>JBBMOL010000103.1:1800000-2247500 GCA_037954665.1 Laguncularia racemosa | reverse complement strand
ATCGACTCTATGTTAAAGATGGGGAAAGTGGAGGGAAGGAATGGGGGAGGGGAGGAAATAGGGGAAATTTTTGCAATTTTTCTCTTTGGGTAAAGGGAAAAATGATAGAGAAGGGAAATTTGAAAGAAATAATTACCTAGGACTTATATGCGCTTTTTCCCTCTATATTTAAAGAGAATGAAAAAAAAGGAAAAAGAAGGAAAACATTTACAATTATCTATTTGCCTTTTTTACTTTGTTAAAACAAAATAATTTTTATGGGTATTTCAGTAATTATATATCATATCCTATTTTGTCTTATATAGTGATTAAGATTTTCCTTTCCTCCATTATTCAAATACATTAGAATAAATGAATTCCTCCCATGATCCTTTTTCTCTACATTCTTTTTTTTTTTTTTTCATATAGTTTTTTAACTAATCCATTCCTTCGTACCAAACAAAATGCTAACAACCTTTCCATACCATGGGAGAATACCATTGGCCACCATTAGGCACACATCACATAATCAACCTTTAGTGTTGGTTATAGAGCTTCCTTTAGGATGGCTAGTTATGACCATCATAACAATTAAGTAAGGGTAATTTTTTAAAAACTTTTGTTATATCTAAATAACATTTTTTCTAAAGCAAATATCTAAGCAAGCTAAAAATAGTGTTCTATATCCATTTAGAGGCTTTATAACGGGTGATGAGTTCTCTTATTTGATTTCTTTTAATGGTTAAACTTGAATTACTTAAATTATTCAAATTAATACCTCAATAATAAGACAGGTTCTCGTGAATGTAATTAAATAATTTAATTTAATAAATATGTTGCTGACCAACTATCTGTATGCTAGTTCCTAGTTGGCATGCGGTGTCTAAGCCTGGAGTAAGTTATCAAAAGTACCAACGTTGACAAAAGGATTTTCAGTTGGTCCGAAATTTAAAAAAAAAAAATTCCTTTATTAAAAATTGGATCTCTTGCATGGCATTGCAGCACCAAATAAAAGAAATACGTTAAATAAGGAATATCAACGGTCTCCTTTAAAATTATCAAACCTAATACATCTATTCTAGTCATTTTCCATCCCAACACCCATCGTCCCAAAATGCACTTTTGCATGCCATTGATTTTCACCATCAATTATTAAATCTTTATTGCACTGAGTTATTTGTTTCTTTTCGTTTGCACATTTTTGTGTCAGTAATTCTTTTTTTTTTTTTAATTCAATAATTTTTTCCTCTCCACATTTCTAAGTTGTTTCATATATCATGTTGTTTAGACTTGGAAACTTACTCCACGATTAGTGTTAATTTTATAAATTTAGTAAAAGAAAAAAAAATGTCCACCGAGTCGGATGAGCAGGCCTGATAAGGGGAATAAGGGATGCTTACTAAATTACCAATGAATTATTCTAACAACTATATTATACAGTTTGTTTACTTTATGGAATAAAATCAATGAAGAATAAAAAAAATTATACTTTGCAAATGATTATTATTAAGAATAGGTGAAATTTTTCTATTCTAGTGTTTACTTTGTTTAATTTTTTATTATAAAAAATATCTATTTCAGTGTTTACTTTATCTTATTATTAATAATATTAAGTTAGAAATATAAATAAAATTATCAGTTTACCTATATTTGATCATTAGTTGCAATATTAATGAGGATATAATGATTATAATATTTGAACTTCCTTTTTTTAGGTAATATCTATTCTTAATAGAGTGAAAATAAAAATGCTCTAGGAATTAAAATTTATTTTTCATTTTTCTAAGTAAACAATGTAATAGATAGTTGAGAAATCAAATAATAGCTATTCTATTCTTTTTCTATTGCCTTCAAATAAACAAGCCAAAAAATAGTAACAATACTTAATGGAATTTACTAAGATGAAAAGTAATAGCATATGCAGAGGTGGGGTGTTAAATGATGCTATCATGTAGAATGTCGCATGAGTCCCACATTATCAATGACCTTAGAAAAGTGATGCATGAATGGCATTTGAAGAAATGATCTAGAAGGAAAGGGTTGGGAGAAGTAATAAGCAATCCCAATGGCTTAAACACGCTTATAACAGATAAGAGAGTTATTGAGCATCAACTTTACTATTCTTAATTGAGTATTGACTCATTTTTTGTTTATACTTTATTTTGATATTTTAACATAAAGATTTTTAGGATTGGACTATTTCTCTAGTTTCTAGAACTTTGAAAGTATGTTGAATGATGAGGTACAACTAAATATTTGTAGGTTCTTGAGTTGGATGATATTTGTTAGAACATATAAGATTAAATATACTCATACAAGGTTATTCTGATGAGCATGCAATTATCCCAAATCTAGTAGCTTACCTTATTAAGTGTGTAAACTTGCCTGAGAGAGAGGTTGAGAACAAATGAATTAATGATGGGCTTAGCCTAGTACAAAATTAACCTTTTGTAGCATATTATATCTTGTAGGATGGTTTCTAAGTAGATAAACTTTCAAGTTGGTTTTGTTATCAAGATAATTAGAAATGTAAAAATTAATTAAATATAGGGTAAATTGCATAAATTACCCTCAAATGCATTTAAAATTACATTGATACCTTCAATTTTTATTGTACGTCTATCTCTTTATATGGTAGTATTAAACACTAATAAGATTTAAAAATATAGACACCATTAAATAAATTTTATAATTGCACACACACGTGTTGGAACCTTTTTATAAACGGCCTAGTACATGTCAAGGGGGTATAAATGCACAACTAAAAAAATTGAGATTCTTGGAATTTTTTTTAATGTAATATAATCATTAAAAGTTTTCAAATAACAAATTTATATTTTAAAGTGAAAAAGAAAAAACTCGAACTCGTCCAATTCCCAATTAGACCCGCTAATCCTCAACAGGCCCAACGTGAAAGGGGGGCTTGGTGGGAACGTATGGGCTTAGGTTGGAAAATTTTCCAACTGACATAACGACCAGGCGCTGTGTCGCGTTTATGCGAGTACGAAGCACGAGAGCGGAGTCGTTTCATTGACTCTTTTAGAAAACACAAACGAGAAGGGGAGCTCCAAAGCCTCAATCCTAATTCTTCATAAGTCTAAAACCCTAATGACGAGGATGAGCAATTCTTGGTTAAGAAGTGGACCTCTTGTTCAATTAGGGTTAGTATCAGTTCTTTTGTCAGTTGGAATCGCTCCACCAAAAGCTGAAGCTTCGAGATCAACGGCAGCTTTTGTGCAAAACGTCATTTACTCCAACAAGATCGCCATTTTCTCCAAATCTTATTGCCCGTACTCTCTCTCTCTCTCTCTCTCTATCTCTCTGTGTGTGTGTTTATGCTTTATGGGTTTTTGAATAATTGTTCTGTTTATTCTAGTTAATTTTGCTTGTTTTAGGATTAGAGTATTGATACGTGTGTTGAGATTCCTAGGAAAAAAGTAAAATTTGGCCCATGTTTATCGTACGAAACTTAATGTTTAGGTTCGGTTCCCCGTGCTTTCCCCATCCAGTGTCCTGTCTGTATAATCGTCATGTTCGTGTAATTGTTAGTTATGGTTGGGAAATTATGAAGTGAGTAAGAAAAACTATCATTTAGGGAGAAAATGCTCTCTCTTCTCTCTAGAAATCCACCCAAACCATCATAAGAAACCACTTTTCTTAGGCATCCCATAAACAAACTTATCCACTCTCAACCCCTCTATTTTTCCTCGCCTTTCTGTTCAGACCCCCTCCCTTCTTCCTCGCCTTCCTTTCCTGACCCTTCTCTTTTCCGTTGTCCTTGATCATGGCTACTGGTTCTTCTAACTATAAGCCCATTTGTGGTTTCCACCACATCTTGGGGGCTAGATTCTCCCAAAACTACTTTTCTAATCCGAAAACAAGAAACCGGATTTCTTCTTCCAATGACTTTGATATGGTTTCCCCTTTGGGCCTTGACCTTATACAAGCTCCAATACTTGAGACTTGCAACATTGGAGAAAAGACCACTCTTACATTGGGTTTTCAAAAAGGTGAAGGACGTTTTGCTTTTGAGAAAAGCCCTTTTGGCAAAAAAGAGCAAGAACTTTTTTTTTGGGTAATTCATAATTTATTGATTGGAAACAAGAATACATTCATAAAAAACGGTTAAGAATACAAATACAACACTAAAACCAAACTCATAGTTGTTGGTACAATGATAGCACTACTAAATTACATCCTATAAACATAAGACTTGATTTGATTGACTAAAAATGAGATGTTGGGAGGACAACTTCCAAGTTGTACTTTGTTGCGTGTTCTCCATATGCAGTAGACTGTGGTAGCAAGACTTGCTCTCCATGTCTGATGGAGCTTAGTGGAGGATTGAGCCGTTGCTAGTAACTTGTTTGGCTCCTTACCAATCCCTACATGAAGGAGGACATTGAGCAAGGTCGCACACTTGTTGCCACACTTGAGATGAGTAGTTGCAACTGAAGAAGAGGTGAGAGTGGTCTTCGGCTGCCTGTTGACAAAGGTAGCATGTTGAGGATGTGGCTATTCCTCATGCAATCAGTTTGTCAAGAGTAGATAATTTTCCTAACCAGGCTAACCATAATATAAAAGAGTGCCTTGGAATGGTAGACTTGTTCCGTATTATTTTGTACCAAGGGACCCTTGGTCCTACTGGTTTGAGGAAGAAGTATCCACTCTTGATAGTGTACTTCCCTGATGTTGTGTGCATCCATCGGATTTGGTCAGGAGTTGAATGGTTAGGCTGGATGTGGGCGGGGATGTAGATATATGACCAGGGTGGATTATTTGGTAGCCGCCATGTGTTGTTATCCACAATAGAGCATAGCTTGGCTAATAACGGGATACTTGAGCTCCTGATTTGTCTTGAACCGAATAGGCTGTCTAAAGGACCCATGGGTAGCCAAAAGTTTGACCAAATAGAAATGGATAGGCCATCTCCTGGTTGCCATTGAAAGCTGCTATGTACTAGAGGTCTTAACTTTAGGAGTTTCTTCCAGGTCCAAGAACATATGGTTGGGGCTCGTGACAACCAGAAACTTTTGCCCTTCAATAATGTTGATTGCACCCATTCAGGCCATAGGCTTCGGTGTCCACTCTTGCATAGGTGCTATATATGCTTGATCTGTAGAGCCTTGTTCCATAGGTGAAGGTTGGGAATCCCTAGGCCACCACATTTGATTGGCTTGCAAACTTCCTCCCACTTGACTTTGGCTTTGGAAACTGTGTGAGGGTTTTCACTCCAAAGAAAGTTCCTGATTAGCTGTTCTACCTTTGCCGCTATCTTCTTAGGTAGGAGAAAAATAGAACTCTAGTAGACCTGCATAGAGAATAGGACTGATCTAACTAGCTGTAGTTGACTTGCATAAGATAGGAATTTCGAGGTCCACAAGGTAATGCGTGTTGTGATTTTATCCACCAAAGCGTCACAATCCTCCATTTTGAGTTTAGTGGAGAGGAGTGGGACTCTTAGGCATTGTACTGGGAGTCTGCCTTCCTGGTAATGGGTGACCTGTAGGATGCGTTGCTTGATCCTGGAGGGGATGTTGGAGAAGAATATAGAGCTTTTAGAGCTGTTAGCCACTAGACCTGAGAGTGCTTGGAATTGCTGCAGGGCATCCCTGATCAAGGATATGGATTCAACATTACCCCTAGCAAAGATCAGGAGGTCATTTGCGAAGCACAAGTGGGTTAGGTGCTTTGGTTTGCATCTCCAGTGGGGGGAGAAGGCAAGGTTGGAAATGAGTCTTTGGAGCAAGGTGGAGAGGACTTCCATACTTGCAACAAATAAGTATGAAGATATTGGATCACCCTTTCTTAGGCCCCGCTTGCTTGGAAAGTAGCCTGCCAATTCTCCATTGATGTTGATGGAGAATTTTGTAATGGTGATGCACTGCTCTATAAGATTACAGAAGTGGGTTAGGAATTGCATAGACCTCAGCACTTCGATTATGAAATCCCATCTTATAGAATCATAAGCCTTTTGGAGATCGACCTTCAATGTGCAACGGGGCACTTCGGTTTGTGTTTGATATCAGGCCATCAATTCCTAGGTGATGAAGATGTTGTCTGTGATCTTGCGTCCTGGGATAAATGCGGCTTGCTGTCTTCTAATCAGTGAAGGTAATACCTTCTTAAGATGGGCAACGAGTACCTTTGACGCCGCTTTGTAAAGCACATTCTAGCATGCAATAGGTCTAAACTCTCCTATGTTGCTGGGGTTGGGGATTTTAGGAACCGATGTGAGAATGGTAGAATTTAATTCCTTAAGTAGGTGCCCCGAATTGAGGAATTCCTTGATAGCAGAGGTGAGGTCTTGGCTTATTATTCCCCATGTCTCCTTAAAGAAAAGAGCTGTGTATCCATCCAGGCTAGGGACTTTCTCATTTGCTTGGGAGAAAAATCCCCATTTGATTTCCTCGTCCGTGTATGGTGCTTGCAACTCTTCTTTTTGCTGATCATTAAGCCTCCACGTTACTAGGTTGCAAATCTCCTCTTATTGATTGGAGGGTACGTTTTGTTGTAGAGTTGTTGGAAGTGGGAAACTGCTAGAGTCCTCACCTGCTCTTCTCCTACCGCTTCGCTACCATCCTCTTGGCTAATGCGGTAAAGGTACTTCTGTTGTGGTGGTTCTGCATGGATTTGTGAAAGAAAGAAGTGTTCTTGTCCCCAAGCTTCGGCCAATTTATTCTTGACTTCTACTTGAAGAAGTATTCTTCAGCGTTTCTCAGTAAGTAGTATTCCTTGAATGCAGTTCTTTTGGCTTTCATTGGGATGTATCACCGGTGCTATGGATGTTGGACTATAGCTAGTAGAGGGTTTGCTTAGCTTCCTGTACACGGTTAGACAAGTGGGAGTAGTTGGTGTGATTGTGGTGTCATAGTTTCTCCTTGAGTAATCTGAGCTTGCTTACTACTTGGTACATCTTGGAGCCAACTATCTCCGTTCTCCATACATTGGATACTATGTCATTGAAACCTGCATGATGGATCCAAAAATTGAAAATTTTGAAAGGTGTCTTCCTTACCCGCGGCGTGGAGTCTATGTGCATGATGGTTAGGGAGTGATCGGATGAGAGGGGGGGTAGGAACTTGGCATGAGTGTTTGGGAATGTTTGCACCCAGTTTTGGTTGATCAGGACTCGATCTAGTTTCCTCAAGATGGGATTGTGGTCTTGTCGGTTTGTCCACGTGAAGAAGTCACTCGTGTATCTTAGGTCCTCAAGTTCGACCTTGGCTAGACATGCTTGGAAGTCTAACATGGCCGATGTGATACGCCCTCGACCTCCTTGTTTCTTGGAGGGGGTTCGGGTTGTATTGATGTCACCAAGAGCCAGCCAAGGGAGGGTGGGGAGGGTTAGGGAAATTTCTTCTAGGCATCTCCATAATACCCTCCTTTCATTATCATTATTAGCACTATAGATGAAGGTCACGTTTAGATTGGTGATGGTGCTGCGGTGGGTCGCTATGTCGATGTTCCACACTCTCGGTTGCCATGCTATCCAAATACGCTTGGGTGCATCTTGGTTGATGGCCACTTGCCATTGTGGCCCCAATCGTTGCCTTACCATTGCCTCATTGGTGGTGTTGACTTTGGTTTCTAAAATCCCTATTAGGGATAACCCTATGAGTGCCACACTCCTTTCTAATTTCCGTCACTTTAAAAGGGTCATTTAGTCCTCTAACATTCCATGCTGCTATATTCATGAGTGTGAGTGTGACAAGGGAGAACCATTAGAGGCTAGGTGAAGGTGCGGCGCCTCTTCCTTTGTTTCTTTTTGCATTTGCCAGAGGAGTTGGAGCCTTTGCTGCCCTTGGTGTTGCTTCTCAGGGTATTGGACACTAGGTCAATTAGCTTGGATAGTGGGGTGTTGTCATGCGCACTGTCATCGAGTGCCACTGTGTTGTTTGCTTCGGCTGGGGGTAGGTTGGGAGTAGGGGAGCTGCATGGAGGATTGTTAAGTTTGGATGGTTCGTGGCTGTTTAGCAAGTTGGCATGCGATGGGGAGCTGTTGGCCTCTTCCATCTCCATGTCCTTGCCTTTGGGGGTGGGAGCTAGGTGGGGGCAGCTTGGTTGTGCCTCGCTTTTTGCCTGAATTGGGCTAAGCTTTACATCGTCCTGAGGTGTTGCTGGTGTTGGGTGGATCTAAGTTGGGCGGTGGCTGAGTGCCCTTAGAGTTTTCCCCTTGGGAGGGAGTGCTTGTGGCCTTGTTTTGTTTGGCCTTTGCTGCATGGATGGGTTGCATCCTTGTGTCATCCTTTGGCTTAGGGGGGATTTGTGGGAGTGGGTATGGTCGGTGGGCTGGGCGTTTGGCATATGTGTCCAAAGACCTTACATTTGTTGCAATGGGGAGGAATCCATTGATAATTGACGTTGACAGTGGCCAAGGATCCATCAACTTTCTCCACATCAATCTGCCTGACTAGCTCCCTTCTTCCATCTAGCTGGACAAGGACTCACGCTTGGTTGGGGCGTTGTCTAGTGGCCGTGAGGGTGTCTGCCTTTATAGGCATGCCTACACCACTAGTGATATGGCTTATCCCTTCAACGCTGAGGAGCTCACATGGGATGCGGTTGAGTGTGATCCATATTGGAACATGGGTGAGTTGTGGCTTGTCTAGCTTCATTCCTTTCCTCCACCGTTGGAGGATGAGGTAGCGTTTGGAGAAGAACCAAACTTTCTTTAGGATGAGAGTGATATCCTTCTCCTTGTCAAATTGGAAATAAAAGAATCCTTTAGGGTTGGCAAGGATGCTTTGGAGGCCGTGATCCTTCCACAACTTGTTCGCTATGGCGTAGACTAGGGTGTAGGGCATTTTGCGGCCTATAAAGTACCCCACTAGTGTGGACTCTCAATAGGCAGCTCCTTCATCCTCAATGGTTTGTGGAATCTTGACCTTGGGGATTCCGGAAGTGGTTGTCGGAGGGATGAAGCGGAGGGGGAAGTTTGGTGGTGGTTGTGGAGTTCCTTGGAGGCATGCTCTAGCGTAAGATTTTGCTGGTGTGGGTGGGGATGGGAGGTGGTGTTCCAGGTGTTTTGGACAAGATGGGGGGTGGGTATGGTTGTTTGCGGAATCCAATGTGGTTTTACCAGAGAAGGAAGGACTTTGGGAGTGGATATTGTCAGGTATGTCAAAGGGAGAGCTATGTGTGGCATGTAGAGAAGACAATATGTCAGGTGGGCCAGCTACAGCAGTGGCACAAGGCTCTAAACTTGCACTTTGGGGACAGTTAGAGATGTCCTTTCCACGTGTTTTGAAAAGTGCTTTTTCTTTTTCCTTAATGGATTGCCTAGGGAGTGGTGCATTTGTGGGGCTTTTCGGTGAAGGTTTTGAGGGATGGTGATCAGCTGGGGTGCTCTGGTGACCAGAGGGGGAGTTTCCAGATTCACCTAAGGGATGGAGGGGGTTTTCCGTCGGCATTTTTAATGGTGGTCTAGGCGGGTGAGTGTCTAGGAGGTAGGTAGTGGTTGTTTACCTAAAGGAGGTGGTCCTTTAGGGGTGGGAATAAGGGCAGGGGGTAGAGAGAGGAGAGAGCATTTTTGCAAGATGTTCAGTTAGCCGTTATAGAGCAAGAACTTTTTGCCAAAGGAAAAAGCAATGTCAACTCATTTGCCTCTTTTAGAAATTCCACATTGGAGCAATTGAATGATTTGTTGGATGAAGTTGAAAAGGAAAACCACCCTTCGGATCCGAAAAAAACACCAAGGAGCTTCGCCCAAGCTTGCAAGTTGTTAATGGTTTTCCACTAACGTTTGGACTTCAAGGTAGAGTTTCATCCTCCGATCTCCTGTAGCTCCATTCTGAGAGTAAAACCTCCTTTCTCGGTTGTAGAGCAAGGGGTGAAGAAATGGGAGCATACGTTAGTTTGTTTTTTTTTTTAGCAAGAAAATCCCATTTTCTTTGGTTCGAACCATTGCCCGTAGGATCTGGAAGGACTATGGTATCTTGAGTGTCCTTGGAAACAAACATGGTTTTTTCTATTTCAAGATTTGTCAATGGCAAGTTCATTGACGTTATCTTGGAGAAAACGTGGTTTTTTGCTAAACATCTTCTAGTTCTTTAGAAGTGGAAGATAGGCATGCCACTAACCAAGCCGCAACCTTCGCACATTCCGACCTGGGTGGTCTTCTCTAAGATCCCATGCGAGTACCTAGATGCAGTGGGAGTAAGCTATATTGCTAGTGTAGTGGGAACCCCCTTCAAGTGGAGACGCTTACAGCTTTTCAAGCTAGAGCAAATCAGGCACATGTGCTAGTGGAAGTAGATGCAGCGGAGGAATCTCTTCCCCCAGTGGAATTGGAAAGGGAAGATGGGACTTCCATGCAGATAGGGATCAAGTATCAGTGGCTACCACGATGTTGCTCCAAATGCAAAGTATTCGGACACTCGTGCAATTCTCGTCTGTCCTTAGAAGTGCAAACTTCCAAGGATACACCAGCTGTGGATTTGCTACCATCCAAGTCCACTACGGAAAACAAAATATGGGTTAAGGTCCAATGTAGAGGGAAAAAGAATAGAGCATCGGCGACACCTCTGTTGTCCCTTAAATAGAATGCTCCAGAACTAAGCAAGGAGTTTTCCTCTCCCATCAAGCAGCCTGCCTAGGAGAAGGACATACAAATTGAAGATACAGAGGGCCTAGTAGAGGACTTGGGTTTGGGTAATGTCATGCCTAGCAATGACAATTTGGACCCCACTCCATCACTTATTCTAGAAACTCAAATGTATGGGGGGATGTTTGATAATAGTGATGGCAAGAAAATAGAGGCGAGCATGACTGAGAAATCAGAGGAAGCTAATGTTATGGTGGAACAGATGGAAGAATAGAAGGAATAGAAGGAAGCCAAGCCAAAAGCCACCCCAACCATTTTGAAATTGTCTGGCTCATTGAGAAGATGAGAAATGATCAGCTCTACTTCATCTAGCAGCAGACATTCCTCTGGATCAGCCGGAAGCTGAAGAAGAAATTCTTCAAATGCCAATGATGGTACATATAATCTGTCACCTTCAGATTATAATGAATAAGAAGTCTAATGACCCATTGAAGTGTGAAGAGGTTAGGAAATTTTGTGTGGAGAATGGTGTAACGTTCATGGGGTTGTCGGAAACTCGGGTAAACTAAATTAATGAAGATAGAGTTAACCATAACCTTAATGCTAATAGGAATTTTGGCATTAACTCTATGGCAAGGAAGAGAATATGGATAATGTGGGATTCGAGGATTTGGACCAAACAATTTTCCTATTGTAATTGCATGCACCTCAGCTTTAACATATCCTTCTATGTGTCATTTATATATGCATCAAAGTCAGATCAAGAGAGGAAGATACCGCGGAAGGATTTAGCTACATTGTCTCCATTTGTGGCAAATAACCCATGGGTAGTTCTCGGGGATTTCAATGTAATTAGATTGGTACAGGAGAGGAATGGGAGTAGCATGAGACAAACTTCAGCCATGATGGAATTTGGGAATTTTTTGGATGAAGTGGAACTAGATGATCTTTGGTTTGGAGGAAATTTTTTCTCTTGATCAAACAAGCAAACAGACAACTCAATTTTGAAAAAATTGTACAGAATATTGGTTAACCAAAGCTAGTTAGCTAACTTCCCTAACAGTGATGCCAATTTTATTCCTCTAGTACTTTCAGATCATTCGGCCGGAGTCATACATATGGAATTCGACACGCCTAGGAGAAGATATCTTTTTAAATTCTTTGAGTTTTGGATAGAATCATCGGATATCATTCCAAAAGTAAAGGTGGTCTGGTCATAAGAGATTAGGGGTTCCAAACTTTTCCAAGTAGCGTCAAAGTTAAAGTTACTCAAGAAGGAGCTTAAAATTGAATAGTTCCAAATTTTCTCAACTTTTAACAAGGGTTAAGTTGGCCAAGGAACACTTAGAGGCCATGCAAAATTCAATTGCGAGTGGAAATACTTCTCTTATCAACCAAGAAAAAGAAGCTTTTTGAGAATATTATCTACGAAAGAGGAGCTGAGGAAAGTCTATATAGGTAGAAGTCAAAGGTTAATTGGCTGCAATTAGGAGTGAATAGGAATGCTCCACAGGTTAACAAAGGAGGATGGAATGGAAGTTCACAGTGATCCTGAAGTTCATGTGGAGACTGTCACATACTTCACTAAAATGTTGGGAGGTTAGTAGAAGTTAATATCTATTTCAAAGGTTCAAAACTATGTCTTGAGAAGGATCTCATATCAATAGGCTATACAAATTAATGCCCCATTCTCGGATGAGGAAATAAATGGGCTTTCTTTAGTCAATCGAACAGCAAAGCTCTAGGCCTAGATGGTTTTTCTGCCCGGTTCTTTAAAGCAACATGGCCTATTATCGGTGTAGATATAGTGGATGGGGTTAATGAGTTTTTGTTGTCCGGGAAAATGCTAAAGGAATTGAATTACACAATTGTATCTCTCGTTCCTAAGGTTGCTAACCCTACTACTCTCTCTAATTTCAGGCCTATATTTTATTATAATACCATTTATAAAGCAATCTCCAAGCTACTTGCCTCAAGACTCAAAATGGTTCTACCTCTGTTGGTAGGAAAAGAACAATCAACATTCAAGAGGTCATCGCATTTCTGACAACATTTTTGTTGCTCTAAACTAGCTAATAGATATCACAATAACAGGGGAGTTCCTCAGTGCATGCTTAAAGTGGATATTCACAAGGCCTATGATTCGATTAGTTGGAGTTTTTTGGAGGTGGTGTTAACCTATATAAATTTCCCAACACACTTTATTAAACCGGTGGTGCAATGTTTCTCTACTGCTAAATTCTCTTTCAGCATCAATGGTGAGTTAGTAGGTTTCATCCATAGTTCGAGAGGACTTAGACAAGGAGATCCTATATCACCTTACTTCTTTGTCCTTGGAATGGAAGTATATTCTTGTATTTTGAGGGAGCTCATAAACAATCCCGGATTCTCTTATCACTGGAGATGTAAGATGAAATGGCTAACACATCGTTGTTTTGCATATGATCTCTTGATTTTGTGCAAAGGGAATGTGGATTTAGTAGGGGTGATCAAGGATTCTTTGCAAATTTTTAAGTCCATTTTGAGACTTAGTGCTAACAGTTGTAAAGCCTTGTCTTCTTCTCTAGTGTACGATCCCTAGCAAAGGAAGAGCTCCATAACTTATTGGGTTACAAAGAGGGGACTCTCCCCATCCGTTATCTTGGGGTGCCATTGCTTGCTTTCAAACTTAGCAAATCTGATTGCAATGTTTTTATCGAAAGAATTTTGGCGAAAATAAACTTTTGGACAGCTAAGTTTCTCTTCTTTGTTGGGCAATTGCAACTTATTAAGTTATTCCTATTCTCAATGCAAATGTAGTGGGCATCCATGTTTATTTTACCTAAAAAGGTGATTGTTACTATTGAAAAACTTACGTGTAATTTCTTGTGGAGTAGGAGGCTTAATATTTCAACAAAAGCCAAGGTAAGGTGGTAAGAGGTGTGCTCCCCTATGGACCAAGGGGGTTTGACAATTCTTAAACTTGAGGTCTGGAACAAAGCCGTCCAACTCAAACATATATGGTACCTATGTAGAGATATAGTAAAGGGAGTATGGGCAAAGTGGGCTCACTCTAATTTCCTTAGGGATCTTCATTTTGAGTTATCAAAGTGCTCTATACGTGTTCTTGGAGCTGAAGAAAACCGTTAAAACTTCGTCCACTAGCTAGAAACATGTTCAAATTGGAAGTTAGAGATGGCCTTTCTATATCTCTATGGTTGGATTTTTGGCTGCCATCGGGGCTATTAGATCTGGTTCATAGCCCTAGAGTGATTACTAATATTCTTTGATTATCCATTTTCCACCCAGGTATGAGCACAGGTTCTAGGGGAACTTAAATGCCCGTCATCCTACTTATCTTGGCAAACTATATCCTTAGCTCCAATGAATCTAGTGCTTTGTAGGCATCCTATGGTCCCTACATGGACAATTGCTTTTGTTGCCGCAATATATTGCATTTGGAAAACAAGGAAATCTATCTGTCTTGGATCTCCTAAGCCTTCGACACTGTTTTTAGCTAGACGAAATTTAACTTACTCTAAGCTTTTTGTACCTTGATTTGGTTTACACTAGTTTCCATATAGTTTTTGTAAAATTCTAGTTATAGGACTGAATTTTATTGTAACCCTTTTTGCGTGTCTAGCGGTTGTATATTCTCCTTTTTTATTTAATGAAATTGCTTACCAAAAAAAATTATGAAGTGAGACCTATGTGATATTCATCATACATGACAGCATGTAATGCCAAGATCCTATGGTGGACTCTTTACCATCAATTTTAAATTGGATGGCTGCAATTTGAAAAATTTTCCATTATGATTACTAACTTGTGGTAGTGTGTAAATTTTCCCTCATGATTGCCAACTCGTTGCAGTGTGCACAAATGGGACGTGTGATGAGATGAGAGAATTTCTTTGTAAAATATTTGAGCTTTTGAGTTTAAACTGGAGTAGAATTTTCTATGACTTAGGTATCAACATTTTGTTCAATGACTTGGTTAGAGGACAATCTTATTCATGGGGGTGTTATAGCTTTTACTCATTCAGATTATGGAAAAAGTTAGTGTTGCTGGTCTAAACTCTTTTTCTTCCATTTGGTAAAAGTTGACACTACTACTTTCTAATAGGGGCTCAAATTTCTCAAGTTTTATGTCAATTAATCAATGCAACTTGTTTAGAGCATATCTTAAACTGTTTAGAAGATTTGTTCTCACCAAGAGTGCAACATCAAATTTCCTTCTTTTGTTAGCAATTATAATGTTGTGTTAAAAAACAGAAAGAAAATGCTCTGTTTGAAAGTGCACAGCAACATTATAGCTTTATAAATGATGAAAAAAGTTTGGCTTCTCAGGAAATTAATGCTTGAGTATGAATTGGTTTATTTGGATTTTGGCCTTTCATTTCTTCTTTGACCCTCATACTTCGGCATAAGAAGCTGAAGAGACTACTGTTCTAGCTCAGTTTTGGGCAACTGACTTGGCAGCATAAAGATATTAAGAATTTATGTATACACTACAGCAAACAACATCCAGCACCAACGGTTCCTTTACCCAGGGATGGTTGCTTTCCTCGTCCTTCTTTATTGCTTGTTTCTAGGTTAAGAGAAGATGTAAGGAGCAGCATTGGACTTTGAGTCGTCACAGGGATATATGTGCAAAATGAGAATTTGAATATTAAAAGGGGTAGAGCTGGACCAGAGGAATATATAAAAGGCTTTTTAGATAAGGAATAAATTATTTTCTGGCTTGCATCAAACTGTTTGGATGCATTTGCATCAAGGAATGAAATGGCAAAAATGGATCATAACTAAGCTTACCTGAGATTGATTGTACTTCTCTTTGCTCTAGTTTTTCTGCTTTGACCCAAACGTTCTGGAGCATGGCAACACATGCTTACGAGTGGATGAAGTATTTTGATCATCTATCTTTCACTGAGATAGATTTATAATTGGGTTATTAGGTGCAAATATGTTTTTTATTCTCATATATTCTTGCTGGAGCGGTCTTTAATAGCACAGATTATCTTTTAACTTAGCAACTCTTCTTCTGACTAGATCTTGCAGTTTGGCAATGCTACAGACCGGTTATTAGATTTATTTGCACTAACTTGGCTGTGACTTAAGGTGAATAGAGTCTGTTCTAGGATTGATTATTTGACCTATGAATTTCCATTTCAATCTCTGTGCCTATGTTATTTTCTCTGATGAAAGATGCCACATTTTCTTCTCTCTCATTACCAGGTACTGCTTACGTGCAAAACGCATATTTGGTGAACTCCATGAGCAACCTTATGTCATAGAGCTCGATCTAAGAGGTATATTAAATTTCGATAGGATAATTTTCTCTGTGGCGATTTGAAATGATCTACAATAATTTAGACACCAAAGCAATGTTCTTATCCATATTGCGACAAATATAATTTTGATTACACAGAGGATGGAGCACAAATTCAGAACGTTCTTCTGGATCTGACTGGTCGTCACACTGTACCCCAAATATATGTTAATGGGAAGCATGTCGGTGGCTCTGATGGTTAGTCCTTTTAACAACTCTGATTACTCTTGTTCATTGGCTTTTCTCCTGTATACTATAACCTTGGGGTAAGATTCTTCTTGGAGTTACTGATCTGCTGACATCATCTTGCCTAAACTTCTTGTCAGATCTTGGAGCTGCCATTCAGAGTGGGAAATTGCAAAAGCTTCTTGCTACTGGTTGACGTTTCCCGGGAAGTCAAGAAGGGAAGCATCTCTGTAGAGCTCTTATTTCATGGGGTTATATGCTATCATTTTGGTGCCAAGTGGAAACATATGTTGGAGCTGCTTCTTTGTTTATCCCTCCCCTGATATTTTCCCTCTCCGTTCCCTTTTGGATTTGTTTTTAAGGGGGAAGTGATCTGACCTCTATAGATGTTAGCGCTCTTTGAGCTTCTTTCTATATGTAAATGAGTTCTTGCATCTTATGGAGTTTGGCTTACGTATCACTTCAGATGACTCCACAACCCCAAGTATGACTTTCTATGAGAAGATTGTCTTACAAATCACATCAAACGAATCAGCACCCCTCTGATTTTTCGATTGAGCTGCATGCAAGTTCAGAAGCCTGACCTGCTATTGTGACTTTCCGTGCTGGAGGCACCCATTCAGAGATCTGAGAGTGCATGCTTGTGCATACATGGCATGCGTATAAAAGGAAGCATGATTTAAAGACATAAACTAGGAGATAAGGTAAATAATTAGTAGTGCAACATGTCCACTAGATTAGTAATTACCTAATGGATTTTAGTTTTGATATTGGATTTAAAGTGATTCTGTTTCCCTCTGATAGAGGAAGCCGTGGCTGATGTTAGGAGTTAATTACCCAGGGCATTTACCTCATGCAGGTTAATTTTGAGTACACTGTTTCACTGATAGCCGATGACCGGTTTATCCTATACTATACAACTACAAGGACATGATATGGTGAGATACGTATTTAACTCCATGATTTGCATCGAACAATCGGAGATTACATCTTCTGATCATTTGCAATCAAGCTTAACTGAAATGGTTGATTTAACATTGAGGAATCACTAAACCATAAACCATAGTGCAGTCAAAACCTTAGGCCAGTGAGGGATAATCTGGAACGCCTGAAGAACTTCGACATAAAATGTGATATAGCCACATGAAAAACTTTTGATCCTGCATCGACGCACCAGTTGATAAACTTATATGAGTTCTTCACCTTTACATAATAGTTGCCTTTCCATCAAGTTTATAATCAATGATTGAGAAAGCGTTTTTTTTTTTCTCTCGTTTACTTAACAGGTGAACGCGGCCCACTCATCATCTTTCTTTTAACAAACAAAAAAAAATTGGTTCAATCATAAATGCAAGAGGAGTTCGAACAAGTTATCCGGGTTTCGATTTCTTTTTCAGTAAAATTCCCAAAAATCCAGTAATTCTGATTGCAAACATTGGTCTTGGGAAAGAAACATAGCCTACATTACACAAGGTTTTAGCCCATATCACGTTACAAGGTGGGCGGATGGCACTGCTTGGTGGCAACATGTGAACTAGGACTAAATCGAAATTTGTTTTTAGGCAAAATCCAATCATTTAAAAGATTACCAATCTAGTCCAAATGATTTTTCTAGAGACTATTTTAAAGGGTTGATCATCATAGTGAAAATTTCAATAATGTCCATTGCCCCAACTTCAATGCACTTCACTTAAAATTTTGTCTCAACTTTGTAATTGCAAGTAGACTTCAATCATATATTTTGAATTTCGTAATTCATTATAGAAATTCAACTTTATATATTGCAACTCATGATTTAAATGTTTTAAATTCTATTATCGTTCCTTTACAGAATGCTATATTATATTTGGAATTTATAAGTTTGTCAGTAGCCTCTTTACGTATCAATGATTTAGAAGTACAATTGCCACTTCTTGGAGACATTTGACGACTATAATGGAATATAGATAGCCTTTTTTTTTTTTCAGTCAGCCAATATTTTGCCTTTTAGCTTGTAAGAGATTGCTTCTTATGCCTATTGTTCTCTGTTAAATCACCTCAACGAAATTTAGTTCCATATATATAGCGGTTTGATGAGTGGCACCCTAAAGATTAGTGTAGGAAAGAAAAGATGTGGCAAGTAGGAGTATGTATAAGGTGGATATGGAAGGGACTCCTATCCTGTAATTTACTACGTAGATAGAAGTTTTTAAAATTGGAAACTAAAATTTATTTTTTCACAATGTGGAACCACTTTAGAATACATACTAAGTAAAATATAAGTTTTAAGATACCTCATGAAATTTAAATTTTTTAAACCTTTTTAAAGTTAAAATATTATTAGTCATTCATGTCTAAAATCATGATATTCATATTATAAATAAATGTTGCTTAAGTGTAAATTATAACATATATAAAAATGGTGAATTTCAACAAAAACAAATAATAATAAGTGTATACAAGAAACATAAACCACATGTAAAACTTAAATTTGTTATTTGAAATATACTTGACTTTCTAATCAAGTGTTGGCCTAAAATCATAGGTTATAGATTAAGCCAACATGTATAAATGATTTCTATTATTTTTGTCAAATAAATTTTATGTACTAGCTATATTATACATATTAGATTCACATTATTCTATACATGTTGTGAAATTAGGGTTCTAAGAACTTGGATACTATAATTTATAAGCTTACATTTTGAGTAGGTTTTAGGTACATATGAAGTCAAATCCAATATCCTACCTTGTAGCACATAAGAATCAATAGAAAAGGCAAATTCCTCACAATACATTAGATCTAACTTAGTTATCATTAGATTGAATAGACTTGTCATTTCTTGAAATATATCTTTTGATTCAAAATAGTGATGCAACATGCTATATGAAGAACATAAGTTAGATGATGGAATGGAAAAGTTTAGAATTGGAACCTACTATGTGATATATAATATTTTTGGAATCAATCCGAACATGTAGAGTTTGATAAGTTCCATGGTCTTAGAAGTTCTAATGCTCAACCATCACTCGAGGGATTTGTTTTGTGAAAGTAGCATCGAGTGGGGTAAGGAGGAAATGGTAGTAAGGTAGGGGGGTATTGTTGGTTGATAGTGGTTGCAATGGTGGATTGGGCTTGTTGTAATGAAGAAATGGTGGTGGCATTGAGGTCCATAAGGATAGGTTGATGAGAGAGTTGAAGCATAACTACTGTGAATTGTTATGAAGAATGGGATTGATAATGAGTGGTGTAATTTAGGCACTAAGATTGTGGATTGTTTCTAATGAGTTGGGTTGAGGATGTTGAGGAGGGCATCAAAATGTAACGTGATAGTAGTAGTGGGATGAGGTGGCAAAGATGGCAACTCCTTTATGCTCACTAAGTCTTTCATTAGGGTTTGCTTTACTTGCTAATTTTGTTATTAGGGCTGTGGTATCGTGTACTATGATATATATTGCTTATTAAAATGACTACAATTGTGAGAGTAATGATTGAAGTCTCCAAACTTAAGTAGGTTATACTTTGCATATCCATATTTTTATCTTGGCTCACTTTAGGTATTTGTGTTTTCATTTTCTAAACTTTGCATAATTGTGTTTTATCTATATTACCAATTGTAAATAGTAAACACGTGTTAGCTTTTGATGGGTCCATAAATATTTAATTTAATAAAATAATGTTATTAAATACATTTAATTAAATAACACACTTTAAGTGGTAAAATGCTATAAAAAATTAAAAAAAAAAAGAAATTGGAAATAAGAAAATAAATTAGCCCTTGTCTAGCCGTCTCAAGGTAAAGAAAGGTAATTGGCTATCACTTATGGGTGTTCATGTAACTTAACCCCCCAATAGGTGGTGGTTGACACATGTCTAATGATAAATATTGATAAATAAAGATAAAATATGAATATGTAAAGTAACACAGGTGTACAATGAAGTGAAAAGTGGGGAACTTAAGGCCTCTCCTCCCCTTTCCCCATTCACGAGTGGCACGTTTATTTTGCATAACAAAATAGGGTAGAAATAAAATTATAATTCTTTATCTATATATATATATAATATTTTGAAATATATAATAGATTCATTTTTTTTTATTATTCTTATTTCTTATAATTCCTTTTAAGGTATTATGGATATAGAAGTATGTTGAAAAAAAAAAATCTTCTTTGATCTTATTGAGAAATTATAATTTCTTATTTTGCAATATTAACATTATCACAAAATAGCTATTTCATCGAACAAATGCATGAACAGATTTATAAGCAAAAAATGATTATGTTATTTTACTTATATAAAGTAAATTAAATATACTATTAAGATTTTACTAATAAATACTCTGAAAACTTATTAAAGTACTTTAATAAGAAAAAAAGTGTAGTTTTTAAAATACTAATTACATAATTTAAAAATAAACAAGTTTACTGAAATGTCATTTCAATGAGTGCTTGGATGCCTTACTAGCACCTAAAGAAATCAAGTAACCATTCAATAATTACAGCGACAAGCTTTTCAATGATTACTTTTTTTATGGGATGTCTCTAAAGAGATTAATGATTACATTTTATATGTATTGTGTTTTACGTACCTCATCATTTTCCAACAAATAAAACATCTTATAACTGTAAAAAGTAACAATGTATTTCAGTTAATGTGTACTTCAATTTTACATTTACAATGAGGAAAACTTCTAATAATTATAATATCAATAACTTAATACCCCAAAGCACGTACTATGTAATTGTGAGAAATGAAATTTTTAACTAGTAATTTAAATACAACTCTTGACAAAGGTAAATTGGGACCCCCGGTATCACAAGGCTATGTATGCCCATTTAAAACAAAATCCGACCATAACCACCCAACAAAAGCATCCAAAAATTTAGGCATGCTCAAAACAAAAAACCTTCTCTGCCCTTCTAAACAAACCAATTCCTTGTTGCTTTTCGGATTTCATACTTGATGTTCTTGATTTAACAGTCAACAGTTACAGGATGGGGAACTTTGACCAATAATAGTAAATATTCTGTACTGCACAGATAGGAAAAGGGGGGGCATGAGATATTAGGTAAAATCCATGCTCGATAATGGATATAGCAACACGAACACGGCCCCCTCCCTTAAATATAGGCTTTTTGGGGGAGACTCTATGTGCAACACACATGTGCCAGACAATTATTTGAGGCTACTCAATCGGTAAAAGCAGGACTGATGTGATGTTTTGAAGTATACACGTTACTATTTTGGGCGGTGCATCGTTTTTACCCGGCATTAGTGTTGGACCAAGTGGGATGTTTGGTGTCTACAAATTGTCCAATCCAATCCCAGCTTTAATAGTCCCAAGGGAGACATCCATAATTGATTTTTATCTTTTTAAGATCTTTATTTAAAGATTTTTAAGTTTTATATTTAAATTATTTATAAGATCTATCATATAAAATTAAAATTAAAATTAAAATAACAAAAAAAATAACTTTTCAGAATTACTTATCTTAACTTTTAAAAAAACCCATACATAAGAATTCTAAAAGAAAGTCTTTAACATTAAAAGATGTATCGAGTACCTACTTTATAATATTGATATACATTTAAAGTGTACCCAAACATGCAGGTTAGAATAGGTCTAAACTTCCAGAATCAATTGACAAAGTTTATGTCACGATGATTTATATAGAAGGGCAATTTTGTTGTTGCACTCCTCTTAAGAAAGCTTTTTTTTTTTTTTTAACTCATTTGGAGTTAGAGGCTTCGTGCCTTTTTTGAAAACTTTTTGTTACGATCCTATCTCTAAAGGGTGAGGGTGGTAGCTTGGTGGTAGCCCCCAAAATCTCCTTCAGGCTCCAATGCCTTTGCTAGTTTCAAAATTCTTACTAATAGTAAAAAAGAAAGAAAAATTATTTTGATACTTTTTAATAGTGGTTGTGCACTCAATAGAAATGAAGTATATAGAAAGACAAAACAATGTTATATACTTTGCTAGAGAATTCAAAATGTGAAAATTGAAATATAAAAATAGTAAAAGGTGGGTGATTTAAATATAATAATTGTTAAAGGTAAATTAATTAAATAGAAAAAATCCAAAAGACCTTTTTTTTTTTGTACTTTACTCTTTTTAATATGCTACCAGTTTACAAGATAAACAAGTATATTATAAATTTCAATAGTTGTATCGATAATGATTAGTAAATCCTTACAAATACTCAGTTAAGGAAAAAAAATTATATAATGTTAAATCGTAAAATTGAACAAAGTTTTTTTTTTTTTGTCAATTTGGTTTGAAAAAGTTTTAATCTAGACCAAATTGCAATGCTTAAGGACACGATCTAATAAATCCTTACATCAAGTAGTTGGGTCTCGAAAGTCAAACTTAGCAACTTGTTAGGATTAGGTTTTTGAGAGAAGTTAGTCATGATCTTCTACATTATGTCTGCAAAATAAACACCTTGATGTCGTCTTTGTTAAATGCCAATTATCAAGTGCATTGTTTGGACCAAGCAACCGCTAGGTTGTTGAGGACACGTTTGAAGATGAGGAAGATTGGTGTAGATATCTATGCCTAATCCTTACTTTGGTCAATAATGAACAAAAGAAAGGGGTTAGACTCCTCAACCTATGTATGGTGAAGCAATGCAATCATAGGTTGGTCTAAAGAACAAGAGTTAGCTTCCTTAAGTTCGGTGTTCCTTAGTAGCTCAATGGGAGAGTGGTTGACTATTAATTGACTAATCGTAGGCTTGGTCTTTTGAATGAATAATATGAGCAATATATGTCCCCTAGCTTTGGGGAGATCATAAGGGAAAGAAATTGATTATCATCAATATCCATGGTGAAGGTTGTTGCTAAAGTAAGAACTTTTTGTAAGAGTTAAAGCCCCTAAAGGGGAATTAGGAATTTTTTAATGGGAGAAAATAAGTGCTTAGGCCAATAAAATCCTTCTTATTTGAGAGATAGTTGGAGATGTGACAAAACCTTATACTTTTCATTACAAAACCATTAAATTGGAAAAGGATGAATTATTTTGTGAAATAATTTTTTGTCTTGTAAAAAGTGAAAATTTTCCTTTGGTAAGAATCCTTCCCAACCTATAATGATGTTGCTTTTTGCACTTCTGCTCAAAAGGTGGCTCACTTCATGGCAACGACATCCATCCAACAAGATGTGCTTAAGCTTAATCTAGTAATTGGTTGGTCTCGATTGAAGGCTCAGTCCGTATTAAGGAATGATTCATCAAAGGCAAGTAAAACACCCAATTATTCTAGATAGCACTTGCATCCTCTATATTATCACAGCCGTTGGCATAGAGTTAGCCAATGCTTATTCTCTAGATGTCATCATAGATGATGGGAATGCAAGTAAAGGCAATTGACCTAGATAGAATTTCCTTTATGCTAAAGTTAACTTTGATTCCTTGCTTGAATGAATAGCCTTGGAAGGAGTGGCTATATGTAGTCAAAAGAAATTTCGTGTGTTCTCTACTCAAAAAAAAAAAAAGGAAAAAGGAAAAAAAGAAAACCATTACTTCCTAAAACAAAATAGCCTTTCCTAAATCCTTCAAGAGAAGGGATACCTCCTCATAAAGAGGTCACAGTGACCAGGCTCGAGCAATTTTGTATGTCTAATTTGAATCAATCTTAATGGACCCCTCGTTACTGCCCAGAGGAAAAGTAATAGGTAGGGATGACAAGAGGCCAACATTTTAATCTAGTCTACTCAAACTTTTTTGGTTCACACCAACATTCCCCACTTATTCGACTGTTGCTGAGTAGTGTAGTTATTTCTTTATTTCATATACAGAAGTCAAGGTCTTTATAATCTTCTTATTTTGTAAGCTTAACTATTTTACTTATCCTTTGGTCTATTGGTGAACTATCTCTCCAAGGATTGTGAAAGGATGTTCTACTAAAAATATTCTTGCTTTTGCTCTAGCCCTGCTTGACTTCACTTACAGGTACTAATCTTTATTCAGTGTTTCAAAAGTAAGCCTAATCAGTTATCTTTTGAAATGCGCTAACAAGGTGGTTAACATAATAAGGTGGTTTAGAAGGTAGGAAAAATTTCTAGTTTATTTAGAGTGATCATTTGAACCAAACTAAAAAAAACTAAACTGTTTTAGGAAATAAAGTAATATTTTACTTGTAATTGAGAAGGCTCCTTTTTGGAACGTAATACTTAAATGCATTTAAATTTATAATTATTTGAAATATATATGTGTGTGTATATATATATATTATGTATGTATATTAGCTTAAAAATTTTATCATATGCTAACTTTATGGATACTAGTTATCAATATGCATTTTAATTACCTAAATATTGATTTTATCAACTATTAGAGAAATAATATTCTATTATGGAAAAATAATATACATTTCATACAGTGTTGGTTAGTCTTTATTCATAAAAGAAACCTAGTAAAAATTAGATAACCATCTATCATATCCCATGACTTATGGGACTCCTAGCTGTATAAAATAGGAAAAGACAAACATAGCTATAAGTATATCTAATTATACTAAAAAAATATTTTTCCTAAAATATAATTTTCCCACACTCCTCCTCAAGCTGTTGAATAAATATTTTCCATTCCCAGCTTGGATACAATAGTTTGAAACATTGAGCTATTTAACCCATTCGTTAGGACGTCTGTGAGTAGTCCATTTGTTGACACATAAGGCGTACATAATAGTCTATTGTCTAGTTTCTCCTTGATGAAATGTTTGCCAATCTTAATGTGCTTTATTCGATTATGTTGTATTGGATTGTGAGCTATGTTGATTGCAAACTTGTTGTCATAGTAGAGTCTCATAGGTCCATCCCACTCAATCTTTAGGTCTTCAAGAATGATCTTAAACAAGAGTAGTTCACATACACCCTAAGCCATCACCTTAAACTCTGCTTCTATACTCGACCGGGCTACCACATTTTGTTTCTTACTCCTCCATGTAACAAGATTTCCACCAAGAAAGGTGCAATATTCAAATGTTGATCTTCTATCAACAATAGACCTCCATTTTTTCTGAATAGAATACCTTTTCTTGGTGTCCCCTTAAGATACTGAAGTATTTTATAAGCCGCTTGCAAATGAACTTTCTTTCGGTTGTGTATGAATCAACTTATTACACTTACTGCAAATGCTATATCCAATAGTTTGAGAGAGAGATATATAAGTCTCCCTACCTGTCACTGGTACATTTCTCTATCTACTATAGTATCATCTTTTGTTGTTGTTCGCTTAAGATTTAGGTCCATGGGTGTGCTCATTGGCTTGCATGTTATCTTGCTTGTTTCCTTAAGAAGATCTATAATGTACTTCTGCTATGAGATAAAGATTCCTTATCTCGAATAAGCAACCTTGATTCTAAGGAAATACTTCAACCTTCCCAATGCTTTGATCTCAAATTCTTTAGCTAAATACTGACTCAATGCCTGCTTCTCCTCCTCATCATTTCTAGTTATCACTATATCATCAACATATACAAGTAAAGCTATGACTCCCCCTGAAGAAGAATGTTTAATGAGCAATGTATGATCACCTTGACTTTGCTTATATCCCATTTTCAACATAACCCTTGCAAATCTTCCAAACCATGCATAAGGAAATTACTTAAGACCATATAGGGCCTTCTTCAATTTACACACGATGTGAGCATCCAGGTTCTTACCATAACCCGATGAGACTTCTATATAAATTTCCTCTTCTAGATCGCCATGTAAAAAGGCATTCTTGACATTAAACTGTTGCACGTCCTATCCATAGTTAGCAGAAAGCACTAGTAATACTCTAACTATATTCATCCTTGCAACAGGAGAAAAGGCTTCTAGATAGTCAATCCCATATGTCTGTGTATACCCTTTAGCTACTAACTAAGCCTTATATCTCTTAATTGACCCATCTGCTCTATATTTTACTGTATATACCCAGTTACAGTCCACCATTCTTTTTCCAATAGGTAACTTCACAAACTCCTAAGTTTTATTCTTTTCTATTGCCTCCATCTCCATATTCATAACTTGTTTCCATTTTTCATTTGACATAGCTTCAGATACACTTGTAGGAAAAGTGATGGCATTTAGGGTAACAAGGAAGGCTTTATGAGGTGGTGAAAATTCTTTTAATAATAATAAATGTGACAAAGGGTATAGAGGTCTATTCCTACACTCTCTAGTTTTCTTTCTAATGGCAATGGGTCAATCTAGATCATCATCATCAACCTGTTCAACTTGTATTTTAGCCACATTAATGGGTTGATCATTATTTTTCATTTGACCTTTGGTTTCACCTTATGAGTTTAGATTAGAAAATATTACCTCATTCAATGGCTCGAGGTTAGACTCTTAGACTCATGCTGGTTCAAGATAGCCTTTACTTTCTTTTTCTTGTATTTCCTTACACATCCCATGTCTTTGTCAAGTCTTTTAGCAATGTCAAGAATGGCTTTATTAGGATCGGCTTCAATAGGGTTGTCAGGAATGGCAGTACTAGTCTTAGATAGAGAAGTAGACTCTGAAATAGACACAGGAGGACTAGAACTAGGGGATAGATCAAGTGGATCCAGGAAACCTTCCTGATCAGAAAGGAAACCTTCTTGATTCTTATCTTCTTAAGTGGAATTCCCTCCCTAAAGATAAGATCTGATAAAGTAAGATTCCTTGTCATTGAATGTGACATCCATGGAGACATATAATCTCTTTGATGGAGAGTGGTAACACTTGTATCCTTTTTAAGTTGAAGTGTCCCCAACAAAGACACATTTTTGAGCCTTAGGATCAAGTTTTCCTCGGTTTGAACCATGAACATGAACGAAAGACACACATCCAAAGACCCTAGGAACAAGATTATTTGTGATTCTTATGTTGGGGTAAAAGGATGAGAGAACTTCCATTGGACTTTTGTAGTCCAAGACTTGTGAAGGCAAATGGTTTATGAGATGAGTAGCTTTAAGAATTGCTTCTTCCCAAAAAGTTTTAAGTATATTTGTCTAAAATAACAAAGCTCGAGTTTTCTCAAGGAGGTCACCATTTTTTCTTTCTGCTACTTCGTTTTGCAGTAGGGTACTTACACAAGATGACTCATGAATAACCCCCTCTTTATGAAAGTAAGGAGTAATGACTTGGTTGAAATAATCCCTAGCATTATCAAATCTAAATCTTTTGACATCAACCTTAAGCTGATTTTTTTACTACGGAGTGGAAATTTGGTATTACAGTACTAACATCAGACTTATACTTTAACAAGAATAGCCAAGTAACATGAGTACAATCATTAATAAAAGAAACAATCCATTGTGCTTCAGAGATATTAGGAAAAATAGAAGGACCCTAGATATCAGTATGAACAAGATAACAAGGAACGAAACTCTTTTTATTACTAATTGGAAAGGACACTCGCTTATGTTTAGCAAGTTCACATACTTCACAATGAAAATCTTCAACACTTAAAATTTTAAAACAATGCTGGAAATAACGTTTTAATGACCCTAAATGATGGATGTCCTAAATGACGGTGATAAAGAAGGATTTTCTCCTTGTTGGATAAACTAGTCTTTGATATAAGAACCCCACTTATGGCTATGTTCAGTTGTCTTGATGTCTCGAGGTAGTAGAGGTTGTCCCTTTCTTTAACACATCCAATCGCCCTCCCTGAATCCTTGTCCTAAAACACACTGCAATCATTGTAAAAAAACTACATTGTAGGATAGATCTTGGGTAAGTTTGTTTATGGAGACAAGGTTTGTGGATAATTTGGGGATGTGAAGGACATTTTTTAAGGTCATTGTTGGGTTTATTTGGACATTTTTTAAGGTCACATGATCCATTGGTTGTGGCTATTTTTCGATTGCTAGGATATAGGATATAGGTTGAAAAGTATTTGGATGAGTGGGTCATGTGATCAGTAACTCTTGAGTCCATCATCTAGGAGTTAATGAAGAGTGTATTTGAAGCATTCGAGCTAATGGAAAAAAGAAAACTTACCTGAATACACCAAAGAACAAGTACGTGAAGGCTTCCCACAACAAATTGATAAGAGATCTCACCCTCTCAAGTTCCTCCTAGTTGAGACCACTATGCTCTTGTGATGCAACTTCACTTTGTGGTGCAATAGCAATATGTACTTGTCCAGCATGGCTTGGTAACCCATTATTCCTTGTTTGGTCTCCTTTTTTACTCCACTCTCGGCTCAGGGGCTTTCCATGAAGCATCCAACACTTCTCTCGATTGTGTTGAGGTTTTTTACAATAGGTACAAAATAACTCATCGTGATTTTGAGACCTAGATTAATTATTCCTTCTTGTTGCAAGAGCTATCCCTTTGTCCAAGTCTGAGGCTAATGTAGCATTGCTAGCCACCATAGCCAAACTATCAATACTTTGTGGTTCCAGCATCACAAACCTTCTACTCTCTTCTCCTCGGATTAATGCTATAACTTCATTGAAACTCGAGAGTTCCTATCTGCCAAAGATTTGGATTCTCACTTGGTTAAATTCGGGATTGAGTCTAAATAAGAAATCATAGACTCTGTCCTTTTCAATAAATTCTTTTAGAACGGTTGCATCCTCTAAGCATTTATTTTTTATCACCTTATAATGGTCGAGTTCCTGCTATAGCGATTTTAATTGGTTGGCATATTCAGTCACTGTTTTCATCGCTTGTTTTGCAGCCATCATCTTCATCTTGACTTCATACACTTGAGCTACATCTTTAGACTTGGAATAAGTCTCTTAGATAGCATCCCAAACCTCTTTGGTGGTCATAAAAAACATACACGTGTTGCTAATTTCTGGAATCATAGAATTCCATAACCATGCCATGGCTATGGAGTCTTCTTCATCCCATGCTTTAAATCAGGGTTCCTCCTTCTCCGGCCCTATAACTGTAAGATAATTGATCTTTCCTTTTCCTTTCAATGTCGCTTGAATAAGTTGAGACCATTTAAGATAATTTTTCCCATTCAACCTATATGTGAGTTAAATGCTTTGAAGTTCACCAATCTGTTAAAAGCGAGGTTCTTCACTAAACTAACTAGTATTCCTAGTTATTTTTGACATGTTATCAGTGATTAAGGTTGATTGGAAATGTAGACACAACAATTAAGGAAAAAAAACCAGCAGTCAAGGCCTGCTAAAAAACAAATAAAAGAAGAGCACTTTTGTGGAGGGTATTGTCGGAAGTGGAGATATAGCAATTAAAGTTGACTAACAAAAAAGGAGAGAGCATGTTTGTGGAGGGTGTCATTGAAGGAGTGTTGTTAGAGGTGGAGACAAGGTGGCAAGATGATTCTATCAATGGAAGTGGGAGCGAAGAGACAACCGTAAGTTCAACCAAAAGACCTTAGATCCTCACGCACACCATGGTAGTTCGAAGGTTTGTTCAGGTTAGGCTTAGATTCGTGGGTTTGTTTACGTTCGCATGACATCTAATCAGACTTTGACGAATCCAAGTAGACTTTGGTAACTCTGGCGACTCATGGTGACTTTGATGACTCGTGGGTGAGAGAGTTGATCAGTGTTAAGAG
The DNA here is from genome assembly GCA_037954665.1 of Laguncularia racemosa. Classification (NCBI taxonomy): domain Eukaryota; kingdom Viridiplantae; phylum Streptophyta; class Magnoliopsida; order Myrtales; family Combretaceae; genus Laguncularia; species Laguncularia racemosa. The sequence continues at coordinate 2,217,986 of JBBMOL010000103.1, read as the reverse complement.
AATTCTGGTGATGAAGGTTGAAAAAAAATTAGGATTCCAGCGATGAAGGCCAAAAAAATTTTGATTTTATAAACCCTAAAGGCTCTGATACCATATTAGAGAAATAATATTCTATTCTAGAAAAATAACATACATTTCATAAAGTGTTGGTCAACCTTTATATGTAAAAGAAACCTAGTAGAAATTAGGAAACTATCTATCATATCCCATGACTTATGGGACTCCTAGCTATATAAAACATGAAAGGAAAATCATAGTTGTAAGTATATCCTAATTATACTAAAAGATATTTTTCCTAAAATATAATTTTCCCACATCAACTTTTACATAATGCCAATGCATATCATTATTAAAGGAAGCTAGTAGTTCTGATATTAGATTATATGTAATGCATTTAATTTTTCTTAGATTATAAATTATGATTCAGTCCTTAAGTCAAATTAACCGAATAGGTAGTTAATAAACTAAATCATATTTTTATAGTTTGGGGTGGGAGGTGGTTGTTGGGGTTAAGGTTTGCTAAACAAGGAGTGGTGAGTAAAATATTAAAATATCCACCTATCCCTCAGGATCCATAAATGCATCAATAATGCACACAATTAACCAAAAATTCTAAAAAGAAGTTGGACAACCCTAGGGACTACTATCTTAATCATAACATTATTGAAAAAGGTCCTTCAAACCTATGGGAGAGAAGTTCTTTTGATATAACTTTTCATATCGACATGTCAACCATCTATAAAAAAAGATGGGTCTCCTCAAGCAAGTAAAGCTAGCTAGTCGACCCTAGTTGTTTTCGATTTCATCATGGGGATGGCTCAAGTTTGTTTGTTTTTTTCTTTCTTTGCCAAAAATGGTTGGCTAAGTTCATACGATAAATATCAAATAAAGTGCAACTTCTTAGCTAATTACCATGGTCTTGTCCTTGGACATCTATAAGATGGCTAGAAACTAATAGAAAATTATGGATCACCAGTGCATGCCCAAGGTGATAATGATGGCAGTCATAGCTAATAGCTACTTCTTTCTCCATCTTAATTTATCTATATATTATCTATAGTTAAAACTTCTATGCCGTCCAATAGGTTTGATGGCAACATGTGACACTAAATTACCTCATCATTTCACTCCTTGATCATGTTTTGGATCTTGATGTAATGGCTAGACTTTGGTTAATTTTCTTATTCCTATATCGAGCACATGAATATATAGGATAAGTGTTTGGATGTGTACAATAATTTTTTTTCCTTGTAAAATGTAAATATAATTCCTTATATTTGTTCATATATTTAACTCACTTATTTTCGATATTAGGCATTTTACCATAGATAAATATAACATCAAAGATTTGCTAATATTGGAAAAAAATTAAGGTAAATTACAAAAGGTAGGTTGTGTTTTTAGCCATTTACAAAGAGGCTACTTATGTTTTATTTTTTAATAAATAAGTAACTTGAGTTTTTGAATTTTGTATTAATAACATATAAGCAACACATGTTAATGTATTACTAGTTAGGAATATTATAAAATTATTTAACTAAATAAATATAAATAGATATTATTAAAAAATATAAAAAATTAAAAAAAATGTAAAAACACCTCAACTACTTCATCAACTTTATGCGCAGTTGCATACCTGTTAACTAAAACCCCATAAGTAATGAGACCCTTTCTTTTAGGCATTTCATCAAGCACTTGATGCACTTCTTCAAACCGATGCAATTTGCTTAAAACATCAATGACTGCATTATATATTGTGGACCTAATTAATTCATGGTTATTCTGGTTTGTTCTATAAACCCATTCAAAAAACACATAAGCCAATTTCCAATTGTAATAATTATGTGTTATCACATTTCATCTTTATTTAAAATGGAACTGTATCTTCTAAGTACTTTATCAGCTTCATTTTTTGAGTTGTTTCTCAATTTTTTCAAAAGACATTGTATTTATTCTACAAGATTTTCATTTGGCTACTTGTTAAACTTGTCTAATCCATTTCGATTTGAAAATGGAAGAGCAATGTAATACATGATTAAAATATATATATATAGGCATATAAATATATTGTATTACTACAAAACAATAAAATGAAATAAAATATAACAAGAGGTCAATCTGGTAAATAATTGTATTAGTTGGGGGCAAAATCATATTTTATTGGTTGCGATATAAAAGCTATTCTAACCTAGGGTTCTCCTTTTTGCTCATTTTTACAATTTCTAACAACGGCCTAAAGAGACATAAAGAGAGAGAACCCCCTACAGAAAAACCTAAGACATTTTAAAGGGGAATCAAGCAGTGAATTCAATAGGTAGGAATCGTAGTTAGTAAAAAGAGGGTCTATTCTAATAATTAAGGTAAAATCACAAAATTAATTTGGTTTTTTCATAGGGAATAGATTAAAGCTTGAGTTGAAACAAATGAAGGATCAACCAAATTCAGCATTCTAAGTGTAATTTGAATCAAGTAAGTTTTTTAGAACCCAAAGTTATGTTAGATTTGATGAATATAGTGATTTATTAGGTTTAAAATCATAGTAATTAAGATTAGGAATGAAATTCAAGGATAAATATTAGGGTTCGTGACGAATAGGAGGGTATATGGTCAAGTACACGATCATATACTAGGGCATGCTAAACTGGGAAAATTGTATAGTAAAGTACATGGTCTTAGGCACAGCCATGTACTGAGGCGTGTTGAAGTTTGAACGTACATGACCACAAGCACGGCTATGTACCTAGGCGTGTTGGAAAGTGAATGGTACATGACCTCTAGCACGACTATGCTTCAAGCCGTGCTTCCCTACGCGGTTACTTCCTTAATAGTGTTACGTAATAAAATGTCCTATTTAACTCTACTTTATTTTATTCTCATTTCAAAACATGAATTAAACACAGAGATATTTTTTAGAAGGGAATTAAACGACTTGAACGAAGTAGAAAATTTAGTGAACTTAGATTACTTGTAGAATTAAGCTAAGTGTAATTCCTTGTAATTGAATAGGACTACCTACTTCAGTTAGAGACGTGCAAGATCATTGTAGAGACGTTTATTCAAATACGTGTTTACCTTGTTTTGTTGGTTGTGATTGTTAGGTGGTTATTAAATGAATTGGATAAGAGAATTATGTAATGTAATGTGATATGTGAATGAAATGTTGCATGTTGCTTATGTTTAGCTTAGCTTAGGGGCCCGTAGTAGCAAATCCCTAGGGGGCACCTCGATGATCGTTTTGCCGCGTTGTCCCTAGTAAAGCTGTGTATCAAAATGATTTGAGGTAAATTAGGATTAGATGGGGCCTGCAGTGGCAATTCGCATTAGGACAAACTTTTGTGTGTACCGAGGTCATGAGTGCCCCTATGTTATATAATTAGTTTAGAGATTGGTGTGTAAACTAATGTATGGAGATGTTGTGAATCAATGTTGCATATATGCATGTGTGAGTAATGTGGTGTGTGATGAGCATGTGGGTGTGGTACTCATGTACTAAGCTTAGGCTCACCTCCCTTCTTATATATATATATATATTTTGTTGCAGGTGAGAATGACGAGCAATTAAATTATGATGAAAATGGAAACCTGTTGGGGCATTATGTGGATGAAAATGGGAGAGAGCACTATTACTATGTAGATGAGGAGTGAGGGAAATGGGAAGATTTATAATTAGTTTTTTTTTTTTTTTAGTAATTGATTTGGGATTGTAGAGATATCGACAGACTCCTATTTATTTTAGAGTTTTAGACATGAACAAAGTTTAGTATGGATGTTAAAAGAGGATTTATATGTTGTTTAAATATCATGGATTAGAGTGACTCATTTGAGAGTCATTTGTTTTTTGTTATTGAGGTTATATTTTCATAAATGAATTTGAAAAGGTGAATAAGTTAGAAGTTGTTTGGAGTTTTAGAGCCTTAGCATGTCATTATGTGATAATGACACGTAGCGAGTTGTGAAACTCTAGGTATTGGGGCGTTACAACTTAAGTGGCATTAGAGCCTATATTTTGATGATATTTAGAATTTAGGATATGATCAAATAGAGATTAGGTTTGACGATTCCTAAAATTAAGTGATGATCAATAAATATAGGAATCAATTAGTAGAAGGTAAGTTGAAATCATTAGAAGACTAAGTAGATGATCTATAGAACTATAAGAGATGAAGAAAGTGGGTAAATTAAAGGATAATTATTATGTTATGTTATTTCAAATATTTTATGTAACTATATTTTACTGTATATTCCTATTTAATCATGTATAGGTATATATATATATATTTGAACTTGAGTATACATAGATGTATATTGTCACTAACTCCCCTTACAAATTCTAACTCTAGAATCATTTTGTTGTCTGAATTTACATAGAATGCCTTTAAGAAGAAATATCATGTGGAGTTTATCTAGTGCTGGATAGGGTGGAGATGCCTTAGAAGATAGGAACCCTTAAGGACCACCCTAACAAAAACCCTAAAGCAGGTTAATGTCATAGTTGCTCAGTTGCTAGAGACTGTGGATGCTCTAGTGGGAATGTGATAAGTGTTAAAAGAACCTTATTTATAGTGCTTATTGAATATAGATTTTTATAAATTTTGTATGAATTTATTAAGAAAAAGATACTTAAGTGCTTCATATTTGATTTCAATGGTTAAAGAGTGCAAATTAAAGATTTAAAGAAGATTTGAGCAAAAACAAAGTGAAATTTAGAAAAATATGAAAAAAAGTGATTTTCATATGTGCACAACCTTTAGTATGGTTGTGTTGATGCTAGTGCTAGGGAACAAAAAGTGATTAGATTGCATCGTGCGATTGTGCCTTAGCCGCTGCACAAGTTGTGTAGAGAATCATGCTAAAGTGAGAAATATGCCCAGAGAAGAAATTGTAGGAATCTCAAAGTGCATGATCTCGAGCATAGCCATGTAGGAGGCTGTGCAGAAACTGGAAAGTCAGAATTTTACGATTTTCCAGAGTGCACGGCCCTAAGCACGGGTGTGCACCAGACCGTGCATGTAACAAAAATTCTCGGATTATAAATATTCGCTTCATTATGAAAATTAGGGATTGGGATTTATTTTCTCTCACAACTACTTTAAAAACCCTAGGAGAGCAAAATCACACATTTGGAGTGCAAAATCGCTGGAGCATCACTGAGAAACACAAAACGATTACGGGAGTTTAGTATTTTCATCATGAATCATTACTATTTCTCTAGCTTTCTTGTTATTACTGTAGATTCTATGGAGGAGTGGATTTATATGCCTTACATCTTGTGAAACTCTAAACCATGTGATTGAATTACTTATTGATTAATTATAAGTTTATGTCTTTGTATCTATTCATGTGTTTTACTGCTATGTAATTAATTTATACGCACAAATTGATTACATGTATGATTCTTGTTAGATAGGGAGAGGTCTTATGTAATAGGATAGATCTTCATGAATAGAAAAATTGCATATTTTACCTAGAGGTAGGAAAACTTCCATTTTCTACATAAAGATTCAATCTTTAATAGGGAATTGTGAGCTTAATAAAATCTTAGAGGGTGATAGTGAGGGAAAGGTCTCCACTATTCCGTATAAGGTTATTAATTAATTAACTTGAGGGAGTAATTAGTTTAATTAAGAATTCCTGTAGTGTAAAGCATAAACAATTAATTAGTTAATACTTTATTATAAGAAAGTTAGGGCTTAGAGTGGATCAAAATGAAGGGTATGTCTTTGTGATTGAAATTATTTATTACAGTGATTATAATTAATCTTATGATTATTGAATTAGTTAATCAGTAATTTAATTTATTAATCTCACAGTGAAGTTTAGACCAAATAGTAGAAAAATGATAATACTAGTACTTATTCTTAAGATCCTTGAGGACAACACCCGTTGTAATCTATACTACATTAGATAGGTACACTTACCTAGCTAGGTCGTTAGATTTCTTTGGGTTTATAAATTTTTAATTTGATACGATTGGATAATGACCCATCAAGTTCTTTACGCCTTCGCCGGGGATCTACAAGAACAATATTAGGAAAAACCTTATTATATGCTACTTTAGTCATTTATTTTATTTATTTTACTTCTTTCTACTCTCCTTATCTTTGGAATACTCTAACTCGTAGCTGTTGCTTTTGTAGTGCATGACAAGGACACTCCCCTCCAACATTCTTGATTTAGACCCTGAGATTGAGATAACACTCTACAAGATTCGCAAGATTATAGCTGTTGAATCTTCTTGACAATTGGAAATCAAGGGGGGAACGTCTATTATAAAAGTCGCAACACCAGTGAAGGATGTAGAATCAATTGTAGAGTTTTTGAATAGTGGGATATGATTACTGGAGAATATTAAAGAGGAAACATAGGAGACCATGACTGAGGATCCACCCAAGACTAATCTAGATTATGCAAGGCTAACCTTAGATGGAGCAGGGTCAACCATTGTGAAGCCCCCCCATTGGGGCTAACAATTTCGAAATAAAGGGTTTGGTGATTCAACTTTTGCAACAATATTACCAATTCGATGGATTACCTGCTAAGGACCCCCATGCTCACATTCAAACATTTTTAGAAATTTAAGAGACTTTCAAGAATAATGGGGTGATGGACGAAGCTGTACATACTAGATTATCCTTTCTCATTGAGGGGGAAGGCTAAAAACTGGCTTCAATCATTGGGCCCTGAAGCTTTAGCTATATGGGATGATACAGTTAAGCAATTTCTAGATAACTACTTCCCTTCATGCAAGATAGCCAAGCTTAGGAATGACATCGCTTCTTTCATGCAACAAGATGGTGAGACCATGTATGATGCTTAGCAAAGATGGATCGAGTTATTAAGAAAGTGCCCACAGCATCAATTACCTACATAAATGTAGGCTCAAACCTTTTTGAATGGGCTTAATCCAACCACCCGTCAATTGGTAGACGCCATAGCTGGTGGTACATTGAGTTTTAGGACCCTAGAAGAATCGTTGAAACTTTTTACTGATATGGCTAAAACAATTATCAGTAGGGCAACAACAGGGGCAAACAAAAAGTGGCGGGGAAGTATAAAGTAGATCTTATGACTACTTTGGTGACAAAGATGGAATCTCTTAGTCATCGGGTCTCAAACCTTAACAATTCTCAAGTATCACAACAACAAATGGGAGATGCTAATGAAAATATGCAGTACAACTTATATAGCAATACTTACAACCTTAGCATAAGAAACCACTCCAACCTTTCCTATGGCAATCAGAATGCCTAGAGATCTAACTTTCCACCATCGGGATTTTAAAAGCAACAAATGCTTCCTTACCAACCTATGCCTAATCCACTAGCTCAGTCACCTCAGCAAGAAAAGAAAACCAACTTAGAGGATTTGATGAGCCAATTCATTTAAAGTTCTGAGGTAAGACATCGAAACCAAGAGGCCTCTATTCATAACCTTGAGAAGTAAATTGGTCAGTTGTCTAAGATGATGTCTGAGAGGCAACTAGGTTCCCTCCCTAGTAATACTGAGAACAATCCAAGGGAGCAAGCAAAAGCCATATCCTTGAGGAGTGGGAAATAACTGCAAATTGGAAAAGAATAAGAGAAGACCCAAGAGGCTGGCCAAAAACTTGAGAAGGAAAAGGCATAACTTAATAAACAAGAACTCAAAAGACAATCACCACCAGCTGTCAAAGAGTATGTGCCAAAAATTCCATATTCAGCTTGTCTCAATTGAAGAAAAGACAAGGAATAGTTTAGCGAATTTCTTGAACTTTTCAAACAGCTACACATCAATATTCCCTTTGTTGAGGCGTTTTTGCAGATGCCCAAATATGCCAAGTTCCTAAAGGAGCTTTTATCCAATAAGTGAAAGTTAGAGGATGTGTTTATGGTAGAGGTAGGAGCAAACTGCTCATCTATCATTCAAAACAAACCTCCTCCAAAGCTAAAGGATCCAGGCAGCTGTACAATTCTATGTTTAGTTGGTGGCATCTCGGTCGACAAAGCTTTGGCTGATCTTAGAGTAAGCATTAACCTCATGCCATATTCCTTCTTTAAGAAACTGGGGTTAGCTGACCCAAAGCCCATTAGAATGAGTCGGTCGCTGGTTGACCAATCCGTGAAAATCCCTAAGGGGATCATCGAGGATGTTTTGGTAAAGGTAGGGAACTTTATATACCTGGTTGGCTTTGTGATTCTAGACATGGATGAGGATGATGATATGCCCTTAATCCTAGGAAGACCATTCCTCGCTACCACCAGAGTAGTGATAGATGTAGAGGATGGCAAGCTTACATTAAGAATAGGGGATGAAGAGCTGGTGATCAAAATGTCAATTGCTATGAAACACTCCATGTATGTAGATGATTCCAGTTATTCTATGGATATTGTTGATTCCTCGATCAACGAGCATATTGACGAGATCTTATATAAGAATCAGTTAATTAAGTCTAGTTAGAGGAGAGCAAGAGGACATGAACAACTCTGAGGTCAAAACACTCAATGAGCAACTTAACGCTATAGAAGAAATTACACCTCAGAGAGGATTTGAAGACTTGAATGTTAGCAGAGAGGCAAGATTGAAAACTTCAATAGAAGAGCCGCTAGTGTTGGAATTGAAACAACTTCCAGATTATTTAGAATACACCTTCGTCGCAGAAGACTCTAAGTAGTCGATTATCATAGCCTCTGATTTATCTAAAGAGCAAAAAGATCAATTGCTTACGATCCTGAGAGTACACAAGCGAGCAATCACTTGGAAAATAGCAGAAATCAAAGGTATCAACCCCTCTTTTTGCATGCATAAAGTATTACTTGAAGAAGGATTCAAGCCTATAGTACAACTACAACGTAAGCTCAATCCCAATATGAAAGAGGTAATTAAGAAGGAAGTTATCAACCTCCTCGATGCAAGACTAATCTATCCAATACTAAATAGCCATTGGGTTAGTCCAACATAAGTGATGCCAAAGAAGGGAGGGATGACGATGGTCCCCAATGAGAACAGTGAGCTTATACCAATGCATACCATCACCGAGTGGCGTATATGTATAGATTATAGGAAGCTAAATGATGCCACTCGAAAGGACCACTTCCCGCTTCCCTTTGTAGACTAGATGCTGGAGTGATTGGCCGGACACATGTACTATTGCTACCTTGATGGGATGTCCGAATACTTCCAAATATCGATAGCTCCAGAAGACCAGGAGAAGACCACCTTCACTTACCCTTATGGCATATATGCTTATAGGCGAATGCCATTTGATTTATTTTACGCATCGACTACATTTCAGCAGTGTATGTTAGCTATATTTGATGATCTAGTAAAGAAAATTATGGAAGTCTTCATAGATGACTTTTCTGTCTTTTGTGATTCTTTCTTAAATTGTTTGGAGAATTTAGAAAGGGTGCTTACTTGCTGCGAAGAGACTAATCTTGTACTGAATTGGGAGAAATGTCACTTCATGTGTAAGGAAGGAACTGTACTTGGCCACAGTCTCTCATAAGGGTATCAAAGTTGATTGAGCAAAGGTTGATGTGATTGAAAAACTTCCACCACCAAATTTAGTCAAGTTATAAGAAGTTTCTTGAGGCATGCTAGTTTCTACAAATGCTTTATAAAGGACTTCTCTAAAATAGCTTGACCACTGACTCGATTATTGGAAAAGGACGTGCCTTTCAACTTTACCCTGGACTATAAGCATGCCTTTAACATGCTTAAGGAACAACTAACCTATGCACCTATCATGATAGCTCTTAATTGGAACTCGCCCTTTGAACTCATGTGTGATGCAAATGACTACGCAATTAGGGCGGTTCTGGGACAAAGTCAAGAGAAACACTTTCAACCTATCTACTATGCTAGTAGGACTTTTAATCATGCCCAAGTGAATTACACTACTACAGAGAAGGAACTACTGACTGTGGTATTTGCATTTAAAAAATTTTGGCCGCATTTAATTCTATCTAAGGTGATTGTCTACACTGATCACTCTGCCCTGAATTTTTTGTTGACAAAAACAGATGCAAAATCTAGACTTATTCGGTGGATTCTACTCCTACAAGAATTCAACTTAGAAATTCGCAACAAAAGGGCGCTAAGAATCTAGCAGCTGATCATCTCTCAAGGCTTGAGAACCCTTATTTAGAGGAGTTGAAGGAAGAAGACATCAATGACTCATTTCCTAAAGAAAAATTATATGTTGTTTGCCAGCTTATGCACAAGAACAGTCCTTAGTTTATTGACTTTGCAAATTATCTTGTGGCAAGAGTCCTTCCTAATGACCTGAGTTACCATGCAAGAAAGAAGTTCTTTTCAAAACTTAAATACTACTATTGGGATGACCCATTCCTCTTTCGGGTCTATGGAGATCAAGTCATAAGGAGATGTGTCTCACATGAAGAGGGGTGACAAATCCTTGGAGACTGTCATTTCGGCCCTACCGGTGGTCACCACTCAGCTAACAAGATTGCTCATAAAGTTTTGGAAGTTGATTTCTATTGGCCTACAATATTTATGGATGCTCACCGTCGCTGCATCACATGTGATAGATGTCAACGAGTAGGGAACACATTCAGAAGAGATGAGATGCCTCAAAACTTTATTTTAGAATGTGAGGTTTTTTATTTATGAGGCAATGACTTCATAGGACCATTCCTTATTTCTTTCAGGAACAACTACATTTTAGTAGCAGTGGACTATGTCTCTAAATGGGTGGAGGCACAAGCTTTGCCTACAAATGATGCCCGAGTAGTTATAAAGTTCCTTAAGAAGCTGTTATCTCGTTTTGGAATTCCTATAGCCATTATAAGTGACAGGGGAGCACACTTTTGTAATATACAATTGGAGAAGGTGCTAAGGAAATATGGTGTGACACATCAAATTGCTACATGTTACCACCCCCAAACAAGTGGATAAGTTGAAGTTTCTAATCGTGAACTGAAAAGAATATTAGAAAAAACAGTCTAACATAATAGAAGAGACTGGGTCAATAAGCTCAACGATGCATTGTGGGCGTACTGAATAGCCTACAAAAAACACTTGGGAACCACCCCCTACAGACTGGTTTATGGAAAGTCCTACCACCTCCCGGTGGAGATCAAACATAAGGCATATTGGGCAATCAAGTTGGCAAATCTCAATTCAGAAGCTACTGGATTCAAGAGGAAGCTACAACTAAACGAACTTGATGAGTGGAGGAGACAAGCATATAAGAATATGAAGATATATAAGGAAATGATGAAAGACTATTATGACAGACGCATCTGCCATCCAAGGGAGTTCAAGGAAGGGGACCAAGTACTTTTATTTAATTCTTGATTGAAACTTTTTCTTAGGAAGCTGAAATCAAGATGGTCTAGCCCCTTTGTAGTCAAACAAGTCTTTCTGCATGGTGCAATGGAGCTTGAACACTCGAAGCATGACAATTTCAAAGTAAATGGCCATCGACTAAAGCATGACAACACATGAATATCATGAGGAGTCTTAACTCTGATTACTAGACAATTAATTAACCAAAGTGAAGGATGTTGAGTTAACGACATTAAAAAAGTGCGTTGCGTAGGAGGCAACCCATGATTAACTTAAGTATGTTAAGTTTCTTTTTATTTTACTTTTACTTCATCAGGCTAACTTTGCTCCTTTAAAAAAAAAAAGAGCAAATGTGTAGCAAAAAGTTCCATTTACTTGTGTGGAGTGGGAGTCATCTTCAAGTGTGGGGAAGCATTAACCAAGTAAGGAAATTCGAGCTCTAATTTTTCAAGTGCACCCGATAAGTTATTTTCTTACCCTTTTATTATGTTAAGGTGCCTTATGACTAACTCCATGGATCCAGTAGCTTCGACAAATAGGATTAGATTTCTATACACTCTTCCACCACCTACACAAGCTTGAGCACAAGCAATGCACAAGGCCGTGCACACAACAAGAGAAGCTTTTAGGCACTTTTTGGCACCATATACGACCCTGAGCACGGGCGTGCAGGAGCTAGGGCACTTCGTGCCCTCTTAGCAAGAGCTTTTAGGCACTTTTTGGCACCCTACACGGCCTTGAGCATGGGTATGCAGAAGTTTGGGCACTTCGTGCCCCCCCAACAAGAGCCTTGGATCACTTTTTCGCACCTTGTATGACCACAAGCATGGCCATGCAGAAGGCAGGGCATTCTAGTCCTCCAGTAGGATAGCCTCGAACCATTTTTTCGCACTCTGCATGGCCTTGAGCACGACCGTGCACAAGCCCATGCATAGCACCCATATATAAATCTGTTTTTATTTTTATTTTTTTCAGCCTCTCCCACATGCTCTCTCACTTTACTTCCCTTTCACACACTTTTCTCCCTACGCCCCTCTCACGAAACTCTACCTTTACACTCCAAACTCTCCCCCCTCGCGTTCTACTCCATCTTCAATCTTCTAGATCAAACACCTAAGTAAGTTCTTCTTTCTATCTCGATGAACATGTTAGGACCTAACAACTATAATCTGCAATTTTTTTTTTCTGTTTTGCGTTTTTTTTAGACATATGTGAATGTGGTTTCACCCATAGGCAAGCATGAGATAGTGGTGGTTGCATACTAAGCATATCATTGTACTATATATATAATTTTTCCACTCCTTTGTGTTGCTATGAGATTTTTGAACATTCCATAATACACAAAAGATCTCGTTTCACACTTAGGGTTCATCATGAATGTTTTTTTTACGCTTTCATAACTTTTAGGGCTTTTATCATCAATATGCAATTTATTGTTGTTGAAGTCATTTGATTTCAATAGCCCCATTAATCTTGAGTTATAGTGTGTATTTTGAAAATTTAGGGTTCTTAAGCATTTAAAATTGGGGGTTGTTGAATTTCTAAGAACTAAAGTAGAAATTCATGGAGTTTTTCTATGGTTTTTGCCCTCTTATTGTCTTTACACTTCAGCACGACCTTCTACACGGCCAAATTCCCGTGCTTGTGTTGATTTAAATTTTTACCTGTTCTTACTCCTGCCCCACCTACTACACGGTCGTGTAGACAACCGTGCTACCTATTACAAACTACTCTATGATTTTTCTCATCACATACTGATGCCTATTTCATTACTTTTTTTATATATAACTCTTTTATAGATATTGTGCATCATTATGAGCTCTTTTACAATCCAATTAAGTTATGGAATTCAATTTGGCTAGCCTTTGATCTTGAACTCTATTATACTTCTTTTATGTAGATGAGGATAAAAAGGGCAACAATAAAGAAGAGAACACAAACCACCTCCACATCCCAACAAACACAAGCACTAGCCTCCAGCTCTCACAAGCAGCAGTGAACCCCTTCACAAAGAGATGTTGTGCATGAAGCACCTTCAAAATTCTTCGACAAAGATTAGAGTAAAGACTATCACAAAAGACTAGAGTCCTTGACCTTCAAGAACAACAAATACCTTTATTGGAGAATACTTCAGGCCTATGACATTAAAGAACGTATTCGAGAAATCATTAGTGTTGGGCCATGGGCTACCTTCTTCGAAATTCAAGAATCGACTTATAAAGAGGTCATGCTTGAATTTCTCTCCACCTTACAACTTGATCGTCATTATTTAAATTTTCAAGTTTATAGATGAAAACATACTTTGCCTACATTCTGGTTTGGGCATTATTTAGGCTTATACATTGCAACTGACGTCAACGTAGCGGGTGTCCAAAGATTGCCCACATCTTGGCTGAAAGACATGTCCATGCAAAGATATTGGAAACAACTTTGTGAAACAAAAATATGTTATCACCCTTCAAAGTCTAAGGCATCATCCATTCAGAATAATGATCTGAAAGTGGTCCACCACCTCTTGGCACACATCATTGGAGGAAGAAAGAGCAGTCATGGGGTGGTAAACAACTTTGAAAATTTTTATCTTTATAGTATGACTAACCACTTTCAGATCAATATAAGAATTGAAGTTGCCAAGTTCCTATAGAGGCAGGCTACTGATCCTTAGGTAAAGGAGATATATTGTGGAGGCTATATAACTAAATTTTTAAAAGGATACGACATCTTTCGAGCCCCCAATCCCGAAGAAGCAAGTATCCCTGCAACGAAAATTTTGGATGGCCTATTCCGGCTATAGGGGTTGGTTAAGTTACTTGACATCCCCACTCTGTCAAATTATTTAATGCTATCAAAAGGAACTTATACTTCTGATGCTGTGTCAACTTCAAATATCTACCCTCTCGAAGACGAACTCCAAAGTTTAAAACAAGAATTCTAGGAAAAGAGGGAGCTGAACATGAAGGAAAGGAAGAAGAATAAATGCTTTCGTAGCACAATATAGGCATTTCTTGGACTGTTAGCTGGCTGTTTCTCCCTACCACCAAGTGATCTCCCCACATATGATTCCTCTCCTAAATCCACTTCACCACATGAAAATACTTCGACACCATCTAGGAGAAAGGGAAAGGACCTAATTATAGCTGAGTCCTCCAGTTCTGAAGAGGAAGATGATGAGGGTGCCGATATCGAAGAAGAGGAGGAGGAGGATGATGATGATGAGGGAGATGATACAGCAGCTATAGACCTTGACGACAGCAGCGAAGACAAAGATTGAGCCCTGGCCATTTTGCTACTTTACATTTTCAACTTCCATATTTTTTCTTTTATTCAGACTATTTTAGTTCTTTATGTTTCTCATTTGTACTTAATTGAGCTCCATTTTGGGAAGACTATATTTGACTTAGTTGAATGATTAGTCTCTCAACTACGATAGACTAACTTTGAATATTTTTTTAGTTTGGTTTTTTTTTTTTTTTAGGTTTGATGATGCTCGAACTTTGCTATGTCAAAATTCAAATTTGTACGTGCTAAAAATCGAGAAAGTCCTTAGTGTCCTTTTTCTTTTATTTCTTATTTTTCTTTTATCTCTTTTCTTTATGTGCTTACTTTGGAAAGACATTGGGGACAATGTTCTAAATAAGTGTGGGGAAGGGATATAAAGATAGAAGAATTAAGTTTTAAATTAATTATGTATTGTATGCTCTTGTTGATCAAATTTTCCCCATTTATAAATTTGCAATTGAACTTTAATCTTGATTGTCTATTAGTAAAAAATAGAAACCTTGAAATTATACTTATTAAAATTTAGACATAGCATTCTTATACACACATGTAAAAGTAATGACTTTGTGTGCCTTACTCACCTATTGTCGGGCTTGGTATACTTAGTTAGAGTTTTATGATGAAATCTAAGTGAGGTAAATCTATTTGTTGTTTAATAGTTGAATTTAGAGTTATGAAGTGATTAGAAATTCTTAGTTTCAAGTGAATTAGTTGTGTTTTTAAGTTAACTAGCTAGTATATTTAATATTAACTTACTTGGATTAATCTAAAAGGTCTAACTACTGTATAACAAGTATACATACAATTATGGTAGGTTTGAACAGTAGACACTAACGAGTCACTAGAAATTAATAAAGTAAAGAATGTTGCTTGTGATTTAAAGATTATGATGAGTATAATTTATGATAAAGTTTTTCTCTTGTTCTTATTTTGTTTGCTTAAGGACAAGAAAACGTTTAAGTGTGGGGAAGTTTGATATGTGTTAAAAGAACTCTATTTATAGTGCTTATTGAATATGAATTTTTATAAATTTTGTGTGAACTTATTAAGAAAAAGACTTAAGTGCTTAATATTTGATTTTAGAGGTTAAAGAGTACAAATTAAAGAAGATTCGAGCAAAAACAAAGTAAAATCTGGAAAAATATGAGAAAAAAAAAGTGATTTTCACGTGTGCATAACCTTCAACATGGCTATGCTGATGCTAGTGCTGGGGAGTAAAAAGTGATCAGAATGCATCGTGCAATTATGCCCTAGCTGTTGCACAAGTCATGCAAAGAGTTGTGCTGAAGTGAGAAATATGCCTAGAGAAAAAACTGCAGAAATCTTGGAGTGCACGGCCTCAAGCATGGCAGTGTAGGAGGTCGTGCAGAAATCGGAAAGTCAGAATTTTACGTTTTTCCATAGTGCACAACCCCAAGTACGGGCGTGCACTAGGCTGTGCATGCGACAAAAATTCCCAAACTATAAATATTCGCTTCATTACAAAAATTAGGGATCGGATTTATTTTCTCTCACGATCACTCTAAAAACCCTAAGAGAGCAAAATCACACATTTGGAGACCAAAATCGTTGGAGCATCACTTGAAAACACAAAACGATTATAGGAGTTTATTCTTTTCATCATGAATCATTATTATTTCTCTAGATTTCTTGTTATTATTGTAGATTCTATGGGGGAGTAGATTTATATGCCCTACTTCTTGTGAAACTCTAAACTATGTGATTGAATTACTTATTGATTAATTAAAATTTTATGTCTTTATGTCTATTCATGTCTTTTACTGCTATGTAATTAATTTATACATGCGAATTGATTACATTTATGGTTCTTATTAGATAGAGAGAGGTCTCATCTAATAGGATAGATTTTCATTAATAGAAAGATTGCATGTTTTATCTAGATGTAGGAAAACTTCCATTTTCTGCATAAAGATTCAATCTTTAATTGAGAATTGTGAGCTTAATGAAATCTTATAGGGCAATAGTGAGGGAGAGATCTCCACTATTCCGCATAAGGTTATTAATTAATTAACTCGATGGAGTAATTAGTTTAATTAAGAATTCCTACAGTGCAAAGTATAAACAATTATTTAGTCAATACTTTATTATAAGAAATTTAGGGTTTAAAGTGCATTAAAATGAAGGATATATCTTTGTGATTGAAATTATTTATTACAGCGATTATAATTATCTTAGGGTTATTAAATTAGTTAATTAGTAATTTAATTTATTAATCTCACATTGAAATTTAGACTAGATAGTAGAAAAACGATAATATTAGTACTTGTTCCTAAGATCCTTGAAGACGACACCCATTGTAATCTATACTACATTAGATAGGTACATTTGCTTAGTTAAGTTGTTAGATTTCTTTAGGTTTATAAATTTATAATTTGATACAAACGGATAATGACCCATCATAATGCTAGTGCAATAATAACAACAACAGCAGGCTATGAGACTTGTCAGGCTTGTAGAAGAACCTTGTGGGTTGGATAACTTTGTAAGGTTAGCTAAAGAGTTCCACCTAAAGGTTGATGATCTAATAGAGGTTAAATATTATATCACTGAGATTGAAAAGACTTCTAAAGCCTTCATGGTCCCTGAAGATAAGAAGGTGAGATATGTTGCTTATGTGTTAAAGGGAGCAATTGCAGATTGGTGGACTGGTATGTCTAGTTTAGTATGAGCTCCTAACAAGTGGTAGAGGTTTAAGGAGCTCTTCTATGAAAAGTACTTCCCCAGCAACATCAAAGACAAAATGGATGCGAATTATTATAATTGCCAACAGAGCAGTAGATCTGTGGAGGCATATGAAGCAGAGCTAAACCGCTTAAGCAAGTTCTTACCTGAAATAATGAGAGGGGATGATGCCTCCCGAGCTAGAAGATTTTTTACGAAATTAGAGCCCACCTTGCAACATGAAGTGGGGGGCTTTTCAGTTAACTACTTATGCTAAAGTAGTTAACAAAGCAAAATACTTTGAGTAGAGCACAAAGAAAATAGAGGAACGACTGTCCCACATATCAGGATTAGTTATGGGGAAAAAGCCTGTTTCTAGCATACCTTATGTAGACAAAAGAAAGAGGCCAGTTGTATATCAAGCTAGACCTGTAGCTTATGCACCTAGACCTCTTTAAACTAAGCCTACACCTTTAGCATTGCCTCTATCACCACAAGTAGGACTCGGTATGAGATGTCCCAGGTGTTTAGGACCCCATGATTTGCAACAATGTAATTGGCTCGAAGGGGCATGCTTCTCCTGTGGCAAAATAGGACACACTAGTAGGAGTTGCATAGAAAGGACCCTCCCTTGAACCTTCTGCTATACTTATAAGCAGAGAAGGCACAAATCATTTGAATGTGGTGCTCATCACAATTAGGCGGCTGCACCTCCATAAGCACAACAGCCTATAAGACCTGCACCTAGAGGACCACTAGGCAAAAATCAAAATGTTGGACCAAGACAGAGGTCACCTAGTAGGGTGTTTGCATTGTAACAATAGCAATAGCAAGATGCGCCTAATCAGGGTACCATAGTAGGTACACTACTCATAAACTCAAATACTGCTTATGTATTGTTTGACATGGGCGCAACACATTCCTACATATCACTTGTGTTTATAGAGGTTTGTGGATTAAAACCTATTGTATTGAGTGATGCTATGATTGTAAATACTCCTTTTGGAGTAGGAGGGACATTAGATCAAATATATAAAGATGTGGAGATTGTAATACATGGCAAGAAAATGTCAGCTGAATTGTTTGTATTAGAGATGATAGAATTTGATTTAATTCTATGAGTAAACAAGTTGCCTAAGTACTATGCCACTATAGATTGTCGCAATCTAGTGGTTAGGTTTAATTTTTTTTGATGAAGAACAAGTTGTATTCAAGTTAGATCTATAGAGGCCTACAACTCTTCCAACATATGAGTTGTGGAATAAAGGAAGATTGTCATCCTTATCAATAGAGATAGGACAAGTTAAGAAATTGGGAAATGTGTATATAGTGAATGAGTATGCAAACGTTTTTCCCGAGAATTTACCGGGTTTACCGCCAATCAGAAAGACAGAGTTTTGTATTGATTTAGTATCGGGAACGACACCCATATTTAAAGCACCATACATAATGGCACTTATTAAACTATCTGAACCAAAGACTTAACTTCAAGAGCTACAAGACAATGGGTTTATTAGACCAAGTGTCTTACCATGGGGTGCTCTAGTGCTATTTGTTAAGAAGAAGGATGAGAGTATGAGGTTGTGTATAGATTATAGGGAGCTAAACTGAGTCACAATCAAGAATAAATACCCTCTCCCTAGGATTGATGACCTATTTGATCAATTATAAGGAGCTTAAGTCTCCTCCAAAATTGACTTGAAATCAAGGTACCATCAATTAATGATTAAGGAGGAAAACATACAGAAGACTACTTTTAGGACTCAACATGGGCATTACGAGTTTTGAGTGTTGCCTTTTGGTTTGACAAACACTCCAGCAAACTTCATGGATCTAATGAACAAAGTGTTCAGGGAATGGCTAGATCAATTTGTAGTAGTGTTCATAGATAATATCCTCATTTATTCCAAAAGTAGAGAAGAACATGGAGCACATCTTAGGATAGTATCGGGAAGACTTAAGGAAGAAAAGCTTTATGCTAAATTCAGTAAGTGCGAGTTTTGGTTGGAACAAGTATTCTTCTTAGGACATGTGGTGAATAATAATGGAATATTTGTAGACCTTGAGAAGGTAAAGGTAGTAAGTGACTAGTCAAGACCAAAAACTGTAACAAAAGTAAGGAGTTTTCTAAGATTAGTTGGGTACTACAAATGCTTCGTAGAGGGATTCTCCCAGTTAGCAACTCCCTTAACTCAACTGATAAAGAAGAAGGCCAAGTTCATATGGAGTAATGAATGTGAAAGCAACTTCATGACACTGAAGGATAAATTGGTTACAGCTCCAATGTTAGCCCTACCAAAGATGGGAGAAGAATTTAAGGTATTCAGTAATGCATCAAATCAAGGTTTGGGATGTTTACTTATGTAAAATGGGAGAGCTAATGTAAATGCCTCTCACCAATTAAAACAATATGAGAAAAATTACCCCATCCATGACCTAAAACTAGTTACTTTGATCTTAACACTGAAATTATTGAGACACTATCTTTATGGGTAGAAGTATAAAATATTTACAAATCATAAAAGTTTAAAGTATTTGTTTATCTAGAAAGAATTAAATATGAGGCAAAGGAGATGGCTAAAATTGATGAATGATTATGATGTGGAAATTCATTATCACCTTGGAAAAGCAAATGTGGTTGCAGATGCTCTAAGCAGGAAGAAACAGATAAATATTATAGTATTAATCACATCTCAGAGAAGAATACTAGAAGACATGAATAAGCTAGAATTGGAAATGGTGATACCGGAAGTGGGAAATAGGTTGGCTACACTTAATATCGAACCTAGTATTATTGATTAGATTAAAATTGCACAAATGGGAGATCCTAGAATTCATAAGATAAATAGAAAAATAAAACAGGGTAAAGCTACAAAATTTGAGGTAAACGCTAAAAGGGTAGTCAAGTATGGCACCAAATGGTGTTCCCAGATAATACATAGTTAAAGAAGAAGATCATAAAAGAAGCCCATTACTCTGGGTATACATTATACCCATGAAGCACCAAGATGTACAAGGATCTCAAGAATAATTACTGGTAGAAAAATATGAAATTGGAGATAGCAGAATATGTGTTCAAGTGTCTCACATGTCAACAAATAATGATTAAGTATCAAAGACCAACTGATGAGTTATAACCTCTTCCTATACCTAAATGGAAGTAGGAACATGTAACTATGGATTTTGTCATAGCACTCCCAAGAACCAAAGAGAAATATGATGCAATTTGAGTTATAGTAAATAGATTGACCAAGTCCACCCATTTCTTGCCAATTAAGCTGGACTACAAATTAGAAAAGCTTGCTCAAATGTACATCAGAGAGATTGTTAGATTATACAAGGTACTAGCCACTATTACATCTGATAAGGATACTTGATTTGTGAGTAGATTCTGGAAAAGTCAATATTAAGACTTGTTAACCAATCTCCATTTTAATACTGCATTTCATTCCTAGACAGATGGACAGTCTGAGAGGACTATCTAAATTCTGGAAGCTCTACTATGAGCTTGTACATTGGATCAAGGGGTTAATTGAAGTGATCACTTACCTTTAGTAAAATTTTATTATAACAATAGTTACCAAGTTACTATATAGATGGCTCCCTATGAAGCATTAAGCGGCAGGAAGTGCAAATCTCCCTTATATTGGGATGAAGTGGGAGCAAGATAGATACTAGGGCTAAAGATAGTGCAGGAAATAGTAGACAAGGTCAAAGTATTAAAGAAACAAATTCTATTAGCCTAAAGTCGCTAGAAAAGTTATGTAGACAAACGGCAACGCCCTCTAGAATTTCAAATTGGGGATAAAGTCTTGCTAAAGATATCTTCAACTAAGAGGATAATTAGATCTGGACTGCGGGGTAAGCTAAATCTAAGATACATAGGTTTGTTTGAAATTTTGGAAAGAGTTGGAATAGTTGATTATAGGTTCGCCCTGCCGCCAAGTCTGACTAAGGTATATGATGTGTTTCATTTATCGATGTTAAGAAATATGTACTAAACCCAGATCAAGTAGTAGCCTTGGAACCTTTGAAGGTACAACCAGACTTATTCTCTATAAAGAGACTAGTGAGAATAGTGGACATAAAAGAACAAGTATTAAGAAGAAGAAGAATTCCCTATGTCAAAGTACAATAGACAAATTAAACAGAACAAGAGGCAACATGGGAATTAGAAGAAGAAATTAAGAAAAAGCATCCAAAACTCTTTCTAACTCCAGATAACTTTCAAGGATGAAAGATTTTAATAAAGAGGGGAGCTATTCTAACCTAGGGTTTCTTCTTTTTGCTCATTTTTACAATTTCTAACAGTAGCCTAGAGAGACATAAAGAGAGAGAACTCCCTATAGAAAAACCTAAGGCATTCTAAAGCAGAAGCAAGCAGCGAATTCAATAGGTAAGAATCATAGCTAGTAAAAAGGGGTCTATTATAACAATTAAGGTAAAATCACAAAATTAATTTGGTTATTCATGGGGATCGGATTGAAGGTTGAGTTGAAACAAATGAAGGATCAACCAAATTTAGCATTCCAAGTGTAATTGGAATCAAGTAAGTGTTTTAGAACCTAAAGTTACGTTAGATTTGATGAATATAGTGATTTATTAGTTTTAAAATCATAGCAATTAAGATTAAGAATGAAATTTGAGGATAAAAATTTGGGTTTGTGACAAATAAGAAGGTACATGGTCAAGTACACGACTGTGTACTAGTGCGTAGTGAACTAGGAAAATTGTACAGTAAGGTACATGACCTTAGGCACGACTATGTACTTAAGCGTATTGAAGTTTGAACGTACACGACCACAAGCACGACCGTATACTTAGGCGTGTTGGAAAGTGAACGATATACGGCCTCTAGCACAGCCATGCTTCAAGCGGTGCTTCCCTACACGGTTACTTTCTTAACCATGTTATGCAATAAAATGTCCTATTTAATTTTACTTTATTTTATTCTCATTTTAAAATATGAATTAAACACAGAGATACTTTAGAGAAGGGAATTAAACGACTTGAATGAAGTAGAAAATTTATTGAACTTAGATTAGTTATAGAATTAAGCTAAGTGTAGTTCCTTGTGATTGAACAGGACTACTTACTTCAGTTAGAAACGTGCAAGATCATTGTAGAGACGTCTGTTCAAGTACATGTTTACCTTGTTTTATTGGTTGTGATTGTTAGGTAGTTATTAAATGAATTGGACAGGAGAATTATGTGATGTAATGTAATATGTGAATGAAATATTGCATGTTACTTGTGTTTAGCTCGACCTAAGGGCCTACAATGGTAGATCCCTAGGGGGCACCTTGATGATCAATATGTCATATTGTCCTTAACAAAGCCGTGTATTGAAATAATCTAAGGTAGATTAAGATTAGATGGGGCTCGTAGTGGCAGTTCCCACTAGGACAAAGTTTTATGTGTACCGAGGTCATGAGTACCTCTATGTTGTATAATTAGTTTTGAGATTGGTGTGTAAGCTAATATATGAAGATGTTATGGATAAATGTTGCATATATGCATGAGTGAGTAATGTGGTGTGTGTCATGTACATGTAGGTGTGGTACTCATGTACTAGCTTAAGCTCACCCTCTTTCCTATATTTTTTTTTAGCTACATGTGAGAATGACGAGCAATTAAATTATGATGAAAATTGAAACCTGGTGGGGCATTATGTAGATGAAAGCAGGGAGAGAGCACTATTACTATATGGATGTTGAGTGATGAATATGGGAAGATTTATTATTAGTTTTTTTTTTTTAGTAATTGATTTAGGATTATAGAGATATTAGTAAACTCCTATTTATTTTAGAGTTTTAAACATAAACAGGGTTTATTCTGAATGTTAAAAGAAAATTCATGTGTTGTTTAAATATCATGGATTGGAATGACTCATTTGAGAGTCATTTGTTTTATGTTATTAAAGTTATATTTTCATGAATAAATTTGAGAAGGTGAACAAGTTGAAAGTTGTTTGGAGTTTTAAAGCCTTAGCATGTCATTATGTGATAATGACACGTAGCGGGCTATGATGCTCCAGATACTAGAGCGTTACATATTTATTCTACGAGATTTTCATTTGACTACTTGTTAAACTTGTCTAATCCATTTTGATTTGAAAATGGAAGAGAAAAGTTAGCTCCTTTAACACATGTTGGAGTGTGAAATTATAGTTCACTAGGTTTTTCAAAACTTAGGTTGTTAGGCTCTTAAAAAATTGAAGAGAGGGAGGAAAGTTTGCAATATGCTGGACTTATAATTTGGAGGTGAGATTTCACAGGATTTATTGTATAATTCCACAACTTATCATCTAGATTCTACTGGTGTTGGGTAGCCCAAAAAAATGTTTTTTTTTTCATCTTTTAGTTTTTTTGGTATTATTTTAATAATTTTTTATATTTATTTAGTCAAATAATATAATAATATTTTAAACCAGTAATATATGGACACATGTTGCTTATATGTCATTAACATAAAACTAAAAAACTCGAATCACCTCTTTGTCAAAAAAACAAAGCACAAGTAATTTCTTTGGAAATAACTAAAAATGCAAGCACAAGGAGTGAATTCCCTTTTTTATTTTTTAGTTGTTAAATATTTTGTTATATTTGAAGATATTTTATAATAGGAAAATGGTTATATTGGGTACAAAAGCATGTTTGTTAAGACTTAGTAATTTAAATGCTTGATTTCAAAGATAAAAAGATTGATAAGCATGTATAGAGCTATGATAAAAATGTGCTAAAGGTGTGCACATAGTCTTCTTTTTTGGGGGTATCTACTCATACTTTACTCAATTGGATGGGTTTCGGATGATAATAAGGGTCACAAGATAGGAATTAGGTATAGATTTTGTAAAACCTACTCCTACATGATAGGATATAAGTATAAGGTCTTCCTACTATGTATCTACTTTAGAATCTATACTTTAAGGTATGCGGGATATAAGTGTCAGTATACCATGTACCTATCCTATAGAAAATTATTAAATAATATTAATAAATAAATAATAAATATTAACATTATTTTTTTTGTCAATAAATGTTTTAGCAAAAAAAAAAAAAAAGAGTCTAAGCCTCCAAGTTAATAACATAAATGGCAAAATTAATGCTACTTCTCTTACTTTACATTTTTCATTTTTTTTTCCTTTGTTCTCTTTCCCATTTTTCTCTATAACTTTATGTTTTTCAATCTTTTTCCTTGTTCTTTCCTACTTGCTAAGTAATAAAATCACATAAACTTGAAATAATGAAAAGAAAAAATATTACTTTTTTAATTTTACAAGTTTTGTTATAGGTTTAATCGGTTTTACATATAAATAACTTATAATGTCACATATAAATTATTTTTTAAATATCACATAAATTTTAAATTTATAGGAAAAAAAATAGAGAGTAAAATTTACATGTTCTATACAATACCCTATATTTTATAAGTTTTACAAAGTACAATATATAAGGTGTTTCTAATGTATTATAGAGTAGGTTCCGATTTAAAAATTTAAAAACATGTACTTTATAAAGTAGAGTATGGGAAGAGCTTTATACCTTACTTACTATGTATTTGCTCACCCTTAAGAGGTGCATTTGCTATTTATCTCTATATATGTATGTTTTCAGCTAAGCAAGTGATGATGTTATATGATGAAATCTTGTCTACATGATACGACAAGGTCTTGTTAAAGAAGATGTCATATAATTATAACCTAAGATTCTTGTTATGTGTTGTAGGGGGTTATTTAATTGAAATAACAAAATGAAAAACAAAGATATGTTTAATTTTTTTGAAGAGTAATCACAGAAAAACTAAACTATCTATAACAATCCAAGTAATAAACTAAGTATAGTGCCACACTAAATTGTTAACAAACTAAAGAAATTAAAAGGTTGGTCACCACAATTGTTAGAAAACAATTTATAAGATTGAAAAGGAAGAGTTGTTGTTGATATTGTTTGTGCAAGAAAAGAACTCAATTGAGGTTTCAATGTTCAAGACTACCAAAAACTATTTTCTAATATTGATAAATCTATTTATATTAATCCTTTGATAGACTTAGGGGCATATATGTAATAAAATAAAAATAGGACTTTAGTCAATACTAACTAATACTGACTAATTGTCTATTATTTTCAATACTGACTAACTACTTATTATTTTTCAATATTGACTAACAACATGTTATTTTTCAAAACCAACTAATTGCTTGTTATTTTTCAATATTGCCTATGACCTACAATTGCTAACACTAGCTAATAACATATTATTAAATAATAAGGTCCTAAATATTAATAAACCCTAAATAACTAAAATACTGAAAAACAATAAAATAACATAAAAATTTCCTTAAAGTCTAAGATAATATTATATCTTTATGGTAAACTCCATGCATAAATCTTCTAAAGCTAGGCTTAGAAGTCAATCCCTATCATCTCCCTTAGGCTAAAAAAGATTTCCCCTCAAACCTAGAAGCATCCTCTAGGGTCAAAAACTAACTTACGAAACCTAATTAAGATTTTTTTTTTTTTAAAAAAAAAAACTAATTGAGCTAGGCTCATAAACTACATTTTCAAACCCTCTTTAGAATAGCAATTCTTAAAGCATCTTAGCATCAACTCTAGGAAATTTCATCCTTCCCACACCATATATCATGCCAACCACCAAAAGCTCCTTAAATGATTCATACCACTCATCATAAACCCCATTAATAACATTCTTTAGAATTATTAGTGCCTTAAACAAAGATGTCACTCTATTGACAATGATATGTTTTGATTTGTGAAATCCACTATACTTATGTTAAATAATTGGCATTTTTTTAGGCCTTAGAACCCACAATCCTCTCACTTATTTTCAAGGCCTCAATCCCCCTTTCAATTGATGATTTAGTAGCCTCCACATTCTTAACTACTTTCTTTGTCTTATATGACCCTTGAGTTAATAACAATGTCTCCTTCTTAGAAGGCTATAAGGCCCGTTGAGTAGCCTTAACATCAACTACACTCATAGGTAACAACTAAGCTCTCTTTTCATCTTTTAGAACAAAATAAGTATTTTTCCTTCTCCTATGTGTTACATCTTTATCAAAGAGCCACAATTGCCCTAATAAGATATGGCTGGCACTCATTAGAATGACATTGCATTCCACTTCATTTGAGTACTTGCCAAAGAATAGTAAGGGACCGATACCCTTTTGGTCACATGTATTGCACTTTTTTCATTTTGCTGATGCAATTTATATGGTTGGGGATTATTAGTTGTAGGCGATTTTAGCTTCTCCACTAAAGTAGTAGTAGCCACATTTGCACAACTCTCACTATCTATTATGATTATACAAACAATGCCATTAACCAAGAACTTAGTATGAAAAATATTCTCTCTCTACTTTAAATCATTTGTAAGAGAAGCTCTCAAAGTCCATCTAACCACTCCATTAAACACCTCTGTAGACACTGCTAGAACTCTTGCACCATCAAAATCTAAACACTCCCCGTCATCTTCATTTGCAATCGCCTCATGCCCCTTGACTCCATATTCCTCTTGATCCCCACTCTCCACCTCATCTCCAACTAAACACATAACCCTTTGGTTTAAGCATTAAGTCATGACATGACCACAACCTTAGCACTTCAAACAACGTATTTGGCTACTTTTAACTCTAGCTAGCCATGACTCTACCACTCAATCATAGCAGCCAACTACATTGCTTCATTAAGGTTGCTCACTCTATACAACTCTATGGCACATGCAATTTCATATCATAAACCATTCAAGAATTGTGACATTGTCTATTCATCTACCTCCTGTAAACCACAACGAATCCTTGTCATGTCAAATTCTTTAATATGCTCCTCAACAGTCTTATTGTCTTGCTTCAACTTTTGTAACCTCATGTAAAGCTCATGCCTATGATGTTTAGGCGTAAAGCGATTTTGTATCATTTTTTTCATCTCTTCCCATGAAGTCACTTCCTCCACCCCAGCTCTTCACCAGAATCTTTGCACATTAGACCACCACACCTGGGCATTCCCAGTAAATTCAATAGACGTTAATTGTACTATCTAGATCCCCATGGCCACAACAATACAAAAAAAAAAAAAAAACCTTTTCTATTTTATCTAGCCAGTCTAAGAAATCATCAATCTTTGTGCCATTAAAAGATGGAATATTTAATTTAACAACTTCTACCCACGCACTGCTCTAGGCTGCCTAGCCCTAAGCCCTAATCACTCTCCCCTTGTTAAGTTTCTTATTGCATTCTTTAGCTACCATAACATAGCCTTAATCCATCTTATGTTCAACTTGGCCATTTCTATTCCCATTTCCATTGCCTCCACCATTATGATCCTGTAATAATGCATAATTTCCCATGGAAGTCTATCTCCACATGTCCTACATCATTTGTTGAGTGTTAATGATTGCTTCTAGAGAACGCTGAGCAGAGTCTAGCATAACTTGCTATCATTGTGCTAATATGTCAACAAGATCTTCCTACAAGTTTCCTATTGCTTATGTCATACCAAAATTAAACTACAAAAGTGTAAGCTTGCCTTACCTCTATGCTTTCCGTTGATTACATCAATGAGATCTCTTAGTTAAATCGTTAGACATTTCATAAAGATAATTATTGTAAACCTTAAGCAACTTCTCCACCACTTGTAATCAATAAAGCCACCATAACCAAGTGATCCACACTTTGCTCCTCTTGTTTATCCACATAAACCCTAGGTTTTCAACAACCTAAGCTCTAATATCACAATGATATGATAATATCTCATTGAAGAAGATGTCATATAATTATAATATAGGGTTTACGTTATGTGTTTTAGGGGGTTATGTAATTGACATAACAAACTAGAAAATAAAAATATGTTTAGGTTTTCTAAAGAGTAATCATAGAAAAATTAAACTATCTATAACAATCCTAGTGATAAACAAAGTAATGTGCGGCACTAAGTTGTTAATAGGCTAAAGAAATTAAAGGGTTGATCACCACAATTGTTAGAAAACAATTGATAAGATTGAAAAGGAAAAGTTGTGGTTGATGTTGTCTGTGCAAAGCAAGGAACTCAATTAGGGTTTAAACGTTCAAGATTGTCAAAACTATTTTCCAATATTGACAAACCTATTTATATTAATCCCTAACAATCCCAAGGACATAGATGTAATAAAATAAAAATAGGACTCTTGTCAATTCTAACTAGTACGAACTAATTGCCTATTATCTTCAATACTAACTAATTGCCTATTATTTTTTAATACCAAATAACAACCCGTTATTTTTCAATACTAATTGACTACCTCTTTTTTTTTCAATACTGCCTATAGCCTATAATTGCTAAAATTGGCTAGACAATATTAAACCCTAAATAAATTTGATATCAAAAAATAATAAATAACATAAAAGTATCCTTATAAAAATAATAGTATATCTTTACAACAAGCTCCACGCATAAATCTCCTAAAACTAGGTTTGGAAATTGATCCCGTCACTATGTATGTGTAAAACACTTAAACATGCTTTGCATATCGTATATTGCTATATCCTTTATCTAATCTAAATATAACCATAGTTATTTCATTGTGTTATTTTATCCGATTTGGACCTTTTATACGAACTTCTAACAATAGTCTTAGAATTCTAGAATGTGGTAACATGAATTAATGAATGAAGCAAGTCGTGAGTGGTGGTAGTGGTGGCAATTGACAAGTATGTATTGCACGAGAAGGAAAATAATTCCCATATTCTAGCTCATATCTAATATTTTGATATTATGGAACATATTCCTTTTATTAATTAAAAAAAATATATTAATCACCACATTTCTTTAATGTGGAAAAAACTTATTCTTAAAATAATAAAACTCAACTTTGCATTTCAGGATAGGTTTGAATGATTAGCCATGTGTATTGTATGATTGTAAGTACAAACAAAATAAAATTTTAAAACGCAAGAGTATTTATAACCACCTATAGTAATTTTCTTAACATGGTGGTATACATGTCAAAAATTTATTAGTTTTTTTATTGGTGTCTAATTTGAATAGAGTAATCACGCATGTGCTACGCACGTCTTATGCTACACATAACCTCAAAGGAATGACATAAGATGACACATAGAGGAATTATTAGGGGAGAAGTGAGTAGGAAAGAGAAGGAGGTAATCCCAATAAGTTCAAACACACATGTGACAAGTAGAGGAGTTCAATAGAATCAAACTTCACTATTTGCTATGATAAGCCTTGTGCTCTTAACTATTTACCAATTTGATCTACTGAGGAGTGAAATTGGCAACATGATAGCATTTGTGCCAAATTCTTCCTTTTTGAAATGAGGAGTGACTTGGGTATTTAAAGAGTTTAGGCTGTTGATATCATTCATCGGATAGCATTGGTGAATGATAGTCCAGTTAGATCCCCTTGACATATGGACCCCTTTCATTGTCTCTTTATAGACTTAGGCCTATTAAAGTCTCTTATAATGGATGAGGTTAATGAAAAAGGTTAAATTAAACAAGTTGATCAAACGAGACCTATTCTAAATTCACTATACTAAAATAGGTTTAATTGTCTGAATCTTATCTTATTAATTTAAAGAATCTGATCCATTTAATTACTGGACTTAAAACTCAATATAGGATGTAGCCCTCGTAATTTTTTATCACCATTAAATTTTACGCATCCACGAATCTTTTTTCCTTGCATGTCTGATGAAATAATTGCAAAGCGTGCGCGCCACCAGCACCACCTTTTTATCTTTGTAAAATGTCCTAGAAATCATTAAAGAGTTTAAGTTCCCACCATGTAAAATGAACTTTATGCTGTTGGTAAGTCGTCGTCATTGGGTTATCTATCTTAAACCGAAAGAGACATCCAGAAGACAGCCTTTTAAACACTTTTAACACTCGTGACTCCGACATAGCTAAATTTAGTCAGCTATATTGTTGTATGGTGGAGTGGCATGTTGGTGGTGGTCTCTCCTTCTTTCTCTATCGAAACTGTGGATCCTAATTCGATCGATAGCACGAGATTTAGGCTTTACGAGAGTTTCAAGTCAATGCTCCAATCATTTCATACGGAAAATTGCAGTTACGCCCACTGAGATTTATCAAGCTTAAACCGACGTAGTACTCATAGCCTTCTTAAAAAACATTAATGTCACAAAATTTTTTCATTACGGTATCAAGTCTATCTTTTTATATTGGTTTATATACTTGTCTTTATTACATTTCATCCTCTATTTTATGATGATTACAAATGGCAGGGATTGGGAAAACTTAAGTCCACTGTTTCTTGGTCCATGATGTAAGTACGGTTACACAAGAAGTGTCGGGAACCCGAAAGGGTTTTAAAAAAATAAAGAAAAGAGCAGGAAATAAAGTGTTTTTTTCTTTTTTTTCCTTAGTGCATTAGACTAACTCGTTACTCGATAGTTTAGCAGTCAATATATAAACCTAAGTCATGTTTGAATTAGCATATTAATCCTTATAATTTCATTTTGATACAAAAGATTGACGTAGTATTAATTGAGAAGAATTTTTATAGTTCCGATATTTTTCAAAGAATATAGATACACTATTTTAAGAAATTAAATCATCGCCGTAATTTTAAAAGATTTACAGAAATTAACATAGTAAAAGGTTTTTCTGGTTCCATTAGTTCATTGCTAGTTGTGTAATAATTAATTAATGAGAGTTTTTTTTTTTTTGCATTTTAATTACATATATATATATATATATATATATATATATATATATATATATATATATATATATGTTGTGAACGTAGAGAGAAGACGGCTATACGGTAGAAAATTGCATTTTCCTATTGTCACTATAGTTACATAGATATGGTGATCAAAAGGTGTAGGCGGTAGGCGTGGCTTGCATGTAATCTAGTACGGTGGTGACTTGTATGACAGCTACGAGTGTAGATAGGAACATAGTCGCGTATCTTAATTCACTCATTGCAACGTATGACTTGGTCCCCGCAGGTCGAATTTCATGCATACAAATATGAAGTTTAAACTTTGGGTTGATTTTGATTGTGATCTATTACACGTATCTAATTGAACTATTTTTGATTGAACATGCTGTGCCTACTGTAACTTCATATAGTTTTGTACAGCTCCATTGTCTGGATGTTTGAATGTGATAGATATAGAAGTACTCTCAATCAACAAAATTGGCACTGTCGAAAAAAAAAACTTCTTTTCAGCTCATTGAGGGCACCTACCTGTGACAAGGAGTTAACGCTTGCATAAGACAATGAGTAGGATGGGAGTGTGGGGGCAATGTCCCTTGGTACGATGGGCATGAAAGGTTGTAAAGTTCGAAACCAAGACAAAATTTAGTATTACTATCGAATTGAAACTTGTGCTAGTTGATTACGGTAGAGGCCAATCCACTGCTTGAAGCCTAAAAGGCTAAGCATTCAACCAAATAAAAGGCCAGCCGAATGGGGGTGGACTTGCAGTCGGTCGGAGCTATCTGGGACAGTTCGATTTGTTTTATTTATATCTATATTGAATATATGATGCCCAGTGTTATACAACGCTGTAGAAAGATTAATAGTAGATTTTATACATAAAAGAGAAATAATCCATTTCGATACCACAAATTCTATTGTATGTTTGACATAATAAACTTATTGGTCCACGCTTGTGGTTATTTATCCAAATTCAACCGGGATATTCCATGTAAATCGTCCTATTGTCTATTTTGCTTTTTTTCCTTATTTTTGCCTTACTGTTGTTTGCTTGCATTTAACAATTAGTACGTCAAAAGCTTCTGCATGGGCATACAACAATTATTATTCATAGTTTACAACTTGCTCCTAAACAAATGATAATGGCAGCATAGAAACTTATTTTTAATTCCAGTAGTTCAAGTATCCATTCAAAATTATTTTTTGCAATAAAAAACTATTAAAATGAAGTTTGGTTGCTGACTTTTAAGAGTGCATTGGTATTAAAATATCTTAATATTTAAGATAAGATCTGACAAAATTTTCGATATTAAAATTGAATTGTGGTGGGTCGGGGTCAGGCCAAAAGAAAAGGTTGGATACCGTGAGGAGAATAATCTGTAGAAAGGAAAATCTTGATCTTGATGGGGCTTGACCACATACACACATACAATCAAAGAAGGGCATGGTGCATGTGAACGTAATCTACGAAAGCTTCAGTTTCCAAGGAAACGCCAAGGTAACGCTAACGCTGGGGGAATCTCGGATCCCCAAAGGCAGAGGATGTATGCGTACTATAGTTGGAGAGAATCTGGACACAGATAGGGACATTGCTCGCCGTTGCAATGAGCCCATTGTCTTTTTCATCTCCCTATATATATATATATATATTAACGGATGTCCGGAAAAAATATCAAGGAGCTTTTATAAAGTTTATACTCTTTCAAATATGAGATATAGCCTATTAACAATTAATCCAAGACTGTGTTTGTGTTATAATAAGCAAACAAATCAAATATATAGAAAAGTGAAAAATTTTCATTTTATGGTCTATAAACGTATTGAGGCACCACTTATATACGGTTGATATGTCCTAGCACATGGACCTACTTTAGTGCCAGTATCATTTTAAAAAAAAATATATAATGATTTATATTATTAATTATATAAATTAAATATAACCTTTATGGGAGTTTGGTTACATTACAATCTTTTCTCTCTACTCACTAAGCCAACTTTACTTTGGTTATATTTACATTTATTTGAAAATTTAAATAAAAAATTATATAAATTGCAAACACAATCTCTCATATACTATATTTTATAGATTAAACGATTAAATGGTCGTATAAAACATAGCAATTTATATTGTACATCATATACATACCAGATTATATACTATATTTTAAGTATTGATAGGAGACATGAATTAAAAATAAGAAACAAGACATGAAAATTAAAAATATATTTAAAAATCAAATATATACATAAACTCAAGTTTACAACATACACATAAAACAATAGATTAATATTATATTTGATACTTGAAATTTATCTATTTTTATAATTAATTATTTAAATTTTAAAAATATTAATTTACTATATATAAACTTTTTAAAATTATATATAATATCTAGTCGGGTTAGTTAACTGTAAAAATAAGTAAAATTCAAATAATTAATTATAAAAAGAGATAAAATTCAAATAGTTAATTAAAGAGGAGGGATAAAATTAAAATAGTAAATTAATATTTTAAAATTTTAAATAGTTAATTATGAAAATAAATAAAATTAAATTTAAAATAATCTTATGAAAATCGGTGAAGATATCGATTCGAGCCAAAAATCATACCATTGAATATTTTTCATATCGCAACTCAGTAGTTATTTACGAAATATGCTACGGTACAATCTCTTGTAAAATTGACTATACGAGTTTACTTTAAGATTGTTTGTAGTTCAAAAACTAAAGAATCCTATATGAGCTTTCATTATAATTACATGTGCCAAGTTGCTTACCCGAAACTGTCTCTTTCTCTAGGAAGACAAATCCCACACACATTAAATATTCGTCTTTTAGCCTTCATGTGCATGCTCAAAAGCTGCAAAAGAATAGTGAATAGTGAACCTCATCCCGGTAAACAGCACAGGGCTCAAGAAATTGCTAGATAGGACAGCCAGTATACAATTATTGGAGCCAACCAGCACCTCAATTGACTTTCTATCCACTGGACACGCTAATCCTTTTCCTTTCCTTTCCTTCCTGCTGAAAGTGCGTTTGCAGTAAGTTAATTATTTAATGGGAAAATATTACAGTGTCCCTAGCACTTATTAAAATTATTTTATTTTATATTTTTATTACATTAATTATTAGCATTAAAGTTTTTAAACGTATTTAGATATTATGTTGAGAGGATTCTTAAAAAGTTAAAAAACATCATAAAAAAAAAAAACAAATAATTTATGATCTTATAATCTTTACTATAAGTTATAAGAAAATTTAGATACTACAATAGCACAATTAAAATATGCTAATGCTATGGGAAGTCCAATGAATGCTTCTCATTGTATTGGGTCCAATGTTGCATACGTTGTGCTATAATTCCTTAGAATAATACTATATTTCCTTTATAGTCAAATGTGTGAGATTATGACCAATTCAATTGGCAATATTCCTACTTCCTTTACTAGTTATTGATGGCAAGAATTACGATCAGATGAAGGTTATCTTCGATTTTCAAGTTGTTCTAGAGATTGTTAATAATGGTATTCAAGAATTGAGTGAAAATCCAACTATGGCACAGTGGACTGCATGTCAAGAGATAAAGAAGAAAGATTGTAAGGCTTTATTCTATATCCATCAATGCATTGACTTTGCAAATTTCAAGAAGATTTCATCTAGAACCATATCAAAGCAAGCTTTGGACACTTTGGGAAAATGTTACAAGGGAGCAACCAAATTAAAGGTGCACTTGAAAGCATTGTGAAGACAGTATGAACTCCTCGAAATGAAAAGTAAAGAAAATTTGGGTGAGTTTTACACTAAGGTTACCACTCTCACCAATTCGATGAAGATGAATGGCGAGATCATGACAGATGTGAAGATAGTTGAGAAATTCTTCCATCCTTGACCTCGAAATTTGATCATGCGGTGGTTACAATTTAAGAAACCAAGGATCTTGATACGGTGACACTTGAAGAGTTGCAAAGTTCATTGGAAGCGCATGAACAACAAATGAATGCAAGAAATGTTGATAAACCATCGGAGTAGGCCTTACAAGCGCAGACTACATGAAAAATTTTACCCGACAGTAGGAGACATGGGAGTGGAAGAGGTCAAGGAAGGTTTAGAGGAAGAAGAAGAGGTGCTAGTCCTTAAGGACATGATCAAGAAGGCACCATTCTTGATCACAATCAATTAAATAATAATCCAAGAAGAGAAGGAACATAAGGTAGAGGAATTAAGAAAAGGTTTGATAAAGGAAATATATATCGTTATGCTTGTAAGGGCCTATTTTATAGATGGGTATAAGAGTAATAGGGATTTTAATTGAGATGATGAAGAGGCAATTGGATTTACTCAAGAGGGAGATAATAACTCAGATCATGTTCCGTTAATGGTGACTACTACCTTGGAAACTATGAGTGCCAATTCTTAGTACTTAGACACTGGTGTTTAAACCATATGTTAGGGAATAAGGGATGGTTTATAAATCTTGATGAAAATGTTAAGAGCAAGGTAAAGTTTGCTTACAATAGCACTATCAAAGTTAAAGGAGTTGGATGAATCTTGATTAGGCAAAAGAATGGCAAGCACTCCTATATTTCTGATGTGCTCTATGTCCCTAGTATGAAAAATAATTTGTTGAATCTTACATAGTTGTTAGATAAAGGATACACCATGAAATTACAAGATAAGTGTTTGTGTATTTGATAAATGTAGGAGGATGATTTTGAAGTCCCCATTATTTAAGAATAAGACTCTTAAGATCGATATTCAAATGGCTAGATATCAATGTTTAGTAGCTGCCATAAAAGATAAGAGCTAGCTTTAGCATCTAAGATATGGCCATTTAAAAATTCAAAGTCTTAACTGATTATGACATAATAGTATGGTGAAAGGACTTCCACTAGTCTAACAACAAACTAAGTTATGTGAAAGATGCTATGTGAGCAAACTACCAAGAAATTCTTTCAAGACTCAAGTTGCACCAGGAACCTTTGAAATATTAGAGTTAGTATACTCTGGTGTGTGTGGACTAAACAACCAATCTTAAAGGTAACAAGTATTTTATTTCTTTTATTGATGACTACAATAAGAAAATGTAGGTATATTTGATCCAACAAAAGGCAAAAGTATTTGAGATTTTTTAAAAATTCAAGGCAATGGCTGAAAAGGCAAAGTGATAAAGTAATTAAAGTTATGAGGACCGATGGAGGGGGAGAGTACACCTTACATGAACTTTGAAATTTTTGTGAGCACAAGGGTATAGTACACAAAGTAATAGCTTCATATACTCTTCAACATAATGGGGCTGTAGAGAGGATAAATTGGATAATGCTTGACATGGCAAGAAGTATGCTTAAGTGTAGGAGCATGTTTCATTATTTTTAGGGAGAAGTTATTGCTACTACAACCTATATCTTAAACAAATGTTCAACAAAGAGGTTAGTCAATGCTAAACTTAAAAAAGTGTGGTTTAGTAAGAAGCCAAATGTGATTCATTTTAGAGTATTTGGGTCCTTATGATTTAGACATAAACTTGATGAGAAGAGAAAGAAGTTGGATGAGAAAAGTGAGTAAGTGGTGTTTTTAGGATATCATCCTACAGGATTCTATAGACTATAATTCAACTATCGAGAAGATTGTAATTAGTGGAGATGTGATTTTCAAAGAATCTAAAGGGTGGAATTGGAATATAGTCAATAATTCTCAAAGAAATGCTCATATTTTGCTAGTTAATGTTGAGGAGTTGGAAGTTCCACAAGTAATGTCAAAAACTCCACAAGTGATACATGTGAAACTTTGCCATAGTCACAATAGAGATCTTAAAGAGCTAAACAACCCCCTTAAAGATTTAATGATGATAAGTTATCTCTTGATAATGTATAGCATCAAAAGGTGACCTAGTACATTTAGCCCTATTTGCTAAAATTGAATTAGTAAGCTTTAAGCAAACTATTAATGAACTAAAGTGGGTGGTAGCTTTAAAGGATGAGTTGAGAGCTATTAAGAAGAATCAAACTTAACAACTCGTGACTTTACCTCATTAAAAGAAGCTTATAGCAGTGAAATAGGTGTTCAAAACAAAGATGAAACCAGATGGAACAATGGCAAAACATAAGGCCAAATTGGTAGCAAAGGGGTTCTTGCACAAGGCTGGTTTAGATTATGAAAAAAATGTTTGCACTGGTGGCAAGAAATGAAACCATTAGGTTGGTAGTCACTATTACAAGCTATAAAGGTTGGTTAATATATCAATTAGATGTGAAATCGACTTTTTTTAAAGGATCACTTAATGAAGAAGTATATCTTTGTCAACCACTAGGATTTAAAATCAAAGAAAGTGAGAGTAAAGTTCATAAACTTAAGAAAGTCTTATATGATTAGAAGTAAGCTCTAAATAAAGAAAACAAGGATTTAAGAAGTATACAAATTAATATAGGGTGCATATGAGAGGTACAATGGTTAAGAATTTATTGATTGTCTGTTTGTATGTTGATGACCTGTTGGTGACACTTAGTAGTGAAGCAAAAATTAATGAGTTTAAGGATAAAATAACGTCAAAATTTAAGATGTCTAATTTAAGAGTATCATCTTGTTTTCTTGTACTAGAGTTTGTGAACCTCGAATAAATGGTGTTTATACATCAAAGGAAGTATGCGACCAATATTTTGAAGAGTTATAATATGATGGAGTGCAATTCAGCC
Source organism: Laguncularia racemosa (assembly GCA_037954665.1). Classification (NCBI taxonomy): domain Eukaryota; kingdom Viridiplantae; phylum Streptophyta; class Magnoliopsida; order Myrtales; family Combretaceae; genus Laguncularia; species Laguncularia racemosa. The sequence goes on along the minus strand of JBBMOL010000103.1, from coordinate 2,180,347 downwards.
CTAATACCTGTTGACAGTGGAGTGAAACTTGAAAAAGATGAGAATATAAGATCAGTGAACTCAACCTTTTATAAGCCAATTGTTAGATCATTAAGATATTTGTACAACACCAAACCTAATATAACCTTTGTTGTGGGTCTACTTAGTAAATTTATGAAGAATCCTAAGGTTTCACATTTAATGGTAGTTAAGAGGATCTTGAGATACATGAAAGGAGTTTTGAATTATAGACTGTTGTATCCAAATGATAAAGTGGATTGTGAAGACCAAATTGTAAGACTTCCAAGTCCTAATTGGTGTGGTGGTAAGCTAGATAGAAGGAGTGCTACAAGCTGTGTGTTTCAATTTTTGAAAGCTACATTTTCTTGGTCTTTGAAGAAATAATCAAAAGTAGCTCTTTCTTCTTGTGAAGCTAAGTATGTAGTTGCATTGGTAAGGGCTTGCCAAGAAGTTTAGATGGAGACATTGCTTGAACAAATGCACATTGAAGTAAAGATACATCTTGCTTCAATGATTGATAATAAGTCAACAAATAATTTAGCAAAATATCAAGTAGCTCAAGGGAGAAATAAACATATAAAGACATATTTTCACTTTTTGAGAGATTAATTGAATAAAGACAGATTAGAACTTGTGTATTGCAGTACTAAAGAGCAAGTTGCAAATATTATGACAAAATCATTGAAGATTGATATATTTGAAAAATTGAGGAATTTGTTAGGAATTGTATCATATGAGAATTTGTCAATCTAAATTAGGGGGGTGTGTTGAGAGTGTAATCCAAATTGTGTGTTTGTATGGTTAGGTGATAGTTAAGTTAGTTAAGTGGGTGATTATATTCGATTAGTGAGGGCCTAACGACATATTTATAAAAGCTTGTTGTATAATTGCACATGTGAGTGAATGAGTAAGTGTAAAGGAGTGTTCATAAATGAATAATATACAAGTGTATTCTTCTAGTTCTTGTTTTTCTTCTTCCAAATATCGTCTATGAATGCTTAATGTGTGTGTATATCAGAGAGTATTCCGGTGGGTGTTTTAACATGATTCACAAGTAATTCTAGTATTGAGTATTACAATGCTAAATCCAAAGTATTTGGTTACTTAAAAAATTAAAAAAAATAAATAAAACTTGGATTAGTTTATGGTAACTTTCTAGCTATACTAAAAGGATATTTGGATGCAAGTTAGATAACAAGTGCTAGTGATAAAATTCAACTCTTAGATAGATATTTACCTTAAGTGATAGAGCCACCAATTAGACATTTACAAAACAAAAATGTACATCGCATTAGATATTGGAGGATAGATATTTACTTTAAGTGATAAAGCCATCAATTAGATAACTGCAAAACAAACATGTATATTGCATTAGCTATTAGAGGTTCAATTTATAACACTTGTTATAGCGAATACAAAAGTGAAATACTTGAAGAATTTACTTATGAAAATAGAGCTAGTGCACTAGCCACAACCAAAGTTAGTAATCTCAATCTTTTATGATAGTGAATCCACAATGCCTTGACCTTAAAATAAAATCTATAGTGGAAAGTCTATATAGACTAACAAAAGTGTTGTCAAGAGGATTGTATATCATTTTTAAAATGAAATAAGTTCCATCACCAAATTTTAGTTACTGTCACCACATATTCTCGTGGTGTCACCATTATATTGGTGATTCTCTTTAATTTTGCTTACATCCATTCTATAAAACAAATCATAACTCTACTTAATTTCTCCATAAACTCATTCTTTATTTTAATTTAAAAAAAATATATTTTAAGTTCTCAATGTTTGTCATCTTTTTTAGTTGGGTCCTATATCCTTTTTTTTTTTCTATTTTAGTTTTCATCATTTGCATGTTTTTGAAAATGGGTCCTTGATTAGTGTGCCATTGGATTTTCCATTACTATTGACACGTTTCACCTTCTCATTCATCAGCATAATTTTATTAAATAAATTATATAAAAAATATTAAAAAATAAACAAAGTAATTAAAAATTAGAAAAAATTTCAAAAAATAAAATAAGTTTTTAAAAAAGGAAAAAAAATGCATTGTTAAATTTACTTAATCATATATGTGTGTGTGTATAATTTTTTCATAAAAATATATATTTTTGATTTAGCAAAATAAAAAAAATTCGAAAAAAAAAAGTTTCGTCTACCCCATGCCTTGGGGTAGCTAGAACAACCACAAAAATAAAGTGGGTCATGCAACCTACTAATGGTCGTAGGTGGTTGCCAAAAACAAATAAATAAATAAACTTGATCGTATTTTTCTCTTATTTTCCTTCTTTTTTTTTTTTTGGTTTTGGGTGGCCTGTTACTGGTGTCCACCAGCCACCTCCTAATCCTAGCGTAGCCAAAACCTTTTTCTTCATTTTTTTTTTGTTTTTCCAATTTTTTTTATTTTTCTAAATCAAATATATATTTTTATTCAAAAAAATAAATTATATATATATACATATATATATTTAAGTTAATTTGATAATGCATTTATTATTATTATTTCCATTTTTTATTTTCTTAATTTTTTTCTAATTTTTTATTATTTTATTTATTTATTAAATATTTTTATATTATTTATTTAATAAAATTATGTAGACCAATGAGAAGGTAACATGTGTTACTATTAACAAAAAATCTAACAATACATTAATAGAGGATTTATTTGTATTTTTTTTGTAAATGATGTGAACTAAGATAAAATAAAATAAATATTTAAGACTTAATTAGAAAATATGACAAACAACGAGGACTAAATTTATACTTTTCCTTTTAATTTTGATTATAATCCATTGCTAGCCTCTATTTTTTTGGGATTTGTTTATTAATTTTGTAAAGCTAAAAATTTTTTTCCCTTGATAATCGCGACGCTACATAAGATTTTATGCTTCTCCTTAAATTAAGTAATTTTATTTTGATTATGAAAACTTGTCGTTATTTCCCTTCGGCCATTACAATGTTGCTCTATCAAAGCAATTCATTAGCAATCTTGCTTTATGTCTGATTCTACTTTGTTTTTGTGATTAACCTCAAAAGTGTTGTTAAATATGCTTTAAATTCATAAATCTCCTCTAAATTCATAACTTTTCTCAATAAATGAGATTTCGTTTCACTATGGAACTAATTGTGAATTGTGATCTTTGCAAATTCAAAATAAAGTTGCGAAAAATGTTTACATAAATCCCCTAATATCTAATGATCTCCCTTATTCCACAATGTTCCTTATAAACTCAGGGCTTAAATATATATATATTGCCACACTTTTAAAATTTGTTTATCTCTATATCTACAGTGCGATCTGATGACAGCCATGCACCACCTGTGTCCGTGTGTCCGAAGTTTCATAGTATGTCTGATGCTTTTGGATAACCAGTCCAATTCCCCACATCAGGCTTTCAATCTCCACAGGACAATGGCGTATGCCATCAAGACAAAGACAGAAAGTTCCAAAAATTCAAACACACGCATTTATGATTTAGTTTAAGATACGAAGGTTGAACAAATCTGCTAGGTAGCTTCATATCGAAGATGTCAAGTCAGAACATGCAGTACAGCCCAGCATATACGTGAACCGGAAGAAATTTTGAAAATGAAATAGATGCTCTTGTATCAATATATATAGGAGCTAGCTTTGAAATAATTGCATCATGATCCTGTTTACACCGGTTTAAAGTTGGGTCAGATTGTTATATACCTTTTTTCTTTTTTTTTAAATGATATGAAAATTTTTATACGATAGTTATTAATAAGTATGTGAGGGTATGCTCATATAATAACCACCTGAAATAACTTTATACTCTCACTTCCATTTACTATATATATCAAAATAAGCCCATTACCTTATTCACACTTGCTATATATTGTATAAAGAAATGTTGTGAGCAAATTGAAAATTTACTTCAAACCCCTTCAAAGCATTAAAGTTTTTGTAAGGTCTTTAGTACTTATATGTGATGAAACATTTCTCCCACATAGCCATGATTATATATATATATATATATATATATATTCATAACCCTATTTACAAGTTTTCTTAACTAACCTAAAGTTTTAGTTATTGAGTCACATAAATATGGTGATGATTAGACATAAATATTAGTTACAACAGTATATCATATAAGTCCTGCAATGTGTAAAAAGCATATATATGCTCATTTTAGAAATTTGGATTATATCCGTATTTAGTGTTTTTAAAGAGGTGTAGCTAATGTAATTTTTTCCTTAAAACCAAAATTTACACATTTGTACTACTAAAGGAATGTATGTTTTGGAGCCTTAAAACAAATAAGAATTTTTGTTAATGAATGATTAAATTATAACTTAGATGTTATTTGTTCACATAATTTGGACTAAACCGGACAAAAGCATGCAATTACTTATTTGGTTAGTAATATAAATGTAGTATCGAGCAAAAAGCTTATTAAATAACTAAACAAAACTTAAAAATTTTATACCATTTAAAAAGTGGTACAAGACTCTTATCATTGGCAAAGTAAAATACTTCTAAAATGCTTGAAAATTGATTATTTTATTTTCTAAAAATACCTATACCAAATATGATTTAAAAGATTTATATTATACTTCTTGTATTGTGTTATCTTATAAATTTTATTCTGTTTCATTATGGTAAGCAAATATTACCTTAATGATTTGGCTATAAAAACAAATAGTTCAAGACATTATGGATGACAGTTTACAGAAATGTATGGTAAAATAGAAGAATAATTGATTGTAAAAAGATTATTGTAGTACTAAAATAAATAAATAATTAGTATGCCTTCAACATATACAATCGACCATTTTTTAGACGAATCACGGCATCGAATCATCTCTTGAGTCACGCCCAGCAATAATATGGTCCCCCTCCCGGTAGAAATATCTTAGTAGTTTTTCAAAGCAAAAGGACAAAGACTGAATACGTTTGTAGTATGTAATTCAATTAATCTATCTTAAATTCTACGAGAAATGGTACGACAAGTGGCGCTATGTTCCCTCTAATAGCCACAAATGTTTGCATGGGTATCATTTTAATATTGTGGAGAATTCCCTGGAGAGAGACGCCTCTTCTTCATCGCCTACGATCTCTCTACCTTAGTAAACTATTCATTAAATAAAAGCGTGACAGGGAGACACGAAAAATTGTCTAATAATGCAGCGAAGGATTGTTTATTATTCTCAACTTCCTATTTTGAGCATATACTTACTAATTACATAAATATATAATATATAAATAAATAAAATTTTATAATTATATATTAATTTCTTATCCAAATTTATGCTAACATATGTAAATGAAATTCTTTTTATAACTTGATATACATGTCAAATTCTTGCAAAAAGCAGGTTTTCTCCACTTGCTGCTTTATAAAACTTGTTCTTGTGCTAACTTAACTAGTGAAGGTATGCCTTTTGTAGAATGTAGATGTCACAAATATAAATACTAAGACATATGTAATCATGTCTTAGTGATGTTAGGTTCAACAAAAAAGACATGGTAGGAGCATGACCACAAGACATGAAAACTGTCTAATAATGTAGCGAAGGAGTATTTATTGTTCTCAACTATCTATTTTGAGTGTATCCTTATTAATTATATATATATATTAAACTTAATTGAACAAAATTTTATGATTATATATTGATTTCTTATCCAGATGTATGCTAACATATGTAAATGAAATTCTTTTTATAAGTTGACATAAGTGTGAAATTCTTGCAAAAAGTAGGTTTTCTCCACTTGCTGCTTTATAAAACTTCTTGTTGTGCTAACTTAACTAGTGAAGGGATGTCTTTCGTAGAATGTAGATGTCACAAAAATAAATGCTAAGACATATGTAATCATATCTTAGTGAAGTTAGGTCCAACAAAAAACACATGGTCCTATTAGTGATTTAGGGCTTGATTTGAGCGTGATTGAGCTCAAAGCATTGAATTTAAACTTTATTTGAAATGATATTTATATTATATATATATACTTTAAACTTGATTTAAAAATAAATCTTACCAAATTTATATGAAAATTGAAAGATATAAACAAACTTAATTGATGCACCTATACCTTAATTTGAGTACAATTTAACTTGTGAGCTCATAAAATCAATATCTATAACCTTAAGATAAAGCTTCTCTATGTATGAGCTTTTTTTTTTTTAGCCAAAGAGAAACTGATTATATAAATTAGAAATAGAGGCAAACATATCAACTAGTTCCATACAAGCTTCAAGTTTGCAAATATTAGAGGAATTGCACATAAGTATAAAATCTAAAGGAGGAGGAGGATTGAAAATCCAGTTGCTAGGCAAACTGCTCATTCATGTTATTTTGGCAATCCAATTAGTTTCTTCGTTTGCTTCTCTTTTAACCAAATTGAATGCAACAAAGCTAAAGTGCAGTAGAAAAGCTTCCATGTCAAATGAAGGTGTGAAATTGCCAAGGAGCAAAAGCAGGACAGGTAATGGTTTAATGTACAATGGCACGATCCATTTCAAACTCAACAAACTTCCATCCCCACCAATGGGATGGGCAACTTGAGCATGGTAAGAAGAAAAGGTTCATTAGCTTGGAACAACAGGCAAATGGTTTTATTTACTTATTTTTCTTACTTTCCATCGATAATCTATTATTAAGCAACAAACACAAAAGTAAATATGCATAGAATCCATAAACCTTACAAATCTAAAAATTGAGACCTTTTTTTTTTCTTTAAATTGCTATTGTTGTGACTATTATGAATGCCAATGAATCTAAACCTGGTTGACTAAAATGATATGTATCAACCGTTACCTATTAGTCGAATTACTTGTTGCATAATATATCCATTCCTAATATGGGATAAGACATATAGGTCATGGACTGGCCTATGATGACTATTAGAATGGCTTTAAGCATTGAATGAAACAATATAATAGGGTTCAAAGGTAGATCGCGTAATGCTTGTAACCTAATGTAGGGTAAAGTATACAGGTTATGGATTAACTAAAGAGGTTATTTGATTAGATCAACAACTTAGGAAGTAGTAATTTGGTTAGGAGCTTTGATGTCAAGACTTAATTGAGATAGGCAGGATGTAAGATCGACTATAGATGACTATCACAATTTAGAGCTTGGTAAGAAGTTAAGTTCAAGTGTCTATCACCTAATTTGGAGAAAGATATGGGTTATACATTGACTACCTTCAATTGAATCACATTGAAAAATTGAAATGAATTGACTGTTAGTTTAAATGGTTTATATTGACTTCTTATATGAAATTGAATACAAATTGTTTGTTAAATTAGGCATGGTTGTGCATAGGCACAACATTTACGTAAATGCATCCAATTTAGAAGTAAGCTTTATATTTTTCTCGAGTGGGATTTAACAATCAGAGAAGATGACTTCTAGCTAAGAGAGAGTATGTCCTGGATTATGACCTTGGGTATTTGGACGCCAATCTTGAAAAGTATGGGTGAGATTAGGAAGAAGAAATAGAAGAGCATTTAAGATCATCTTGTGAAACTTTTGTTGGCTTGTAGGAAAAGTTGTAAATTCCTTCTTTTCAATATAAGTGTATATAATATATGTATGTGTATATATGTTGAGATTAAATAGTGTCATGTATAGGTTACCCTTACATAGTCTTATAGGGCCATGCAATGAGTTAATACATCATCTAAGGGTTTTGAGGCATGGTTGATGGAATAAGGCTCAAAATTGTTAGTCAAGGTAGAGTGTGACTTATAGTACACGATGGTCAATTGTGCACTTATCAAACATGAGGTGTGTATTTGAATTATCCTATAATGTTTTATCCCTTCATATACTAATGATTCATTTATTTCATTGAATGAAACAAACTTATAATGGAATTCTAATTCATTAGGAATTAAATAAACCTAAAATAGCTATGACATTGTTCACTTAAACAAAAAAAAAAAAAAAGACATTGTAGGAATAAACTTGTAATATAATTAAAATGGCCATATTGCCCTCATCTTCTACCTTCATGCTCTCTCTCTCTCTCTCTCTCTATTTAGAAATAATCAAGCAAATCAAAGTGAATCTGACTCGTTTTATCAAGTTTTCTTAATGTGAATCCATCCTCAATCAAACATAAATTCATTTTATAATATGGATTTATGTTAAAAAAAATTAAAATGAGCCAAGTAAAAGATTAAAGATTAGAATTTCAAGTTTCATGGGAATTGATTCCTTATGAATTAGATAACGTAAGATAATCCGAATCTAAGCACACTTACATAAAGAATAGAGATTGAAGAACTCAAAGGAAGGAATTAGTTTAGATCAATATTGATTCAATCAATTGAAATAACAATTACTCTCTCTAAAAGCTTCAAACACAATCAAGTTTCTCTCTCTAAATATCTTCAGGTTTAAGGAAAATTGAGAGAAACCAAGGGTAGATTTATGATTCTAAGGGTTTACAAATTAGGAAAACGATAAACTTTTTTTGTCCATTCATCACGTAAAGCCTTAGATTGAAGAGAGAGAATTGGCCTATTAGTATCTCTCTATAGATGGTGATAAGGAGGAAGACAATGAGGAAGGAGATGAGGATGATGATAACAACAATGATGAAGAAGATGATGATGATGACTAGTGTGGATAAGTCTAGCAGTGGTGTTGTGTTGGAGAGGAAGAAGAAGATAAGGGTAATGCAGGTCTTTTATCCTTTAAATTAAAATTTTTAGATCTAAGTTATGAATTGCAATTCGACATTTTGAGGTATTGCAATTTCTCATGGAATTGCTATTATGGGTTGAAAAATGAACTAAACACTGTAATAGTAATTCATGAGGAATAAAGAGGGAATGGCTCCATTCCCTTTAGGTGAATGGGTAGTAAAGGCTGCTAAATTACTATAGTATGACGAGATTTAGTTGTGTGGAGATTTCTTATGGTATTAGTGGTAATGAGAGTAGTCAAGTCTAGTAACTTGGTTCTACTATAATAGACCATGATTTCTTCTTCTAAGGTGAATGTCAATTCTAAAGTAAAGGATCATATGGGTGTTGATGGATGTAGAAGAAAAGCACGAATTAATAAAGTTAAATGAATCTAGTTTTATTTCATTTAAGTGTTACACAAGTTAGTCTTAAGGTGAGGAAAGTATAGAATAGCATAGAGGAAGGTGGCAAAGCCTAAGAAGCCTAAAAAGTATAACTCATGTTCTGTTGATTGTCATGATTAAAGAGGTGCTACTAATGCTAAAGAAGTCTATATTTAGACGTAATTTTGAAGCAAATGAATACTATCATATGATTATAACATGATGAGAGTTGATGATGTTAACACATGACATAGCTTGAAGGTTGGTGGTTGGCAAGATTGAGTAGTGGAGCTAAAAGTAAGTTGATCTCTAAAGTATGTGCATGTTGAGTTTTTGCAAATGCAAGCTAAGATGAAAATTGTTGAGTTATTGCATGGATCCATACTTTTAAAGTGACTTATAGTCTTCTAGGGCTAAAAAGGTCTATACTTTCAAAATGACTTTTGGTCTCTTAGGGTTCAGTTCACACTTTTGCAATGACTCTAAAAGACTCTTAGGTTTGATACACATTGTCAAATTGATTCATGGCCTCTTAGAAGCATTAAGGTCCATACTTTCAAAATCAACTATGGAGGTTTGGTTCCATGTGTTTGTTTTATAAATGGATTTATATGAAATTAATGAAAATGATTATGCTAATTGATATTGATTGTTGCAACTAAAATTACCAAGTTATGTGATATGGAATTTGTATGTCTATGCCTATAGTAGTTTTATAGTTGGCTTTGTCACTCACCCATTTGGAACCTATATTTTAGGTGATAAATATGATACATCCTTTGGACTAGGATTGGGAATGAAGTTAGGACAATAAACAATTATGGAATTAGAGGAAGTTCTAATTTAGATTTAGGCAAATTAATAATTTCAAGTATTATATTTTGAAGATTTCTTAGGGAAAAAAATTATGAACAAGAGATATTTGAAGATTTATGTAAATAAACAATATTTGTTAATTTAGTAGTAGTTTTGACCTTGCACACTCTTACCAACCTTGCATACTCTTGAGGCGGTAAGAGTATGTGGTGTAATTATTACACCCTCAATTTTGACATGTGACATCTTTATCTTACAAAATTTTTCATATTTATATAATTAGCTTAATAATAAATTACTTGAATGTTTTTCCTTAGTAAATACAATATAGGCACTTGTCCCTCTACGTTTTTTTATTTTTTTTTAACCACTTAATAAACAAAGACACACTTATTTTCATTTAGAAAATACCACATTTGGTATTTGAACTTTATCTTTGCAATTAACTATCTTAACTTGAAAATTATCAATTTACTACTTGATAAAATTTTTCGAAATCATTTATAATATCCAAACTGACTTCGTTTAAGTCCATTAATAGACGTGAATATCTTGACCAATTATGAATGGGCACATGGTTTATAACATTAATCTAACAAAAGATAGGTCCAAATAGACATCTACATTGATGAAATTGAAAACAAAGATAACACTACATAATTTAAACTTACCATTACTCAATTAACTAATTTAACATTCTTAAATCCTCTCATAAAACTATGAATAGTAAAAAAAAGAATGAAACCCTAATTTGACATAAATAAAGAGATATTTTTAATTGCCAAGAGAGAGGAGACATGAGGTAGCATAATGTGCAACCCATCAATACCCTCTTCACCATTATACCTCTGTTGCCACATTAACCCTAATTGAAAATTCCTATTATAAAAACCTAGTTTCAAATCATAATCATTAAATAAATAAATAAAAAAAACCAAACCCATGTTAGCTTAGAAACCCTAATTTTGGCTTTGCAAAAAGGCAAGAAGGAAAAGACATAAAGACTTTGAAGATGGGAACAAGTCTTTAAACACATCCATGGATTCTACACACCGGTCATCTTCTAATAGCAACAAGCTTGTATTTAGCAACTAAAGGTTGAAGGTGAGAGTTTCAGTTGCAAAAATAGAGATGATCCATGGTAAAAAAATTTGTGGATACTTGAGATTCAACAAGGTATTCTCAAAATCATTTTTTTTTTTTTGTGTATATATGTATTATTGTATATTTTTAGTAATGTTTCTCTCAAGATTTTCATTGGAACTTGTCTTTCTCTCTCTCCCTTTGTCTCTCTTTTATGGTCTCTCTTGCAATTTGGGCAAGAAATTAGGGTTTAGTCTTGTAGATTTATGATTTCGACTGGTTATTGGAATGTGGGGATTTGGATTAGGGTTTGTCTTTCTATGCGACTACGGATAAAGTACAATAACTGTTTTTATTTTTATATTTAGGTAATTCAGTACTTAAAGTTTTATTTTTTTATATTTAGTATTTATACTTTAAAATAATATACGATATAGTGTTTTTATTAAATACTAAATTTCTAAATAATCAAACTTCAGATACTAAATTGCTTAAGTCTAAAAGTTCAAGGATATTGTGTGCCCTTTTTCCATGTGATTATTTTGTGAAAAGGAGATTTTGTTTTACACATGCTACTTTTTTTTTAATTTATATATTCTTTTAATTGGCAACATTTCATTTTTTTCCCTAATTAATCCAACAAGACACCTATCTAGAGTTTTATAGTTATAAAGAAAATGTTAATCCACATATCTAATCGTGATTTGTTGAGAGATTCAAGTATAATAATAGGACTTAAGGAAATTAGTTTAGGTATCATGAAAAATCTTTAAAAATTTTATTAAATAATAAATTAATATTTTTAAATCTTGAATTGTTAATTATTAAAAAAAAGAGTAAATTTGAGTATCAAAAATAAAGTTTCCCATTTTCTTGTTCCTCAAATGAATTCTCCCCATTTTTTTTACCTGTATTCCATTTGTCCTTTTTTTTTTTTTTTCTTTTTCGCAGGAAGACGTAATTCTATTTTTACCACCAAAACTGTCTAATGGTTGAATGATAAGTATCACAAGAAAAGGTTCTGCGATTGTTCCCGTGCATGTAGCTTTACGGTACACGTGGCAGTACCACAACCGTTGGATGAGAATGTGTTCCAGTTGGGTCGATTCCATTTGAGATGAAACCATGACGTCCATCCACCCAACACAGAGAGAGAGAGAGAGAGATGTTTACATCTCCCTACACAAAACACAAAACGCCACTCACTAGTCACCAGACACCACTCTCTCTCCTCTCTCTCTTTCTCTATCTCTGGTTTCGGTCAGTGAAGTTCTAAATGGAAAGAGAGAAAACACACACACACAAAACAAATCCTTCTGAGATTTGAACCGGAGACTTTAATGAATTCAGTTCCAGTGACGGCGTTGCAGTGACGGCTTAATTTATGCGTGGACCGTCTCTCTTCCCTCTTTTTATTAATGCCCTTACACTCTAACAAGGAAAAAGAAACTAAAACACTTCATAGTGTATGTCTATGTCTTTCTCTCTCTCTCTTTACTACACCTGTTGTTACACCTTCCCATGAGAGATACTCGTAATAATACTTCAAAACCCAATTCAAAACCTAACCGAAACAGCCCTTATTTACTCCGATTCTTCCAAGTCCGTACACGAGGCGTAATCGCAAAAGAGGGGTAGGTTTTTCTTTGATATGGAAGCGAAACGACATCGAATTACAAGATGGCGAGTTTCTTCTCACTAGGAGGAGGAGGAGGAGGAGGAGGAGGGGGAGGAAGACAAAGAGATCATCGTGCAGAACCAAGTGGTAATACTAACAACAGCGTAATTCATTTAAACGAACAGACCCAGTACCAGAACTGGTTAAGGTGCCCAGCTGAGTACAAGGGTTTTGAATTACTATGCGAGCAGCACCACCACCACCACCAGCAACAGCAAGAATTACAGCGGTATTTACTCCAGCAACGTGCATCTGCCGAAGAGCCGTTGCGGGATCTATACGCGTCGGCCGCGGGGCTCGGGGTAGGGATGGGGCCCAGTTCGGACGAGAGCTCGTCGAGATCGGGGTTTTCGGGGATGCGGCCGGGTGGTATTAGTTGCCAGGACTGTGGTAACCAAGCGAAGAAGGGCTGTGTACACATGCGGTGCAGGACTTGTTGTAAGAGCCGTGGGTTCGATTGCGATACTCACGTGAAGAGCACTTGGATTCCCGCCTCCAAGAGGCGGGAGAAGCAGCAGCAGCAGCAGCAGAGCGGTGGTGGGAGTAGTTTTCCTAGGTTGCGTAGAGAAAATTCCGGTATACTTTTACATCAATCTCAAAAATAGGGTGTTTTCTAAACAGAAATTCTGGAAATAGTGTGTTGCAATTTTCATATATTGTTTGTTCACAATAATACTTGGTAATATGGTTTGAGAACTTGTAATACCCGTTGGAAAATTATAATTTCTCAACATTAAGATGCTCCAAATCCCTCGACTTAATCACAGGATGGAGCAGAATCGATTCCCCCCCGCTTCGATAATATATGATATAAGTTTGAAAGGGAAAATATCAGAAGATATAAATGCTTATAAATGAAAAAATGATGCAATTTGAAGATTTTTAGCTGCTGATAATATTCACATACATGTTCATATAGATGGATGCTCCAAAAAAAAGCAAGTTCTAATGGTTTAGATGTTGAAATTCTTAATTCAAGATCTTTGAGATGATTGAATCTAGATATATTAATTTAGGTAGTCACAAAATTTAAGGATATCTTTCTCGATTTTGTGTGTCATATCTTCATGCAAGTGCATATGTACTATACTTACCAGACCTAACTTTGTTATGAACTATTCTTATGGGTTTCCTTTCAGGGGTAGAAATGGGGAACTTTCCTTCAGAAGTGAGCTCACCTGCGTTGTTCCGCTGCGTGAGAGTCCAATCCGTCGATGAAGGTGGTGAGGACGAGTATGCATATCAAACGGCTGTGAACATCGGTGGCCATGTATTCAAAGGAATTCTTTACAATCACGGCGCCGAACCGAGTGGCGTGGCTGGCCAGAGCTCTTCTGGCGGAGGTGGAGGTGGAGGAATCCAACCCCTTAATCTAATAAACTCCACCACCGCAACCGGAGGCGATGCGGTGGTGGGGGGACAATCATCATATGACCCTTCTTCATTGTACCACAGCTCATACATGGCTGGTACGCAATTCTTCCCACATCATCCTAGACCTTAAGAAATAAAAAAGAAAAAAGAAGACAAATTAAACAACGCTTGAATATATTCGGTGTCTTATTAGAAATTGGTGTTTTCAATTTTGTAATCGGGCATCTGCGTTGAAAATTGTAGACATGGAATGTGCGGAGAAAAAAAAAAAAGAGAGAGTCGTGTGAAATGTGAAACGTGTTTGTTCAAAAAAATTTTCAAATTTGTGTTTATGGCATGAACTTAGTTTGGTGTTTTCTTGAGCCTAATGTTATCTTCTGGCATTTATTGACTTTTGGTGTTATTACGTGATCTCTTTTTCATGCTTCTTTGTTTGTTACTTTATTGGATTTGGAAAAACCTGTTTTTTTAATTTTTTTTTGTGTTTATTCGTATGTTTTCCTTTTCTTCTCCGATTATTCGCAAAATTGGCGGTTTCATGTAGAGGACGAATTAGGTTTCGTACAGGCTTGAATAAGCTACATATGCACATGTATAGTAATCTAAAATTCTAAATACATCGCTATTTACTCACAATAGCGATGATTTATGTTTTTTGGAATTTAGTAGAGTCTAGAAAATAGCGAGTTTAAGATTTTTATAAAAAGAATATTTATGTAATTTTAAAAGTTACGATTAAGTAAAAATACTGTATTCATACTCAATTATTAATTTAAAAGCCTATTTACAATATGCCCTTATGATTGTGAAACTTTTGAAATGATTTTTATTACACATCCTATGGAAAAGGTTGATACATGCGAGTCCATCCAATTAAGAAAATTCTAAACGGACTTCACATGATGAGATTTCATGTTGATTATCATGTGTTTAATATTTATAGTTCTCAATCGTCGACGCGTTACAGTTATACTTTACTATATGTTGGTCAAAATATACATATGCATCGATGAGACATGCAATAATGGAGGCAAAGAGGCAAATGTTTACTTGTTTGCACATGATAAAGTCAGCCAAATCCATGCAACGGAGCTTCTTTCTTCTTTTTTTTCTTTTTTCTTTTTTCTTTTTTTTTCTTCCTAATATAATTGTCAGGTCCCATTTCCTTTTGTGTGACCTTAAAGAGAATCATGCATATGTTGATTGGTGAGAAATTTTACATATTTTAGTTTAAGATTCCTTTAAAGAAAGTTTGTCATGACCATTGTTCGGAGGCAAAAGATTTTTTTTTTCTCCATATTTTTAGGTTGGTTATATATATAGCTATTTATAATTCCTGAAGATCAATTATATAGAAATGTAAAAAGATATTTTTTTAGGTTCTTAACAAATATTTTTTCAGATAGCCATTATCATTTTCTTTTGACTGTGGTTTGCTCAGCGTTATATATATATATATACATACCATTGTGTGTGTTTTTACCTTTTTCTACACTTTTGGCTTACATGTGTTTTACAATCTTGCATATACATAATTTGAGTTGAACTATTTTATGTAAACGTTAGAGTTATGTTAGAAAAGGACACATGCTGCCCGGATATGTTGTGTAGAAAACTTAAAATGCTGCTTCTTTTCACCTTTTTTTTCCCCTCACATATGCTAAGTCAGATTGAAAAAAGCTCGAAACAGAAAATCAAATATAAAACCCCTAATCTACAACAAACTATCTTAGAGTAGTCATAAGAGGACTCACACTTCACTCAACATAACCATTGCAATACAAAGAAAAGGGATAGAGAAAAAAGAGCAACAATCTAGGAAAGGATGGGGTTTGTTAATTCGACTTTTGATTTGGAGCTTTTTAATTTGTATGTTTGGCTCACATAATGGAATAAAAATGAAAAAGATTTATAATTTTTAAGAGTGTAAAATAAAGAAATAGTAGTTATTTATTGTAGTTCATTAAGATCAAGAAGTAGTTATTCTTTTTGGTCTTATAAAAAAATTTACATTCTCTCATTTTTTAACAAAAGTGATTTCAACAATTAAATATAGGAATAGATTTAAGGAAAAGAAATAATTATTTTATTTAATAGTCAATTGACGGATCAGTAGAGTATGTATAGGAAAGGAATCGAAAAGATGATGTGTTTTAGGATGTTTCACACTTATTATTCTATGTGTCTGCATTATTGCATGGTCATTAGCATGTGTAATCGTATGGATTTCATGGTGTAGCAAGGAAATTACATTACAAGGTTTTGACAATTTCGAGATAACTCGCATTTTGGAGAAATTGTTGTCATCAAGTGAAGGCTACACAGGTTTCCTGAGCAGATATGTTGTCTGTTTGATTTGTGTGCCAGGATCTTTGAGTCATTTTTAATTTTCTTATTATAACCGCTGCATCTTCCTATCTATATCTATTAGTTAATTATTATACACAGACACACACACTCCAGGTCTTATCATTCTATTAACAAAAAAAATAGTGTTCTAGACTATCCAGTATAGTGAGGATGCATCAATGCTTCCTGCGCAAGGAAGATGTAGGTCTATTATTAGGTATGATAACATTATTATCTGTGAAATTCAATAGATATGAATCCTATAAAGTAACTGTAATATGTCGTTTTGGGCTAGTCGATTGGAATGAGTACACTGTCAAATTCATTTAACACAGATGATGGGAAAACTCGAGTTTGGCCGCCATAGTAAACACACACAAACATACTTATATATATATGATTGTGATGTGAGACGAATTTAGGAAGGCCATCATGCATCAGACAAACGCATGTAAATAGGTATACGGATTTCCTAAATTAGTTAAAATGAATGAGTTGACTGTTGAAACTACCTAGTATGCATGAATAGTGATAGGGCCTCATGTTAAACTACTAAGTGGACATACACACAACTCAATAAGAACTTAATTATTGAGCTTATGTGATTATACCTCTCTACTCTTTAAGCATGCGATTCCTGGCATCTTGGTTCACTCCAAAATTATAGCTACTTTAGAGAGCTTAGGGTTTTAAAGCACATTTTGGGAGTCTTTTGGTTGAAATCTTACCTCTTGGGAGAGCAAAAATCGTACACGCTCAAATTGTAATTGCTCTTAAGTTCAACATTAAATGTTGTGGTACCACAAAATTCTCTACTAGCTGGCAGTTAAACCTTATTTCAATATTTTGTTCTTTGATAAAATTATAAAAAAGAAATATAAAAGCATAATGGTCATGTCAAAGTTTAAAAGCACCTTTTTTTTTTTCTAATTCTAGAATTTAAAGATTCATTGTATGTATTATATACCATGTACTTAAAAGAAAGTAATTAAGCATCTCAAATTCACATTGATTGTGTAGTTACTAGATCAACGACATATTTTTGTGGCAAAAAATAAATCCTTATTACATCCTTATTGTCGTAATCAATTTAGAATAGCAAAGGCATATGACATTCATGAGTAGTAGTACTGTCTCGGTATTTAGAGTTCATTTATAGAAGTAGGACTGAGTAGTATTATTTGTCTCGTGTCTTGCTATCAAAGAGGAACGAAATCACTTGTGTTGATAACCAGAAAGTTACCTACACGTTATTTACAAGCAATTCTACGATGTTATCATTTAAAAATAGTATTGTATTATATTATTATTAATAATTTATTTTATTATTAATAAATCTTATTTTTACTGTTATTGAAATGATTTACTATCATTACAAAAGTGGTTGACAGTTTTTATGGAAATTGCCAATAGTTTCACAAAGGCTATTAACAGCATTATGAAAGCTCTCCATATATTCTTCTTACTATTAATTCATCTTATTTTTACCATAATTTATATGATTTTATCATAATTAGAGAGTAACTATACCTAGAATTCCTCTATATTTACCTATATAACTAGATGTTCTCCTATACATGGGACTTGCCTTATTAAGTGCGGGATTTGTACTTCTTAAAATGTAGATTATATATTACAGAAGGGAAATAAATGCATTCGAGCATCTAGAATTCTTTATTTTGTTGACTTTCCTTCTAATAATATTAAAGGAACTTATTGTAGTGATGTATGTGCCTAAAATTAAGAGTTTAAAATTATTAAATATGTAGTGCCTATCATATAGAAAGTTGGTTTGAAAAACAATAAAGAAAAGAAAAGGAAAAATCACCTTTTGATTCGTTAATCTTTTTAATAGTTATTTTTACATAATATGTATTACCGTGTTCTATATTAAAATAAATAAAATATTGATTTTAACATTTAACAAGTATTCCAAGCATGATTAATGTTCTCCTCATATTAAAAATCACAACATTGGAGAGTACCTTTGGGAATCAATCATCATGCTGTCCATATGTTCCCTTCATTATTGCCTTTTCCCAAGTGAACTTTACCCAATAGTATTATCTCGCATAGGATAAGCTGATGAAGCTTCTTGCCTTCTCTTCTTGAGTGAATATATTCTCAAGAATGGACAACATTAATATTCTGCCGGCAATTACTTCGTCTAGATATTTATAATCTTCATGTGAGTATAAACTAATAATTTATGTATCCCACTTACTGTGCCTGCATCATATGTAAACCAGCCTTTATGAAAGTGTAACCTATATAAAACGATATATAGCTATATATCGTACCTAAGTAAATATAAGGTTTGCAGAAAATAAAAGCAGACAGTAGAGGAAGCATCGGTTGTCCCATCAAAAAGCTTACATGTTTAATAACTGTTTGAGAATCCAACCATATATTACAGACATAGTATGTATGGTGCAAAAAGCACTCTATGTTAGTAAAATGATCTTTACGAGGTTTCTATGAGCTACATCATAGAAAGGGGTGATGTTTAATTACTTGGGAAAAATAAAATTAATGGGTGCTCTAGAGCTTTTATTAAGAGCAAAATAGAAAAAAATTTATATATTTTTATATGTTTGTTTTTTTATAAAATTTAATTATTATTATTTCGATTTTATTAACTAGTACTTTAGGTAGGATATCCGTTTTCAGTGCTTTATGTATAATAAGCTTCAGATTAGATGCGATATAGAATGGAGAGTATAAGTTCTTCGAAAACTTGTCTTACTATATGAAAGTCAACGGTCGTCTCTCTTCATCATCATTTTGTGATCGAAGAATCTGTATCTCTTCTCAAATTTCTCCTGCAACGAAAGGGGCATCAAAAGCAAAAGTGTTATAGCCGTTGTCTTTTCTTTTTTTTTTCCCATTTTTTTGTTTTTTGGGTGTGTGTACAATTGCACTGATCTTTTTTGGCCAAGATCCCCTTCAGTTTGCTTTCCAAGCTGATTCACAGAATTGGTTGTGAGCTAGAAAAATTAACTGCGGCACGTAAGATATAGCTCGTGAGTTTTTTAGGGTATGATTCTTGTAAAATGATGCTTTTTTATAATTTTTTAAATTTTCATTAATTTATAGAATAAAAATGATGCAAATACAAGTTTTAAAAATTATCAATTAAATGCAAATGTTCTCAAAATCGTTATTATTCATGCGTTTTAGTCTTTAGTAACAATTTTAAAAGTTTTAGCAATAAATAAGAAAGATAAGTACATATTTTCAAAAATTATGAAGCACTGAATATAATTTAATTAGTTAAAAAAAATTCATACCCATCTTAGAAATGTATTTCTTTTGTAATTATCGCTTCTAATAGTCTTTTATTAACTTATTTCTTATTCTATACTATATGGTGGCAGCAAACAACATAGCATCTACTTGTGTGTGGTAGTTCTCCATAATAATGGTGGAGATGGCATTAATAGTGACAAATTACAAATTTTTACTTGGGAGAATAACTATGTCGTTTCTCTTTCAATCTCTGTGATATTGGTATTGTGGTATTTAGTTATATTTTAAATACCATCATTAATAAATATTGTCTATCATTTATAAAAAATATAATAAATATTGTGCTATTACTAAGGATGTATTATATTTATATTGAATTACTATTTATTTTTTACTTTATTTTATTCAATGAAATGAATGAGATATAAATATTTTCTTTGAATGAATGTTATCCTTGACTTGGTGCATTTCTGATCTTAATTCCCTAACTTTGGAAAAAAATATTCATGTTTGGTTAAGTGATGGATAAATATAATGATATTTAAATATATAGTAATGATAAAAGATATTTTTTTAAAAATTACTATTTATATTTTATATGTTAGAATTTTCCATAGTACCGATTTTTCTTCTGACCAAAACATTATCTTCTAATTCTAGACGTATTTTTCATTATATATGCTGTGATGCAAAGTTTAGATTGTTTAGAGCCAAAAGAGCAGAAGTTGGTAAAACAGGCTATAGCTAGAGTCTATACTCTTAAAAGTGACAGTAGCACTCACATGATCTTAGCAATATTTATTCATTTTTCCGTAGCTACTTATTAGCTAGTTTATTGGTGGTCACCTATATCCTGACTCTACGTTTGGACTTTGGACCAAAAAACATGGTTGCTCATCTTTTTATTATCACTAGGGTTACACTTTTTCTTTTTTATGCCAGACAGGCAGAGTTACCACGCTTTAAGCTTGTGTCCAAGGCTTCTCAAAGAATTTTCAGACAAAGTCTCGCTAAAACCATCGCAAAACCTCTTAAATTTTTTAAATCTTGTACTCAAGTTTTCAAAAATTTTAAAACATACCTATACATACCATAAATCATTGCCAAAAGCCGCAAAATCATCTCCAGCGACTATTTTTGGGTTTAGCAACTTACTGTGTATGCATAGATTTTTGAAATTTATGGAAATGTAATAGGTACACTGTAAGAGTAAGAGATTTACCATATATGTGAGGTTAAATTTGCAGTTTACCCAGGATATTTGACATTGGAATACGTGTGGTCAATCTACCTTAAAGGCTTCAACTTTTGGAAATTGAATAATGCAGTCAAAAGACCAAAATCCAAAGTTGCTGATTATAAACAAGTTGCCGACGGTTTACGCCATTATATATATACATATATATATATATATATATATATAATTTTAATACATATAATTTGTATAAAATATAGATAATAATGATTTTGAAAACTATTCATTTTATTATTACGTGTTGTTGGTATTTGTGTAAAATACTTATATATAATACATAATATATATTAATCAATTAATCTTATCTCAATGTATAGGAGTATCAAAATTAAAACTTAAGACGGTTGGTCTAACATCGGTGTCAATTTTGTGCTGGGGTTAGATTGCTAGATTATTTATCTGAAAAGCGAAAAACTAGTTAGACAAATCATAGAGAAAGCCGGGGAGTAAAAAAGAAAAAGAAAGGAGTAGTAGGAGGAGGAGGAAGCTAGAGGCTATATTGTTTAATTCACGGAAATAGATTCCTTGAGATCTAATTTATTATTATTATTCATAAGAGCTTTACGAGGATATAAAGGACGGGATGGTAATAGGGAATTAAGATCCATCTTAATCGATTGGATAAAAATCTTATAGGATTTAAAGTTATATTTTAATATATGAAATAAAATTCGATAGAGTTTAGGATTAGGTTATGAGATTTAAAAAAAAAAAACTTAATGAAAAAACCAATCCAATAATTTTTAAAAAATAATAAATTAATATTATAATTTATAATCAGTATATTTTATTTTATTATTTTTATATTTTTAACCAATATATTTTTGTATTTTATTTTACTTTTATATTTTATTTCTCTCTTTTTTCCATTACAAGTAAATTAATAATAAATTAAAAAATAACATATGAAAATAAGTTGAAGTATGAAAAAAAAAATTAACCACCATTCGACTCGAGTTTGAGTTAGGTTAAAAAAAAAAAAACCTATCAAATCAGGATGAATTTTTAATATATAATCCTTTGCCAGGTTGGATTTGGGTTTCAATAAATCAATCCCAAATCCAACCCGTTTATATCCTTAGATGGGAATAAAGTTAAACCAAGAGTTGTGACTTTCAATTTACTGGGTTACGGTTGAATAATATGATAAAGAGATAGGACTCCATCCAAGGAATAGGAAGGAATTCATGAACATTTTATGATTTAGCTCCTCGTGTGCATACTAAATTTTCATAAAAAGTGAGAAAGACGGAATCCTATTTCATGAAATCAACGACCGATGCTTAAAAAAAAAAAAAAAAGAAAGAAAGAAACTAGCACTTTAAGCCAATTTCCAAGCAAAATCCATACCTTCTTCGTCTCGCCATTGTTTGTTCTAGATAAGGTAGAGGGAGAATGGGGTTGCAGCAGCTACAAGGTGAGCAACTAGCTTACCTTTTTCTTAGACGTTAATTCTCTAAATATTCGAAATGAAGACAAAAGCCACCATTCCTAAAATTTTATTGATTAAAATGAGTTAATTATAGCTAAACAAAAGCAACATCTTTCCAATCTGAAATAATTGAATAAAAAATAAAAGTAAAATATAAAGAAGGAGAAGAAGATCTGTCTTGCTGGCTTACAATTGTCTATAGAAAATAATGAATGTAAGTCTAACTCAAAGAGTTAGGCTTATGGTCATTTCATGTGTATTTTGCATAAAAAGACAAAGTTGCATTGATTTCAACCAAGCAAAGCGCTAGATTTTAGGTGGAAAAAGGTTTCATAGCATGTTGTAATTTGCTTCAGCTGAAAGTCATTCAAAAGCTTGACTTGATGCAACTAGAGATTCCTATCATCATTTAAACTTTTTGGAAGTGAATAAAACCATTCTTAGTATTGATTCAGTGAAGGGAAAAATAGTGCAAATTACAATTTGAATATGATAGAGGTGACTAATGATCATGATGGTAAAAAAAAAAAATTATAAATGATCTCTCTTGCCTATTAGGAACTGGGATGGAATTCATTCTCCAGGTACGCTGCCTACAGAGATGATAATAATACCGGAGAGGTATAAAAATTGGTAATTTAGTAAGGAAAAAAGCACACGCTTCTATTTAACTTTTAGATTTTTTTTCCCTATATGAATCCCCAAAGTTTTCAACTTTTTTAGAATACATATATATTTATTCTTCAATATTTGTGTATTTTCTTTTATTTGAAGCTTTAGCCTTTTCTTTATTTGGATTTGAATTTTTCTAACCTTTACTATTTATTCTTAGCACGTGACAATTTTCTATTGGTCAAAAATCATTGATTTAATAAAATATTAATATTATTTTTATTTATATAATACAAAAATACTATGTTTAGCAACTTTTGGGTAAACTAGAAATTAAAGGAAAGCTGAGAAAAAAAAAAGAAAAAGAAATCAGAAGAAATAAAATATTTTTCTTTGTTTAGGTATAAAAAGTGGAAATGTAAGAAAATAGATAATTTTTTTTTTTTTTCTTATTTGGTTTAAATCATATAAAAAAATAAAAAAAAATTATTTAAAAGATAATATTACCCTTCAATTTATTTAGCAAACTTAATCTTTATGAGCATTTTTATAACGTTATGGATATTTTCTCCAATTTTGAAGGGATTAAAAAAGTAAAAAACTTTCTACTAGTTTCTTTTCTTTTCTTTAGATTTCTACTCTTTTTTTTTCTCCAATTACCTTTTTATTTCCTCATATTTCTACCCAAACAAACACGGTGAAAATTTTAAAATATATATATATATATATATAACCTACCTTAATGATAACTCAGAAACATCACAGAGCACCTTGGCCATCAACACAGCTATCTCATACTGATAATAAGCTCTTTCCTACTTCGGATTGGTCATGAGTCATTACATCCCTTGTCTTCACAACCAGAAAACATTCCAGGCACAAGCCCTAATTCACTCTTTATTACTTTACTCTATTCTCCACCTATAATTGAATTATATATAAAATAAATAAATAAGCATCGGGGATATGAATTATTGTTAGGGTTAACTTGTAAGCCAATGTTGTGAGGAGAGAATTGGGAGCAGTAAGCAAGAAGGCAGATTGGAGCTTTTCATTGAGGTCATCACACGAACAACATCCGGGTTTTGAGTAGATGAGAACCAACTTTCTTGGATATATATGTTGTGATGATGATAATGATGACAAAAAACATGGGAGGATGCAATTTAAGGAGTTTTTAAGGTTAATTTGGAAAACATAGGAGGATCCAATTTAAGGAGTTCTTAAGGTTAATTTGGACCTCCATTTTTGTGTTGTTGATAGCAGAAGCGAAGTAGAAGATGGTCTCCGTTTTAAGCAATCACGATGTTTGCGAAGCTTCATATTGAATAAACGTTGAAGCTGGAAATAACTGTAAACTGTTTGGTATTTGCTGAACTAATCAACATGTTTGCTGGAATCACATTGAAGCCGACCCGGCAGCTGTTTTGCTCTTTGTGGTGGGTAGTCACTCCTGGCCTTGCAGTGGTCAGCTAAGGTGGCTGGAATTCGTAAAATTTACTTGTGGCCCTTTTCTTGTTCCTCTTTTTTTTTTTTAATTATTTTTAATATATAATGTAATTGAATATATATTTAATATTATTAATTTATTAAATCAAATGTTGCAGGCCAATTGAAAGTTAGCACATACAAAGGATGGGACTGAAAATTTAGCAAATTTAATAATAATAATTTTTTTTTTTGTAAAAGTGGGAAAAATATTAATGACTCAAATGAAAAATAATAATTGAGAAGATGATAAAAAATTAGGTAAACATTAAAAAACTAAATTTTTTCTTCTATCTAAATTGTTCATCATTTAACTTTTTATGTACAAATCATTTGTATTTTGCTATATTTCTATTTTAAATCCTTTGAACTTTGATTTTCGACCCCCCACCCTTTCCTCTCTTTAACGTTTCTATTCAGGTGAGTTAGTAATCTTATCAGGGCTCGGAACTTACTCTACTCTAATTAGTCAAGTAGGTTCTATGTAAGTATTAAAGTCACAAAGTAGATTCTATTCCAATTTTCCAAAACTATTCCCACAAAATAGGACACAGGTGTACAGCATCTTTATTCCTTTTACTCACCATGAAATGTAAATTCTAAGGGATATATCATATAGATTCTAAAATAGCTTATAAAAATTCTTAATTAATAATATCAAATGTAATATAATATAATATTTTTAAATTAACACATGCTCAAGACCCGAGTCTATTTATCCATTGAAAAAGAATGTCTTTGAGTCAAAATTGTTTGTATTTATATTGTATTATTTCTTTTCATATCACATATTCTTGTATTAGAAAAAAAATATAGTAATGAATCTTGTGTTGTTATTTTATCTTAAATGAGTGGTTTTAGACCTTATAATTGAATGTAATTTTGCAATGATGTTTTGTGATAAATTGTATAGGGTTGTATTATCAATTTCAAAATGTGTGCATTTATAATAAATATGTGATTAAATTAAAATACTACTAGATTCATAATTGTACTAATTACAAATGGATGGAAAAATTGATATGTTGCTGGGCAATTTACCTTAAAATTTTCTTATTATAAAAACATAATCAAATTTTTTACAAGTTAATAAAATATCCTATACACTATAGAATCTTATGAGGTATACAAGTTTTATGGTATTTCTATACCTTATAGAGTAGTTTCCAATTCTAAAATTTGAATATTTATACCTATAAGGCATGGTATAAGTGAGATTTATACTTTATCCCCTCTATATCCACTTACCTAGTTTTTATTGAAATTTTTTATTATATATTTTATTAAAAATATACATCAAATTGATATTGCCCCTACTAGCATGAAAATAAGGAAAACTTTTGACTCATAGTATAGCCCAACTCGAGTCTCTGGCTCTAAACTCTAGATCTTTCTTCAAAACATATCGAAACAAAACCTTAAATCCATTGTGCATGGTAGTTTTCTTGAAAAAGAAATATGGATCAATTATATTATGTTTCCAGCATCACTTATAATAATAAAAAATAAAAAATCTATTTAAAAAAATTCCAATGGTATGTGCAATTGAAATAATGAAGGGATTCTTTTAATCGTTACAAAAAGAGAGGAATTATGTCATATAGAAAAATAATTAAAAAAAAAGCTGAAAAGTGAATGATAAGATAGATAGGTAGCCAAAGATAGAAGGGCTACTTCTATACCTTTTTCCCTCGTAGAATATGACTTTCCTTAATCTTTGGATTACTAAGTTAATATCTAAAGTTTGCAAACTTCCAATAACTTGACTCTTCTCTTTAAACGCCCACTTGCAACCATATTTACTGCGAGTATCTTAATATAAGGAAACAGATTCTATGACCATGTCATTATCAAAGTTGTCTATTATTACAATCTTTTTCTTCAGCTTCTTCTTCCACAGTAAAAGTGCTTAGTTATGGAGATGAGTTCACCTGCTAGATTGTTCTATTTAGCCCATTGAAGATAATGGGCTGGACCCAGTTTTTTATTTTTTCCCTCCTTTCAACTAGTTTAATAAAGGATTTGCTTGTTCCATTTATTTTGCAGGTCAAAATGAGTTAAATTAAGGCATAAACGAGTCAAAGCACTCATAAACTACTCAAGTTCAGTTAATATTTACTCAAATTCAATTAAAAAAGATCGAGTTTAAGCTATTTAAGTAATTAATCGAGTCAAACTCGAGCTTCATAATGTTTTTTCTTATAATCTAACTTGAAACCAATCTAGGAATAGTTTATTTAGGTCGTGACATCTACTTGTGTGGTCTTGCTGATTATAAGCTTAAATCCTCGATAGAAATACATACAAACAATAAATGCCCGAAATATTTCATCATGACTATAATCTGTTTGCACCTTGCCTAAATGTTATATTTCTCATCTAACGCCTTTCGGGATTCTACTAGTAGTTTGATGGACACGAACAAACCATACATGTTATTCGTCAAGGTGTCAAATTTGTATATATATTATTACAATAGAAAAAAGGGATTCAAACTTGATTTATCTACTTGAACATGTCATTAGGTAAGAGTCTTGACAATAAAAATATAAGAATAAATATAGTTATCTTTCCGTATACTAGATTACGTTCCATAAAATCATAGTGGTTTGATGAACTCTTTATTCCAAATTTTACGTATTGCGTTTTCATTATGTAGCCATCCAAAGACTAACTCTCTAAAATTTTCGAGGATAATAATGCATTTGTGGCATGTTAGATTGGTAATATCTAAAAGTGTATTCATAAACTATAGTTCCTAAAACATATAATAGAAAAGTAAATATTTAATATTTATTACTTTATTTTGTTGTACTTAAAATGACACAAATAATATATTAAAAATATATCCCAAAATACTAAATCCTTATACCCTTTAAAAACCCTGCCCCCGATCATTACTAAAACCAAGCCTTAGCCTCCGCCTCACATAGATTATGTCCCTCACTTAGCTCGCATATACAAACAAACCACCATAGCTCAACTCTGCTTGATTCAAATCCCCTAAGGAGGTTTTTGGGGATTAAGTGGTTCAATTATGTAGTTCCTATTGTTGTAGTGGCGTGGTTAAATGAGGATTTGGCATGGTCAAGTGGTTTGGGTCACATGGGCCTACGGGTTATTGTTAGATGGTTCAAGGGAGGTTTAGCGTGGTTAGGTGGTTTAAGTCATGTGGTGCCAATGATCATAATCAAGTGGTTTAGTCATGGTTCAACATGAGTGGTTAGGGTCACATGGATCTAGAGGTCATCTTCATGTGGTTTGATGGTCAAGTGGTCCCAATAGTGTGGATTCCATGATCTTATTCAAGTGGCTCAATAGGGTTTGACATAGTCAAGTCTAGTTTAGGTCACTGGTCCAAAAGCTTGTGGTCTAGTGAGATTAGCATTTGATCTAGGTTGTGATCGATCGGTTTAGGTGATTTGGTCTATGGCTTCAACAGTAGACTAGGGTCTTATGGGTTGAGTATGGGAACATACAAGAAAATATTAAGGAATAGTTATTCTTTAAGTCTTAAAAAAAAAAAACTTATTTTCCATTATATTATAGTAATAAGGATTTTATATGACAATAATTCTAAAAAATATGATCACTTTAAGAAAAGATTCTATCGCTTTTGATGAAGTTATTCTTACCATCACAACATATGTTGTGAGTGTTTGTGCAAATCTCTTGCAAGAGACAACAAAGTCACAGATTCTTTGGTTGGTAATACTAGTAAGTTCTTTACTGATTTAGGAACTAGGAAAGCATGAGATTCAATAGTAGTTTGAAAACTTTCTTTGGATGGTTCTAGTGCCGAAGACATCAAATGGACACGCATATAGAGTATTTGTGAACCTTAAGGAGCGATTCACAGCACATGGATTCTAGTGACATAGGCTTCTAATATTGTTTCCACCTTTCTGAGATCTTTTTGTTATCACTTCCTATATATATACATGTGAAAATCACAATATAATGTAAGACTTTTTTTTTTTTTTTAATGAATATGTAAGGTTATGTTTGTCTCGCAGAAATCTTGTTATGAGAAAGCATATTCTATGGAATTAAAACCTTTTACAGAAAATATTCATTTTTGTATCCTTTTGTAGACACATGGGTTTGTTGTAAATTATAAATATCATATGTATTACCACATATGTAAACGTGTCTTATGTTATTGGGCTGGCATTAAATATATATATATATTAGGAAAGAGACTACAGATGACATAGGTAGTCTCAGCCAACTACCACTATATATATATATATATATATATATGATAGGACATGAGTAAGAGAAAGACTAGGTGAAAAGCCTAGTGTGATATGAAATACTAATGACAGGAAATAGCGGACTAGCGGTCAACCATGACTGTCTGATGATTATTCTAATTGCTAATGGATCTAGAGTTTGATTAAGCTCGATGGGCTTGAGAAATAAAACCAAAGCCCAATTATACATTATAAAACCTAGTTGATGCCCATATGAATTTTTAGATCCCTATCATTAATAAAGATTACCAACCTAAGTATAGCTTAGTCAATATTAGATTTTGCCTCGCCTCGCCATAAGACTATATTGTCATGCGAATTGCCTCATTTACACCTTTAATTTTGAGGATGTAAACACATATATCTTGGCATTTTTGTAGTTGGGAATGACGAAACTATCTGAATGGATTGTGAGAGACCAAAAGGTACCTTGTATGACTTGATTTCTTCCTTGTCTTTTGCATCATCGACTGAATTCACTGAGTGAGTGCTGAAACTCAAAAGTAATGCTGCAAGCAGGTTTGGCGATTACATTAATAATATTGCTGCTAGCCTTAACTATGATATTCTCCACCAGTTAAAATTCCTTGGAGCCTTCTCACGCACAGAGAGAAAGAGAGGGACACAGAGATTTAGCTCTTCATGCATGCATGTGGAGTAAGGAATCTACAAGGATCAAAAGATAAGAAAGAATCGACTGAGAAAGAGAGAAGCCAAAAAAAGGGGAGAAAAGAAATCAAAGTAATATTGTTTTAAACCCCAAAAAAATACTATAAAGATTAATAGAAAATTCAAAAGCTTTGGAAAAGTCTAATCTATAGGGGCGGTTGTGGTACTAGAGAACGCCCTAGCAGGGTGTTTCTAGGCTTGTAAGACGTTTTAGTTGAGGCACCACTGCCACTAGCTTTAGAGTGAGGACAAAAGGTACCATAGATATATAGGTTTCAGAACAAAACCCTAATTTAGTCATTATTTGTGGGCATGCGTATGTACATATTTTTTTGTGGTCCCAAATTTCATCATCTTATATCATATTAAGCATATCTTATCTTGTTTGAATTATTTTGTTAAATGATGAGGAAAGCTTTGGATTTTATCCATGTTTGAAGGTGGATTTGTTGTTAATGTATAATGTTTATGATTTTCGCTTGATACCACGTAGTCTCATCCATGCATTAAGCATTATTATTGTTAAAAACAGATTATATTTTAAAAAGCATACATGATAGCCATGTGATACCGATATAGAGGGTGTTTTATTTAGCGGAAAGCAGCTTTTGGGAATTTATTTATTTTTTTTAGTTTTTGATAATTATTAAACTCTAAAATTATCAAAGATTATTATAAAATATTTTTTAAATATTGCAGTTACTAGTAACTTTTAAAGAGTGTAAGAGATCATGAGAGTTGAAGGTAGCAGCAAATGGCCAGTAATAATAGTTAATCCTTATGAAAAATGTTAATAGCATATCTAAAAAAGAAAAAAGAAAAAAAGTAATTGCCATTTTCAAAAAAAAAATGAGAAATCATTTTCTCCATTTTCTATTTATAATTTTTATACTTATTAAACACCACTTATTTAGTGCTGAGGCATCGCTTTCCCTTACTGCATACCACTAAAAACTTATAGTAATCATAATGTTTTGATATTGGTATAATAATATTTGATAATTTGACAATGTTTTCCTCTAGGCATACACACCCTTGGAATTTGTTGTTTATAAAGCTTCTATTTCTAATAAGCAATAGGTACATAGGTTCAAATAAGTCTTACAATCCCATATCTCTTCCAAATCCATATAATTGTGATCAAATTTAGCTTTCACTTATAAATATTTCAATATATATATGAAAGTGAAAAACCTTGTAACTGTTATTATCGTGCGACTCAATTATGCAGTAGCAGGACAGGAATGGGTTATAGTTCCTATGCAACTATAAATCGCATCGCAGAACTGGAATGGGCTGCAATTACAGTTCCTATTTTTGGGGGTACACAGCCGTCCTTTTCTGTCATTCTAAAGTTGAATTTGTTTGTCTCGAGATGGCAAAGCTGAGGGTGAATAGTAAGATTATATATATATAGAGAGAGAGAGAGAGAGTAGGTGAACCAAAGTATAGAACCATTTCATGATCATAATTTAAATTCTGTCATTGTGATTTGCGTGTAGAAGATGTGGTTGCTAACCGATCACGTGTGTAGGATTTATGTTGTTTGCTTGAAAAACTTTAAATTCTTGATACATGGAGGGATTTTGTTGTTAAAGAGAGGTATAAGAGAAGAAATAAAGAAGCTCAGTTTTTCAGAGCACGTGTATGATAACATATCGAATCAAGCACTTATGCTCGTTATTTGTAGGCTCTTATTTGATTTGTTGTTTTGATCCTTTATGAAGTGATTTTCATAGTGTCAACATTTTTTAGAAGCTTTCAATGCTCCGAATGTTCTAAATGAAAAAGTAAAGGCTTTTATTTATAGATATTGGTACTCAATCTCGTCCATTGGATGATTTGATAATGAATTGATAAGATGAGCTATTAATGAGAGCCGTTAAATAGTTTTATTGAAGCGTCTTTTGAGGACAAATGAGTTTGGTTAAGCCTAAGTCTTCATAAGACATATGAGTAAGCCTAAGGTTTTTAGAATAAGCCCAAGAGGGTCCTATAAAACAAAAGGCAGAGCTTATTTCACATGCGAGATAATTGAGTAAGGTAAAAAGTAGACGAATAATTATAATAATACATGTTACGAGCTTATCAAATTAGGTTTTTCTAAGATATCCCTAAAAATTGAGCTTGGCACCCTAGGCTTTGCAACTAGCTTAAGAAGCCTAAGTCTTCATAAGATTTATGAGTAAGCCCAAGGCTTCTAGAATAAACCCAAGAGGGCCCTATAAAACAAAAGGTAGAGCTTATTTCACATGCGAGACAAATGAGTAAGGTAAAAAGTAGGCAAATAATTGTAATAATACATGTTATGAGCCTATCAAATCAGGTCTTTCTAAGACATCCCTAAAAATTGAGCTTAGCACCCTAGGCTTTGCAATTGGCTTAAGAAGTTGATCCATGAGATTAAATTGGGTTAGAGGCTCAATTACCAAAATAGCCCTTTGTAAGCATAAATTGTAAATACACCTCCTTTACTTTATGCACACTTAAAATTTCCCCCTTTTTTTTTTTTAATTAAGCACTTAGATCTTTGAATCATTGGAAAAGATGGTTTTATACCCTGTTTTACTATGTTTCTAGATAAGATAATTAAAAAAAATACTAATGTCAAGGAAAAATATATATAATTAAAGACAAAACAGTCATAAAGGAGTTTAAATACATTTTTTTCTAGGGATTTGGATGTATACCCATTTAAATTCAAATAGAAGCTAATCGCACATGAAGAAATATAATGATTACATTTACAATTTACTCTAAATTTATTTTTGAGAGAGAGAGAGATACAAATAAAAAAGGTTAGGTTAGGTTGTCATCACTTGTAAAACAAAATAAATCGTTCTTATAGACCTAGACATGATTTGGTTCCAAACCTAAATTAGCTCATGCCTACAGTTCAAGAACTAGCCATGGACCTAGCAAGCCTATAACAATTTGCAAATGAAATTAAAAAAAAAAAGTGATCATAGAAGAAAAATAAATTAAAAGCAAAGCATAAAATTGAAATTAAATTTAAAATAAAATGAAAACTTTAAACTATTACTATGTAAGGAAAGATTCTTTCCCATTTACAATATTTATGGTATATTTGATTAACCTAATAAAGGTGTAATAGAATGATTATTCCTCACATACTAGCCTATTCTTACATTTGGTAGGTGGAATGGCTATTTCATATAAGTGCTATTACTGAAAAATGAGGAATTGCAATTCTTTTATAAAATCAAATGAATAGCTTCTTTT
This sequence comes from Laguncularia racemosa, assembly GCA_037954665.1. NCBI lineage: Eukaryota > Viridiplantae > Streptophyta > Magnoliopsida > Myrtales > Combretaceae > Laguncularia > Laguncularia racemosa. The sequence goes on along the minus strand of JBBMOL010000103.1, from coordinate 2,147,788 downwards.
TTTTTCTTTTCTAGTATATTTTTGTACATATTTATGATACCTAAAAATAACTATAAGGAATAGCTATTATTTCATTATTCCATTCTTGAAAAATTTTAATTCTATCTTTATCTTATTCCATTTCATAAACCAAATATATCGTTATTGTTTTGCTAATAACAATACAAGAAATATATATACTTTTAAAGTATGTCTAGACATATATAAACTTTTACTAAAAAGAAGTTTTCGCTCCTCAATAATGTGGACTAACTTTTATACTTTGATTGTCTTTATAGTATCTAGACTTTTATCTTATATTACTAATATTGCAACACAAGTTAGATGTTCTTTTATATAAATAAATACAAATTCTTTATCACTCTTTTAAAAAATAGGTTAAAGGCTACAAGATTCTTGGACTCATTTTTTTTTTTAAGTTTAAAATGTAAATTAAAAAAAAATGTTTTAGGTCGATTCACATGATCCATGAATTGGAACTGAGAGAAATGATAGGTCTAAGGACCTAACCTTAAACTGAGGGGAACCAAGCCATTCCAATTCTAGCAAAGGGTAGGTATTACTAATATTTGATTTGATTTTGTTAGATTGGGATTGTGAGAAGCATTAAAAAAATTGGGAACAAGATAAAGAAAATTAAAGAAAAAAAAAAAGAGGAGAGATAGGGGGAGAGAATAGGATAGCAAAAGGAAAGGAAAAGAAAGGGGATAAATTGACAAATAATGGAAATATCATATCTATATTATTAAATAAATATATGTTATATTAGATTCTATGTATCCTTAAAAATTATTAATAATATTTGAATTACTATTAAATCATTCCTATTTTATAAAAACTATTCTTTCAACCGTTCTACATTCAGCCAAAAAAAATAATCCTATAATCCAACACTTTATATAAACAATTAAAACCACGGAAGACCTTAAATATCCCAACTAAAACCTACCCTACCACATAGGATAAAGGAGCTTTTAAATTCCATCATGGTTACCTCTTAGCCCCTACTAACTGACAACTTGAGTTAGATCCTATTTCTTGGAATGTTCTTGAGCTTGGGCTTTTTCCTACATAAAAATCCATAATAGTGTAAGCAAACAATACATCAATGAGTCCATTTCTCATTACTATCACTCTAATAACAACCAACATGGCATAAGCCTACTATAAAAAAATACACTCATAAAGTGATTATATTAAACTATGTATATAGTGAATGTACATGTGTTGAATTCAAAGGCTATACACATCTTAATATCTTATTAATTACCTGGTCATTAAACCTCATTCCTCAGTTGACTGATGATATTATGTGCTATTAGTACGTACCAAGTTTCAATACCTAACCATTTCAAAGCATGGTGTTGTGGGCTAAGGATGATTATGTGCTTGTTTTATAAAAATTGAGTCACTTTGAAACAGTTGAGAAAACTATTTCTTCCAAACTATAGCACTACACAAATACACTACAAGTAGTAGCTAGCGAATTAAGCCATGTTTAGAATGATACACCAACAACTAGTGTATACATATTAAAAAAAAAAAAAAGGAGGAATCCACTTAAATAATGTGATTTTTAAAAATTAATCACGAAATGGGATACTTGAGAAAGATATTACAAAAATATGTGATGAGTGTGCGGATAGGACACGCACCTTTAGGACAATTTGTATTGAAGGCACATAACCTATGTGCACCTTCAAGCAAATGCCTAAAAACACACATTAGGTACATGCCTTTAGTACATTACCCAAATAATTTGTTGTAAATAATTTCTACAAAGTCACCCCACCATTTAATAATTTTATCACATGTACACACAGAAGGACTTATCCACATGCTACAACACATGAATAATTTTACTTGCACAAATAGAGGCCCCTGCAAAGTAGTTTGTCTTTGTTTGCTAAATGAAATAACACGCCACAAAGTGCACAGTACACTCAAAATTCCTTCCTTTCTTTACACACAATTGAGAGAACAAAGAACAAAAAGTCTAAAACAACATTTCACACTCACATAGAACACCTTTCTTCACATACAACAATAAACTTCCTTACATAGGTTAGAAGAAGAAAAGCTTGTAGTTGTAAAAGTATATCCGCAAGGATCATCAACTGAATTCATTGAAATCGCTAAGATCTTTCCATTTATTCAGCAAAAAGCTCAATTAAGTCATATTTTGTTATGTATTTTCATCAGAAATTGAAGATTTTTTCTCATTGTGTTAGCTTTCATCATTTTAGAAAACCTTAAATTCTTAGAGTATTTGAACTATGATTGTTTATAGTGGTTTATTTTTTCCTAAATATTAGTGATTGTTGTTGGTTTGTAGTGTGTTAAATATGATTTATATGAATTGTGTAACACGTAACATGAGGTAGTTAGTTTACATGGAAAGAAGACAAACATTATGGTAATTCAAAATTTGCACCTCATTGTATTAATTTTATCTTTTTTAGAAACCTTAGAATATTAATGTTGTGGCAGTTTGTAGTTAGTTTTTCTTTAAATATTGATACTTATTATTAGTTTGTAATGCATTAGTTTGTTTTGTTTAATATTTGCACACATGATTGTTTGCAAAATGAGTGTTGTATAGAGATATTTTTTAAATAAAAGTTAAATTTTATTTAAATTTGAAAATTTGTTTATATTTTGAAAATTTTTAAAGAATTTTTATAATTATATAATTTTTTGAAAATTTTAATTTGAAAAATATCTGTCTATGAAAAAATGTAAATTTAATTTATTTTCAATAAAAATAATTTTAAATTTAAATTAAATATAGTAAAAAAAAATTCAATTTCAATTTTTTTAATATTTTTTTTACAAAATTAAGAAATTTTTATCATTTTAAAATTAATATTTAAATTTTTTTATTTATTAAAATTTTTTAATAAATTATTTTTTCTATTTTTCTTATGGATTTTTTTTTAAAGAAAATTTTTAAAAAATTATAAATTGAAAATTTGTTTGTTTTTGTTCACTATAAATTAGTTGATTATTTATTTATGTTACGAATAGGATAAGAATTAATGACTATGAAATTTTTTATCTATGCAATTGAAAATATTATAAGTGGCAACCAAGTGTCACAATATGATAGAAATGCAATTAAGAAGTTGAAAATGAAAAAGAATGTGAACTACACCAAATTCTTATATAGAATATGTCAGAGTATTGGAATTGATCCAAGTGTAGTGGGAGTTGAGATAATATATAAGCATCTTATTTTTCATAGAGGCAATACATCTTACGTGTTAATACTAATTAGAGACGATAATGATGTAAAAAAATTAATTGAAATGGTTGAATTCTTCGGTGAGCATGGCATACAACAATTGTATGTTAAGATATCCAAAGAATTGGGGAGTTACTCTCAACAACAAACATTTCAAGAAAATAGGCATATGTATTCACCACAAAATAGGGAATAAATGATGGCCAAGCTATCGATGTTTAAAACATATGATCTAACCCCTATGGAAGAGGCACCGTATAATGATGAAGATGAAATAAACACAGCAATTACACTCTGATGTTGCAATAATCAACTACACTTAATCCCTATATGGTACATGTTGGGGTGGAAATTCTAATGGACATGGAAATGGAAATGGGTGTTGAGGAGAAAAGTTCCGATGATGATGAAAGTTCTAGGGAGGAAGAGGAGGAAATGTAAATGAAGGAGATGATATGATTGTGAGTGATTGTCTAATCTCATTAATGCACTCCACACAAGTAATATGTCAGTCAGAGAAAGTTAAACCAACTTATATAACAATTAGATATCTTGTTTCCTTTTATAATGCTGGTGGTGATAATGGTTACATATATTTCGAATAGGAACATAACATGATGCGTAGTAACTTGAGCAGTAATGAAGAATTCAATACGAGCATGAGATTCAATATAAAGGCAAATGTTATTCTAGCCATTAAGGCATATCATGTGAAGAACTACTATAACTTCGGTGTTAATCAATCTAATAAGTTGCTTTGATTGATTTATTGTTCAAAAAGGGAGAACAATTGTAAGTGGAAGCTTCAGGCCTATAAGAATAAGTTAGAGGGGCTATTTGTAGTTACCAAATTTAAAGGTCCACACACATGTATCAATTCAATGATAAGTCGAGATTACCCATAGTTGGATTGCAATCTTCTTACAAGTCAATTTGTGAAATTTTTTAGGGATAATCTTGATATGAAGGTTGCCGAGCTCACTTCTATTGTTAAATAGGAATTTGGTTATAGGATATCTAGAAGAAGGGTGTGCGAGGGCAAGAAAAAAAAATTAGTACGCGTATAGGAATTGGGAAAAATCTTATAATAAGCTCTCTAAGTTACTTAATGTAATAAAAAAATACTAATCTTGGAACACAAGTTGATTAGGGATCAAGAAGATCAAATATCCCTAAGGTATCTATCCTTAAGTGGCGTTCAGGCCTTCTATGGTAGCATTCAAATTCCTTAAACCTATTGTCACTATTGACGGCACTTTTCTATATGGTAAGTATACTCACTAGTTACTGATTGCTTTTGGCATTGATGGAAATAACCACATACTTCCATTGGCATTTACCCTTATGGATAAGGAGTCAGCCGAAACATGGGGCTAATTTTTAAGAAAATTGAAGCAGCATGTCATTGGCGATCGTGAAGGTCATGAAGCCATTTGTCTCATTTCAGATAGATACCCCGACATCAAGTCAACACTCAATAAGGCCTCCAATGGATGGTGATCTCCCTTTGTAGTATGGAGATTCTGTATACGACACATTATGAGAAACTTCAGTCAAGTTCACAAAAATATTTAATGTAAGAAATTGGTCATTTACTCAGGAATGTAGTTAGAAGTTCTAAAGCTAAACTATTTCATGGGGTGAGAACAATTAAGCTTGATGCCCCCATCATGGTTTTATGACATGCCAGTAGAGAAGTGGATACTGGCTCATGACGGTTATTACCACTTTGGTTACATGATATTGAACATTGTTGAAAACTACAATTTGGTGTTGAAAGAAGTTCAGGGGTTATCAGTAGTTTCTTTAGAAGACTTTTTACAATTGTGTGGATTACTTTGTCACCAAATATTCCAAGGCGCTTAAGAAAATAGCAAAAAATAGAGTTTTCACAAAATATGCAACTGAAATGATTAACATATGGAATTCAAAAGCTACTGCCGATAAGGTTATTGATTACAATAGGTGGGAAAGAATTTTCGATGTGCTAACCGGTAGTCGTCATGTAGCAAATGGGTTGAAGGGAGGAGGGTAGATGTGTACTATTGACTTCACTCATTACATATGCACTTATAAAAAATAGCAAATATATCGAATCACTTGCTTGTATACATTTGTAGTAGTTGCTTCCATCAGGCTTGACATGTCGTCGATTATTTTGGATTAGTATAAGTAAGCACATCAAAAGCAGACATATAAAACTCACTTCCTTCCCATTAGCAACAAGCTCGATTAGGAAGAGGTAAACTTCCCATTATTATGTCCAAGAGGAAAACTTACACGAAAAAAAGAGGAAACCTAGGTGTAAAAGACACCACATGAAAATGAATATTAGGAAACGTCTAGATAGAATCATATTTGGACTTTACTAAGAGGAATGGCACAATTAAATAACGTACCTATATAGAAACAAGAATGGTAAATGGTGGATCATCAAACATATAAATTATTAATTGTTAGCTTAGTTTTACACATTTATGATGTTGAACCATTAATTGTATAATTCTAATAGTTTTGGTGTTCCATTTTGCAAATTAAATGGAGCCTGAACCTTTTGATCCATCTGTTTTGACTCAACAAGACAAATATCGTTCATAAGCCGACTAGGATGGAGAAGTAAAATACAAACGACTTGTAAAATTAATGACTTTAGGTTTCATTTTTCATGCAATAACATTTCACTTTTTCACTTTCAGGATTAATTGTAACTTGTCATTTGACGTTGCAAGTTATTACTTCGGCAGGATAAGAACATTATTTTGTTAAATCTATGGATGGAGCCATATCTACAGTTGATGAGCTTCATGGGGGTAAGTCACTTACCTTTTATACAACTTAATTAGCATATGATCACCATTCCTGTTGAGAGGCAAAGGCCAAAAAATCATATGTTTCACATGCTTACCGTGAAGTTTACCATTATTCTACAGAACATTGAGGTTCAATTAGGCCTTCCAGTTGATGGTCAGGTAGTGATAAAGAGTAGTTCTCTCAATTGAATTGCCACGAGTGAAAGATTACTCAAGGTGAAATCAAGGTCAGGCAATAGGGGGGCGCATTAATTTGACGTGACTTTGGGATATGTTTTGCATCTAGCTAGAAGATGCAAATGTTGAACAAGTTACATGCTATATGCATGCATATATCTTGTAACTGTTGAGAGGATTCATCTTTGCTAACAAATTGAGCTCCCTTGTCCATAGTATGTTTTTGCCATTATTAGAACACTTCGATGTCATAGGCACATACATTTAGGGGTCTACATGTTTAGCTTAGTTTTATTGTCAGCTCTGTGTTGCATTTGCCTCATTTGCTCAAGAGATGAGAGGGGTAGCGTATTACTTTAAGTGTAGGCATCGGACATATTCCCATATATAGTGCCCTTCAACTACCACAGACTTATTGTAGATGCTCGATTTCCCTTGGCCAAATGATAGAGGATGAGCCAATACACTAGGTATCACCCAATACATATTGTTACCACTTATTGAAATGCATTTGATAGGCAAATTGCTGATTAAGTATTTCTTCAACCTTTTTTAGCTTTCCATTTTATTATATATATCATTACGTCTAACTTTTACTTATTACCCTTTAAGTCAAGTAGGAGAGTATGCAAAGCAAGTGGACACATTTGAATTGCTCGAGTGTCACTCATATGTTTCTATATAGCCGAGTGGCATTTTCCAAATCGTGTTACTAAGCAGTTTGTAGGTTTCTAGTAAATCTTGCAATATGTTAACACACAAGCTAAGCTCTATCAAATCAATCTGCATTGGAAAGTTAACACAAATTGACTAGTACAACATATACCTTATATTATCTTATGAAACAAGCGTTTAGCTAAGGTGGTTCATGTAGAGGGCTTTCCTAAGGTTAAGTAGAGGTACACGAGATGATATAGATTTATCAGCTGCTGGTATGTAGGACATACAAGAGCAATTGTCAGATATTTGGTATGTAAAACGTCAACACTAATTGGGTGATGCATTGCGTAACCAATACTAATTCATTTAATGGTATTTTGTTCATCTAGGCTAATACATTCCAATAGATCTACTTATCCCTTGATTATGCTACGACTGTCATTCTAGCTGATCATGGTCTTTAGTTTTTACCAAACCATCGGGGGGGAGGGCCTGGAGGTTTAGGCAAAAGCTCAGCATGCTAACATTTGGCAACAGCAACAGCCGCCTCTTGCACGTTGTAAGACTAGGGGATTGAGACAACCTTGTCACTAGACTCAACCGTAGGAATATGCAAGATAAATCCAATAGCTTCCACCCAATGCTGATGGTCAACAACTCAACTCCATTGTCTAGCACTTATGTTACATCACATCATTATTCCATCAGTAGTCCCTTCATTACACCACCTACTTCATAAAAAAGATACCCAAGTAAACAATATATCAGGGTGAATCTTTACAGCCTACTACATATTAAAGTTCAGTGCCTTTTCATGACTTTAGCGATGCACCTTAATACCATCTAACGCAAGAGTCACTGGCTCCTACTACTCCAAATCTAAGGTTGATTAGAGAGTACACAAATGCATTTTTGCAGCTTACACAACAATTCCATAGGAGAAAGAACAACATAGAATAGCATACTATTTTATATCATTTGACATGTAAATTTTTTATTAACGTTTGCAACTCATGTATATTTAAGTTCTACAAGTTTTCCCAATTTTTCTTGCATTCATTGTTGGATACTTGCTTCTTATTTCTCTTACCATTTCTCATATATTTTCTCCTTAATTACATAGTTTTTTTTTTTTTTTAATTATACACTTTTCAATGGAGTTTCCAATTTACATGTGAAATTGTGATTTATATAAAGTTTGGGATTACAAAGTTTTATAATTACTATAGTATGGAATTCAGGTTTGGAGTTTTTAGTCTTATCATAAATAATTCCTTCTCATTTCAATTGCTAATATAAGAATTCTTTATTACATAACTCTATAAACTCTTTACCTGACCTTAAATAAGGGTATTTGGCAATTTTCAACAATGCTATAAACTCATTACAAAATTACTAACTCTACTCCATCCATCTTAGCCATCTTGAATTTATGAATAAGCTTTAGGCTACTTTTGATTTTCTGCTTACTATTAAGGCTTTTAGCAGTAATTCCTACACTTAATTGGATAGCCCCTATGACCTTCACTTGACAGCCTGCTTTAGTCACTTCTATTCCATGGCCTTTGGTCGAGCATTTTCAAGTTTCTTTCTTGGGAAGTGCCTTTATCTTTACCGATAGATTAGCATACTTATTATGTGTGGACTTTTTTTTTTATATGGAATTCCTTCTATTCATCGATGGATTGGCATACTTCACGAGTCATGTATTTATTAAAAATCAAAATATATAGATCAGTTGTTTACAAAAGAACCAAAACATATATTATATTGTTATAATTTTTCGTTAATTTAATTACTAAAATCTCGATGCCAAGCTTATTTACAAATTCCAATATCATGATCTAATTACATTATAGTTTCATCTAAAGGTAAGTAGAAATAAGTATTTTTTTTCTTCATTTACCTTCCTTTTGTAAGTTTTACCACATTTCAATTATCAATAACATAGAAATAATTTAATCAAAACACAATTATCTCAAAATAAAAAGCAGTTTATTATACTTAACTTTGTTTTTCTTTTTATCCATTTTATTATAAGTTCTTAGTCATAATTAAAGGGATAGGAGCTTTAAGGTTTTTTAAAAAAATACTATTAAAGCTAAAAAAAAATTAAATTTTTTTCTTTAAAAAAAGTTAAATTTTCTTAAATTTTAAGTTTTATTACTAATTTTAAAAAAAAAAATTAAAAAATTAAAACATTTTATGTAAAATTTAAATTTTTTTAATTAAATCTCCTTTATTTTTAATTTAGATTAAAATTTTCAAAAAAAAATTAAATCAATATTTAAATTTTTTTAATTTATTAAAAAAATTAGTAAGTTATTCTTTCCATTTTTATTTCTAAACTTTTAATTTTTTTTAAAAAACAAATTTGTATAAAATTTTTCCTTTTTTTTTTTGAAAAACCTTTGATAAAAAATTTAAAAAAAAATTCATCAAAAATACATTTTTTTGAGATTTTATTTTTTAAAAATTTAAAATTTTAGATAAAATGAATAGAAAAAATAATTTATTAAAAAATTACTAAATTTACAATTTTTAAATATTGATTTAAAAAATAAAAAAAATATTCTTTTTAAAATTTAAAAGGAGCGACCTAGATGTAATTTGTTGTAAGGACGCATTTTAGTTCGTACCTAGCTAAACTGAAGATGCATTCTAAATACACACTTTCACTATTTATTTTTTTATAATCTTTTTTCAGTATCCAATTTCGTGATTAATTTAAAAAAAAATCATATTATTTAAGTGAATTCCTCCTAAAATAAGAGTAACCAGATTTAGCTTTGCATTCCCGTTTGTCCTTAAAATTCACGGTTATTTTGGTCTGCATTTACAATTTAGAGTATACTTGCATTTAACCCTACTCTGTTTTTAAGCGAGTTAGGTTTTGGTTGATACTTATGAATTTTAGCTTCACTTCTGTGAAATAAAGAAATGAAAAATATATTCAGTGTCAAATGTATCGGCTTATTTGACAAGAATCGAAACTATCACATAATTAAGAAACGTATTCTTGTGGTTTAGCATGACTGACCAAAGCTATATAGCAAAATTACACCTTAATCCGCATCCTCTTTGGTTCGGCGATCGCATTAAATTAACACGGAAATGGCTAGGCACAACTAGGTTTTACAACACCAGATTTGCAACCAGAGGATTTTGGAATGTCCATCATTTGCTCAAGTCTGCTGCACCTCGAAAAAACCAGTTTGCCAACAGCCAAGCGAAAGTCTCTTTGTTCAACCAATATGCATTTACACCTAAAAATTTCTCACAGGCAACATGTTCCTAATTCACCGACAGTCTGTCATAAATTACATTTGTGAAAAGCTTCTGCATAGAAACCCTCTCTTGGAGAGGCAATCCAGCTAATGTTATCACCTTTCCATGTTGATGAGTTCCATGCCCATTGTCATGCTCTGCCTTGTCATATGTCTGCCGCTATATGGAGCTGGGGTCAGTATATCATCTGCAAAATGACAGAAGAGGGGCCATTCTCATCGTGCGCCAGATGAAACACGGGGCTTGCTCTTCATGGAATTGAAGTGTTGAGTGACAAATATGACTCCCATCACAACTATGAGACAACCGACCAGTGTGCTGAAGAAGAGGGCACCTGGTTGTCTCGTCTGGATAAAGCCATAGACCCCATTAGAGGTCATAACAATAAGGTCAGTCAACCCATCATTTGAGTAGTCCTCGGTGATGATAGCATGTGTTGGTGATGAAGGGAGGTCAATTGATGTCAATATACTTCCACCTCCAGAAATCACAACTGCTTCTTGCTCTCCAGCAGCAAGAATAATCTCCTGATTATCATGAACACGTAGAGAAAATGCCTTCAAAGTTGGAACCACCGTGCTACTATCCGTCATCCCTGAGGGTGACGGAAGATTTGACCATGTTGCACCAGTCAAGAGTTGCCACTGCCAAACAGCATCATGTCCATGGGTGCCAGGTCTATACGATGAGACCTGAAATAGAAGGTAACGGTTCATCTCTGATGACAAAGGTAAAGGCACAACACACGAGAATGTACATCTTTTCTGTAATTTAGAAAGTTCTACAAAAGAATTTCAATAGAGAACAGACTGCAGGTGCATGGGAATAGAGTATACGAGGGAAAAGATAATAGATCTCTCGCTGGAAACATTATATCTTGCAAATCTACTTGAAAGTTGGGATTGGGATCACATAAAGCTATTTGAAGCCAAAAGAAAACAAGGACAGAAAATAGACAAAACGCTCCTGATATATTTCTATATGATATTTTAAGAATAAATAAACACAAAAAAGACAAAGCACTTCTCATGCATCTACAGAAGTTCTCTTGGTAAGAATAGCAACACAAAGGAGATCTAGCATTCTAACTTTCTTATTTATTCTAATTTCTGTAAGAGATATGTACAAATTGGAAGTACATCACCAGTCGCGGAACATAACCAGAAGATTCAGCTAAAATGAGCATTCTGAAAATTGGATTCTAAGTTTGCAGATGATAGGCATTCTCTACATCCTACCCGGTAAGATATCATTATCAACAGGCTCTTAAACATCAGTGGAGTCCCAGCAAAAAATAAAACATCATAGAAGAATTACATGGGACACAGCAGGTTGGATCTTTATTTTCTATATTAATAAAAACAAAACAAAGGTGACTCAAATAATTTATAAAAATAAATGAATACCTCCCCCCGATTTGTCATGAAGATAACATCACCAAAGCTTCCCTTACGATGCCTGTGTCCATCATTTCTAGGGAGAAGAATAGGTGTAGCTACCTCCAATGCAGATACATCTCCAGTCCGACCAAAGCTTCGAGAAAACTCTCCATATTGCAAGAAGTTAAATGGAGAATGACGGCATATTGAAACATTGAAAAGCTCCTCTCGGACTGGAACACCGGAGGTTGCAACAGCCCAGCAGGGTCGAAGAACTTCCATAGATCCGCTAACAACAGTCTGCTCTGCACCATTCCCACCAACAGCCTAAAGCAAAAAACGGATGAAAAAGTTTGGTCATGCTTACCACAAGAATCCTCAAAATAGCGGCCAATATTACTTCAAAAGACATAGGCAGATGCGTAGACATTTACAACTTGCACTTAAGGTTCAGCCAAGCAAGATCTAAAGCAAACAAAGATGCACCTGAACATGATCAAGCACTCCATCTCCATTAATATCAGCATGAAGACCACCTTCTTGTAATGTAAGCTGGATAACAAGTTCCAAAATCAGAATTAAATGAAGCCCAAATTTCTTGAAAATAGCATGCAGAGTATTGTCTGCCAAAAGGTCATAGACAAACAAAAGTGAGCACTTAGCTGGGTTCAGCTGCAAAATACAGGAAGAAGTGAATTATCTCAACCAGAAACATTATGTACCTCCTCACATGTGCGCACAAGACATGTTCTTATATGACAATATATACATAACTATATGTGTATTTTATCTTCAACAAGGCAGATATTGACAGCTGTATAGTGCGTGCACACTCTACACTTTGGCTCCAATACTTCGCATAAATAATGGGGAAATAATGGTATGAAAATAGTTCTCAAATCAAAAGGTGAAACCAACCAAGACAGCAAGGTCAGCCATCAAAATCAACAATTGAGCATTTGGATGAAAAAATTAAGTGTGTTTCTTTCACAGAGAATATCTTACTTTCAAATTTCTTGGATTTTTTTTTTTTTTTTTTGGATAAGAATGTTCCTTGGAAAATCTATTTCCTGTAAAATTGTTTTTTATTTATGTGTTTGGTAGTTTTAAGAGAAGCATACTGAAAATATTTCCTGTATTTTAGCTTTTTCACATTGCTTGTGCGGTAATATTACATGACTTATAAGAGTATAATATGCAAGTATGAAATTTATAATCTAAAATATAAATTTATATAATAACTTAATGTATTACATACTATTATATTATATAAATAACAATAAATAATACATATAATGCAATATGCCATACAATATTTATAATTACATACTATATAATATCATACAATACATAATACTGACACTTCTAAAACATATAATAAAATTTCATATGATATTATAAATATCATGACCTAGCTGGATCCATAAACTGACACTCCTAAAATTAAGAACTTGGGATGTTTGACAAGACTAACTGAGGAAGTAACATGTTTATTCTTCATCAGTTCTAATCATTTCCTCAAAAGCATTTAGATGTTTATGGTTTACTAAAATTAGGTCTGGCAAGTCAATTGTTTCACTTTTACCTTACAAAGAGTGCGCCCAGATGCCAAATGAACAGCTTCTATTCCTTCTTCTTGATGAGCCACAACAACATTAGGAACCCACCAGAGTTGTGTATAGTTTGTAATAGTAGGAATATACCGCACTGGCTGCAACAAACAAGATAGGCTAGTCAGGAAAAGGATGATATAAATGAAAAGTCGCACTTCTAGAATCTTCATCAATGGATGGAGCAGGCTATCATTTTGACAATATCTAGGATATACAAGAGGGCTACAATTCATGTTAATGACACGAGACAGCATAAACAGATGGATCTTCTAACAATTACAGCATGAAGTTGAAAAAAGCCCAGAGCCATTTTGAATGGCAGAGCAAACCTAACTGTGTGTTTATTCATCATTTTTTCACCCCAATTTGATGCACCTTATAAGACCATCATTTGAATAATTTTTTAGATAAAGCCATCATTTGAATAATTTACAGCTTACGAGACAAATTATCACAACAGTTGACCTAAAGCAAAGTCCACCACTTCTTTTGCGAAGTTCCAGAAGTAACATGCCCACTTTTAATTCCTGATGACTTTTCGCCATTATAATGTTTTTTTTTTTTTTTGGGTAATTTTTCGCCATTATAATGTTCCTGCAAACTAATTTCCGAATATTATGAAGAAGTAATTTCAACATTTTCATTCACCCAAAGCAAGTCAGAAACCGAAGTTTGCCAGCTATCCAGAAACGGTCTGCCAAAGTTGGCAGATTTTTCACAACATGTAGCCAAACTAGATCCTTCATGATCGATGGTTGACCGAAGTTCCCCTTGGAGGTATTTTTTTAAGTTTTTTTACTTTTATTTTTGGTCAGAAATTTCTCATTCTGTTACTAAACGATGTAGGGTATCTATAGGAATTTTCTCCCGCAAATAGGTTTCTTCTGTGTTCAAGAACAAGTCTTGATTTGAACATACACTAGTTTGAGTTCTTGAATCAGATTTGTGCAATTCCCTTTCTCTGGATCTTTGTAACTACTAGACCCATTTAGTATGACAATCTGCTTTTTGCTTCTTGTCCCTCTTGAAACTTGAGTTTAGCAATCCCAATCTAATTCAATTGTTGGTGTGTAATGTCAAATTGGTTGAGTGTGTCATATCCAAAAACCCAGTAAATTATCAGTTATCATTGTAGACTTGTGCGTCTTAGACATCAGATCAACCTTTTGTGATCTACACACATCACAAGTATTTGTCAAAAAATCACATGAATACGATATAGATAAGAATAAGACAGACAACTAAGAATAAAACACAACTAAGACAATCCAAATGCACAGCTAAGATAGAAAATTTTACTACCCCAATATTGATGCCTAGGTAAAAAGGCCCAGATTTTTGCAATTCCCTTTCTTTAGATCTTATAAATAAACTAAACCCGTTTAGTTAGATGTCTTGCTTTATTTATAGATCTTACAAATAAACTAAAATCTACCCCAATATTGATGCCTAGGTAAAAAGGCCCAGATTTTTGCAATTCACTTTCTCTAGATCTCATAAATAAACTAAACCCATTTAGTTAGATGTCTTGCTTTTTGCTTGTCACTCTTCAAACTTGAGTTTAGCAACTGCAATCTAATTCAGTTGTTGGTGTGTAATGTCAAATTGGCTGAGTATGTCATATCCAAATTCAATTCCATCATTTAAACATCAATCCATCTAAATCTTCATCAATAAAAGCCCCAGAAAATATCAATTATCATAACAAACTTGTGCATCAAAGGCACACCAGTCTGGTATCAGATCAACCTTGTGCGATTGATGCACATCACAAGTGTGTTAAAATATGACATGAATACAATATGGATAAGAATAAGACAGCCAAAACTAAGAATAGAGCACAATTAAGACAATCCAAATGCACAACTAAGATAAAAAGTACATAACTAAGACATGGACGTAAGAAAATTTCACTACCCCAATATTGATGCCTAGGTACAAAGACGCATACAAGGTTCTACTTCAGCCCTAGATACAAGCCCAAACTTTCATACTTTAAGAGCTTGACAATGATCAGACACAGCTGCAACAGCAATGGGAGGCTATTGCTGCTTAGCCTGCATCCTTAGTCCAAAGAAATGGGAAATTTTCACTACCATAAGATTGAAACCATTATTCATTCCTTCACCAAAATATAAGTATAGTATAACTTCTGCAGCTGCAAGTTCTAAATGTAATTGTTTCAGAAACTTCTTGCCTTCCATTGCATAGACCAATGGTGTAGCTTCACTAGTTTCTATCCATTTTCTACTGCCTCTAAATTTTTTGACTTTAAAAGTAATCATCCATGAGTATGGAATCTAATCTTATGTGTCCAAAAATGTAAGAAAAATTTTTATTAATAGAAAATTTGGTTGACTTCATAAGGATGAAATAGCTATTCCATATAATTGTTATTACTGAAAAATTAGAAATTGCAAAAAAATTTTATAAAACCAAGGGAATAGCTACCTTTAATTTTTTTTTTTAAGCATATTTTTATATCTATTCATAAGACTTTAAAATAACTATAACAAATAGCTATTACTTCTTTAATCCATTCCTGAAAATTTTCAACTATACTCCTATCTTACTTCATTTCGTAAACCAAATGTGTCAGAAAGGTATAGCTAGGATTCAATTCACTACATGTCTAATCTGTATTCAACAGTAATTTAAAATGAGCATAGCAAATGCTAAACTACATATGTCAAAATGACATTTTCAAAAGCTAAGCTTTTAATCATTGAAAGAAAGACCTCAAGAAGATAACAGACCTTCTTTTTATTTGCTGAACCAGCATAATCTGCAGCTTTGGCAATGATGTTTGAAATTTTCTTGGTTGTGTCCTTCCCTGGAGCATTCTTTTCCTCAGGCTTGTGATATGGATAAGTAGTCGCTCTTCCTGCTGTCTTCTTTGTAGTTTTCCTTTTATGCCGCCTGAAGTGTGCCAACTTCAATAGTGTATCCTCCCTCCTATCCTAATTAATGGGTAACCAGCCTCACTACGGTTTCCCCAAAACAAAAAGGAAAGGGACAAAAAGAAAGGAAAATACAAGCATTAAATAGTATTTATTACCCAGTGGTGAGGCATGACTCCAAGAATTGATTCCCTGAATTCCCTGCATTCAAACTGAAATATAATCATTATTAGTAAAATTCTAGTGGTTTTTTGGTAATTCGATCATTCTAAAAGTTAAATACAAATTGATGTAAAATTCAACTAAGTTACTTTGTCAATCTACTAAATGATTGTAACAAGGAGACTACAATGTTTATTCAGGGGAAATCCCTATTAAACGGCCAACAATTGCTTTTGTAAGGGTACACCAATTGTAACCTCTTGTTTATATCAATATACAATTCACTAAATTACAAAAAAAAACTAATTGAAAGGAAGACAAAGAAGCAGTAATGTGTGTTGCCATCATGCAAATATAAGAGATTCCCATAGGATGAGTACTACCCTTGTACAGAGTTATAGAAGAGCAGAAAGGATTAGTTAAAATGAAATGTATAAAAAAAGCATCTAGGCAGAGAACAGATATGACTTTCATTAGCTCTGTTTAGCAAACAAATGCATACTTTTCACTTTAGAACAAATTACAAGTTAAGCGCTTTGGGTTGGATCCCATCCCAGCAGTCAAAGATGCTTTATTGGGTAACTAGAACAAATTATGATATAGGGAGAAAAGAGTGGACAAACAGACTTGACATCCTTAGCCTCCTCTGATGCTCCATAGCAGATAAATTAATTCCATAAATCTCCAAAAAGAATGAGCTAGCTTAAAAATGTTAGAAGTCATGTGTTATGTCATACATGAGTTATAAATGTTATTATATCAAAATTTATTTATCATACACATTGCCATGCACATGTTATAAATGTAATTATATTCAGATTTATATACTCAATTATTAGTTGAATAAATACAACTATACGTGTTCACCAAAGAAAAGGCTATCTGCAATGAAAATCAAACCAGGTTTCACAATTCATTAAATAACAGCAAAGACACCTTTTGAAAAGATGTAAATAGAAAACAACTTCCCTCAAAAAACCATAGGAGTTTGTAGTCTTCAATCATGAGTTCAGTTAACTGGGAAGGGCACAGGATGGAGCAGAAAAGGAATGTTAATAAATTCTTTTAGCATGTTAGTATCCTGATACTGAAATTCACCAATTACAAGAGGCAGCAGTTGTCAGTATGATGACTGCTGGATCAGTTGACATTTGCATGTTGAATGCAACAACAAAATATCGTGTCTTGTTGACATTTGAATAAGTGAAACGGACCCATTGCAAATCAGAATTCAAGAATAAGCTGATCACAGAATTAGCATGAAGCAAAATTATGAAGAGTCCAAATACCATGTGAGGAAAAACAATTAGCCATTTCAGAGGCCAGCAACTACTTCAGAATGGAGCAAAAAATGAACAAAAATGATATATGAAACTGCACAAGTACCTGTCCAGGACGACGACTGTTCAATGAATGGACATCAAGCTTGTAGTTATGCTGAGGTATTAATTCAGAGGAATCAGATGAATGTGCCTCTATGTTCTGAAAACCAAAAGAACAGTATTACTATCAGTGTCACATGACATGCTGAATGAGCAACAAGAGAAACTTCAAAATCAGGCACTTAAACGTATCCCATCCTGCTCAAAATATATACCAGCAGACTTTCTTTGCAAAACAAGAACTAATAAAATCGGGTTGGTATGCTTTTCCCTTAGGATGGAAAAAAGTAAGATTGGAATGTTAAAGAAGTGATAGATTTAATTTAATAAATTTTGCCACCCCTGCCCCACTCCTTTTATTAGGTTCAATTTCCAAACATATCTTCCAGAAAAAAAATGACTTTCCATCATATAGTCTTCTGTTCTTGGTTGCAATAGGAGTTCAGTTTCTCAAAGAAGGATAATTAACAACACATTTAACTGACCTGAGTAGACAATATGCTCAAAATGAGCAAAATGATCACACCACATTTGGGATAAATACTTAGAAAATGCCAGTTCCCTTTTTTTTCAGTGGGGTTGCATAAAAACAAAATGCCAATTCTTATATGTTTCCACAAGTGCATTCTTAACTGGAAAGAGAAAGGAAGGATTGCAGCCAGCTTGCATGGGATTATACTTCGAGATAAACTAACATGTATATTTTGAAGTGAGAATACCAATTTCTTCAGTAACTTTTTTTAGTAATTGAATATAGCAACTTTGTAACCAAAATAGCATTGATATTATACAAAGGAATGCCAAAACAGAGCCAAAGAAACAAAAATGTTATGAAAACAATACCTCATTCTTTCTGGTCCACCTAATAAGACCTGATTTACCAGCAAATGCATAAAAGGCAAAGTGACGTAGATTGACAGTTCCAGCATTTTCAGAATCCTACACGTGATAAACAAACTTCTCAACTCAATCTTCAAACAGAAAAGCAATCTATATCCAATGCTTATAATAGAGCAACTTCATCTACTCATAAAATAAAATATAAACTGAAAGCATCTAGAAGTAAAATTGAACAACTCATCAAGGATAGAAAAGAAAACTGAAAGCTAATAAGAAAGCATAATGCTCCCTTTTTTAGGATACAACACCCATATAGTGATAAGTCCAACTTACACATTTTACGCAGTCGACCTAGTAGTATTTCGAATCCACAACCTCATGCAATTTGTCATGAGTTCCTAGGTCTTAAACACTAAGCTAACACCTTTTTTTTTTTTTAGGATAATTCAAATTTTATCGATTCAAATAAAGGTATATAACCGTAAATAAGACAGGTAGGGATTACATCACAATTACACATGCACTAAGCAAAGGTACAATGTAGTGTGAAACAAGGTAAACTCTTCCAAATTACAAAAGAGAAGCATAAGCTCTAATCCGGTCGGCTATAGAACTCGAGCTAAGGAGACTACTCTCTAAGTGCACTTTGTTGTGAATTATCCATATACAATAGACCGTAGCAGCTAGATTCACCCACCAAGTTTGGAAAACAGGGGTAGAGGAATCAGCTGTTGCAATCAATGAAGCGGTGACACTCTGCCAATCTCTGGAGCACTGTAAGCAATCACAAACCAATCCCCATATCTAGGAAATATATCCGCAGCTAAAGAATAGATGAGAGTAATCCTCCAAACCTTGCTGATAGAAAAAGCAAGTTGTAGAAGTGGCAATTCCCCAAGAGACTAGTTTGTCAAGGGTCAATGATTTACCTAGCTAAGCTAGCCATAGGATGAAAAAGTGCCTAAGTAGGGAAAACTTGTTCCAAATAAATTTATACCAAGAAATGATGGTATTTGGAGAGTTAAGAAAGTCGTATTGACTCTTGATAGTGTGTAATCACCTGAAATGGAGTGGATCCAGTGGAGTCAATCAGACAGTGAGGCATTCGGTTAAAGGTGAGATGAAATTTGGATGTTTGACCCAAATGAATTATCAAGTAGCCACCATGCGTTATTCTCCATCAAAAAACAAAGCTTTGTAGTTAGAGGGAGGCCTAAACTCTCCATCTCTTGTACACTATATATTGTGTCTAACAAGCCTAATGGAAACCAGTAGTCTATCTAAAGTAAGATGGATAAGCTATCAATGGGTTCCCATTGAAAACTGTTACAAACCATGCACCTTAATTTTAGTAACTTCTTCCAGGACCAGGAGAATGTGGCTGGTGCTCTTGATGACGAGAAGCTTTTTCCTTTCAATAGGATGGAGTGTGCCCAATTTGGCTATAAACTCCTAAGGCTACCTTTGCACAAATGCCATATATGTTTGATATGAATAGCTTTGTTCCAAAGGTGGAGGTTAGGGATCCTTAGGCCCCACATTTCAATGGTTTACACACCTCAACCCACCCGACCTTAGCCTTAGAGTAAATGTTCGATCTTCTACTCCACAAAAAGTTTCTAAGTAGTTGTTCAATTTTTGTGATAATAACTTAAGGAAGTAAAAAATACAAAGCTCCAGAAAATCTACATCGAGGAGAGGACTAATTTGACTAACTATAATCTACTTGCATAGGAGAGGTATTTGGAGGTCCAAAAGTTGATGCATGCTAAGATTCTTTCCAAGAGAGCACCACAGTCCTCCTCCTTGAGTTTTGTGGAGAAGTGGAACTCCCAAATAGCATACTAGGAGTTTGCTTTCTTAAAATTGAGTAATCTGTAATATATTCTCTTTGACCCTCGTAGGGACGTGGGAGAAGAAGATGCTATTCTTGCTATTGTTGGCAACCAAACCAAAAAGCGAATGGAAGTGCTATAGGGTATCCTTGATCAAGGAAGTTCATTCAACATTGCCTTTTGCGAAAATAAATACATCATCTACAACACAAAAATGGGTTAGCCTTTTAGATTTGCATCTCCAATGGAAAGAGAAATTGGGGTTCAAAGTGAGTCTCTGTAGTAGGTTAGAGAGAACTTCCATGCCAATTATGAATAAGTAGGAAGAGATGGGATCCCCTTGCCTTAAGCCCCTTTTGCTAGCAAAATAACCAGCCAATTCTCCATTAATATTAATAGAGAATTTCGAAGTAGAGATGCACTATGCAATGAGGGTGCAGAAATGTAAAGGGAATTGCATAGCTTTAAGAACCTCCAATAAGAAGTCCCATCGTACAGAGTCCGCTTGTAAGTCCACTTATAGGGTACAACGGGAGGCACCTGTTTGCAATTGGTATCCAACCATCAATTCTTATGCTATGAAGATATTATTCGTGATCCTATGCCCAAGAATAAAGGCTGTCTGTTCTCTTCTAATCAAAGAAGATAGGAGATTCTTTAGGCATGTCGCAAAAACTTTAGATATAGCTTTGTAAAGAGCGTTGCAGTACGCGATAGGGCAAAATTCTCCTATTCTTGAAGGATTTGCTACCTTCAGGACTAAGGAAATAATTGTGGTGTTTATTTCTTTAAGCAAGTGCCTTGTGGTTAAGAATTCCCTAACTGCTGCTAACACATCATTACCTATAATCTCCCAAGTCTCCTTAAAGAATCTGGCAGAGTATCCATCCGGCCCTAGGGCTTTCTCATTTGCTTGAGAAAAGAAACCCTGCTTTATCTCCTTCACCCTTTTCATTCGATTCACAACTTTGTCACTTGTGTTTCCCTGGAGCTACACCTCCCACCACACTAAACCGAGAAAGGGGACCGCTTAAGTTGAACCAACAAAGCATTCCATTGAATGAAGCCCACTTCCCTCCTAGAAAAGCCACTTTCGAAAGAGAACTCTTGCACCTTGAAACCAAGAGACAAAAGACGCAAAGGATACTATGGATACAGAGTGAGCCTCTATCCTATGTCTAGGAGTAGAGAAGAGAGCACCTTCAAACAACAAAGCACTTATTTCCTACTTGGCCAAGAAGTGTTCAATTCTTCCTTTTGTTGCTCAACCAACTTCCAAGTCACTAAGTTGTGAACCTCCTCAAGGTTAATAGTGGAGTAGGAGCTATCATAGAGCGGTTAGAAGTGCGACACAGCTGAATCCTTGACCTTTGCTTCCCCTACCACCTCACTTCCATCCTCCTTTGATAGCTTATATAAAGAGCTTCAGTTGTGTAGGTTGAAGAAAGAGGTATATTTGTCCCCTAATCTCAACCAATTTGTCCTGGATTTCTGCTTAAAAAAACATTCTTCAGCTCCTCTAAGCAATTGGTACTTCTTAGCTTCCTTCTCCTCTTCTATGCGTGATGTGTCCCCATTGCTTTGTATGGAAGCTTGCAATCGTAAGAGTGTTCTTAGCCAATTGTACTCAATTCAATATGTGGGAGTACTTGGACTGGTTTAAGCGTCTTAGCTCCACTTTTAACAATTTGAGCTTTCTAACTACTTAGAACATTTTTGAACCATTGATCTTGCTATTTCATGTGTTAATGACAATGTCTTTGAAACTTCTATGCTCGATCTAAAAGTTAAAAATCTTGAAAGGCATCTTCCTTGCACCAGAGCTAAAGTCCATGCATGTGATAGCTAGGGAGTGATCCAAGAGTATAGGAGATACAAACTTGGCTTAACCAGAGCTGAAGTCCATGCATGTGATGGCTAGGGAGTGATCCGAGAGTATGGGAGATACAAACTTGGCTTGTGTTCTCAGAAAGACATCCAACCAATGGTGGTTGACCAAGACTCTATTAAGTTTTCTCAAAATCAGGTTTTGTTCCTGTCTATTGGTCCACATAAAGAAGTCCCTAATATATCTTACATCTTCCTACTCAGAGGTGGCTAGACAATTTTGGAAATCATCCATTGCCATCGTCATCCAAGTCCCTCCCCTTAATTTTTCCAAAGGGTACCTCATTGTGTTAAGTCTCCAAGTGCCAACAATGGGCTCGTGGTCAAAGATGGGGCAAGAGCCACAATATTTTCGCATAAAGATCTTTCACTATCATTATTGGAGTCGTAGATAAATGTGACAAAGAGGGGGGTATTTGTTCTCAAGTTTTTAACTGCCCAATGTATGTAGTGCAAATGTTCCTCCTCAATTTGAACGTCCCAATCCCTCGGGTTCTAGGCTAACCACATATGCTTCCATGCAACTCGATTTA
The DNA here is from genome assembly GCA_037954665.1 of Laguncularia racemosa. Lineage (NCBI taxonomy): Eukaryota > Viridiplantae > Streptophyta > Magnoliopsida > Myrtales > Combretaceae > Laguncularia > Laguncularia racemosa. The sequence continues at coordinate 2,125,078 of JBBMOL010000103.1, read as the reverse complement.
TCGCCACTTGCCACCTTAGTCCCAAGATGTTCTGAATGGTCATTTCATTTGAGTTTACCTTAGTTTCAAGTAACCCTACAAAGGAAATCTTATTGATTTCCCACACCCTTCCGACATCTGCAACTTTAATAAGGTCATTGAACCCTCTTGTATTCTAAGCCACTATATTCATGAGGTTAAGTAAAATTGGACTCGATAGCACCTAGGTGAAATTGCCATGTCTCTTTCATAGTTTCTTCTCCCGATGCCCCGAAGAGCTTGAGCTCTTATTGCTCTTGGGGTTGCTATCCGAAGTCTTATTAATTTGAACTAGAAATTTGTTTAATGGGGTGTCTTCAAACTCCTCTATTTCATCCAAATTCCCACTCTCGAAATGGTCTTGACAAACATCGAAGGGCACCTGGTCTTGGATTTCTCCCAACTGATTGGAGGATTCAAAGACATGGGTGGGATTTGAGACGTCTTGAGAAAAGCTTTTCTTCTAGTGTTTCAGCGAGATAGCACGAATGATATCAGCCCCAGCATCGACGTCCATCTCAACAACAATACTCTCGCACCCTCCCACTACGTTAGGTATTTATTTAGGAGGAGGATGAACTTCCTTAGCCTCGGCTTTGACTTCAACTTCCATCGCACCAACCAAATTCTTGCTCTCACTGACTTCAGTTGGCTTTCGTTTCAAAGGAGATTGAACTGCCTTGCTAACTTCCACTCGAGCTTGATGAGGGGGCAAATTAGGTGTGTAAGTTGCTCCAGTGTCGTTCTCATTCAACTTTTGTTTGCCCTTGCCACCACGGTGAACAGGGACCCATTGGTCTCCTTTAGCTTTAGAGCCGCCAATGGTTGCTTGCGGATTCAAATTCTGCATTGGGTTGCAAAAATAGCCAAACACCTTGCATGTTCTACATCTGAGAGGGAGGCACTGATACTCAAATGTGGACTGATACCAAGGAGCCATCTGGTTTTTCAACTTCAACCTAGGTAATCAAATCCTCCCTAGCATCAATCTCAACCAATACTCGGGCCTAGTTAGCTCTTTGTCTAAAGGCAGTCAGTGTATTGGCTTTCATCGGGGAGCCTACTCCGCTGGCTATATAGTAACTCCATCAATGTTCAAATACTCACATGGAATATGACTAAAGTTCACCTACACAGGAACGTGTGTTGGTTAGGGTTTGTCTAGAAACATTCCCCTCCTCCATCTCTGTAAAATCAAAAAACGTTGAGAGAAGTACCATGTTTTCTCGAGGATGGAGGATAGGTCCTTGTCCTTGGCAAAATGGAAATAAAAGAAGCCATCCTTGTTGCCCAAGACATTGATGATGCCATGTTCCTTCTAAAGTTTAAAGGTTGTTGCTTAGACTAAGGAGAAAGGCATTTTCCAACCTAGAAAATAACCTACTAAGATTGAGCTTCAGTAATCGACTCCTTCATCTTCCACTAATTTGGGAATCTTGACTCTGGGGACACCATTCTTCTTCACTAGAGGAATAAAACGAAGCTTGAGCTCCGGCTCTTGGACCATTTCCTGAGGAACATAAGCATTGGTGTAAGTCTTGGCTATAGGTGAGTTAGGAGCGAGTGATTTTTTAGAGTGGTTTTCCTCCAAAACTTTGTCCAGGAGCTCGTTAACTTCCTCTAATGTGGTATTTCCAAATGAGGAATGGCTCCGAGTAGGTGAGTTGACTGTTGGTATTTGGAAAGGTAAATTTTGCATTGACTTTTCCCATATGGTGAGGAGCAGGTGTGTCCTTTTCGTCAAGTGCACAAAGCTCCAATTTGCTATTTTTAGCTAAGTGCTTGGTTGCTTTCAAAAGGATATAATATTGCTTTTGCTTTATCCTTCTTTTGGCTAACCTGGAAACCCACCTCTAGAAGTGTGACTTGTGTACAAGGCATCGGGTTTCCAAAGAAAGGTGGGGGAAAATGATCCCCCAAAGTACTCCAACGACTGGAAGGGGCCCTATTGGTCATCTCCGAACACTTGCTAGACCCTCCTCTCATCAAGATCGGAGGCTGGAATGGTGATACAACAGGAACAGAAGAAGGAAAGAAAATGGGCGTGTGGTTAATGTGTTTGTTTTGGCCTAAAAGAAGTGGTCTTTTAGGAGAGTTGGGGAGTGGAATTAGAGAGAAGGGAGAGAATTTTCTCTGTCTCCATTCAATTGTTTTGTATATTTTTAACACCTTAAATGTCAGTTCCTAATATATGTAAAAGAAGATATGATATGTATATACAAGGTGGGTAATACACACAACACATGCATGCCATGCACCTCCAAGCAATGCACACATGTGGAAAGACAAACAGCCTCATGGGTATGCAAAATGGCAAAAGCCTAAAAACACGAGGCATTCCCCACTAAGTCGATCTGAGATATAAACCATTAAAGAACATTACCTCTTTCTCGCTAGCACTTCTTCTATGTGACTCAGCATTCTTCTCTGTTGTACCACTATCTTCAAAGGGATCCATGAGAAGCTGTCATCAAAGAAGCTATTAAAGGATGCTAATAAGAAAGATTATAAAAAAACACAAAAAATAAAAATCCAAGCAAAATCTCAAATCAAAGCTCTGAAGCTAAGATTGGCACTTAACAACTCAGCCTCCCATATTCTATTGAAGAATTATATACAACACATGGGATCAAAAATAAAAAGTGCTTGCAAAGGGAAATTATTCACAGATGTTGATGAAAAACGGCAAAGAATTTCAAACCCAAATCAAGACACCAGCCACCAATTATCATTAATTTGCAACCCTCCAGCAGTTGCTTTGTTAAGTTAAACAATACAAGCCAATCATGATTGATGTATATGAATATACTTCACGTATTTTCTGAGGGATAGTTGATGAGGAGAAGCAGGAGAAGAGTTTGCATACATGGGGCTGTGCTTCCATCCTCCCACCAACAATTACTAATCCAGAATCACCATGTTTAAGTGTGTAATTGGTTATTGAGATTGCTATCTCCCTGTGGTGAGCATTATGTGGAAAATCCTCCTGTAAAGCCCCAGGCAAAAAAATAGATCACAATGGAATATATATCAGAAGCATAAATAAGTATCATATTAAGGATAGATAAAACTATTATACCTGTAAATTTGCATCCCACAGTTTTTTCAAGTTGTGATCAAAACACATCACAGACCAACCAGAGGTAACAACAACCAAGACTTGTTTCTGTGGTTGTCCCTGCTTATAAAAGCGATCAACAACACCAGTCGCCATGGCCACAGGCCGTCTCCCAGAAGCAATACGGATCTTGTCGGGTAGCAAAGTCACCTCTGCTATAACCTGTGCCTCACTGAACCCCTCATCAACTCGTCTACTATGGGGTTCCAATACCTGGCAGACCCACCAAAATATACTGCCAAACATGAGCCATGTGACTGATACTTTTAGGGATACAAATTATATGATGAATTTCACTATAGGATCACCAATCAAGAGTATCTGGATAGAAACAACTGCAGGGATGGAGACCTTTTTCTTTTAGTTTCTTTTATCTAGCTTAATATGATCAACAATACACAATAATGTATCGGCCATGACATTTTGGAAGCTGAGAAGAGCACACGTAAATTTCAGGGTGCACAAACAGGCATCTTCTATATTACATCGTAAGGCAGGATCCCATCATCTCAAAAAACACTTGGCATACATCAGGCATAAGGCAGCTTTGGAACTGAGCTCAAGCTTTAGGTTTGGCACTCAAGGTACAAAATGGAAATCCATAATCTAGAAAAACAAGGATAGATCTTTGAAACTGTAGTTGACGTCCATTTCTTATGGATGAAATCCAATTCCAAATAATCTTGTGTAGAAGTCAAATCCCCCAATAACCAACATAACATATATAAATTGTTAGTTCCTCAAAATCAAGGATTAAAGAATCCATTATCGTACAATGCCCAAAAGCCCAAGTTACATCTCAGTGCATAGAAACACAAACTAAGAATTCAAATTCAAACAAGAAACAAACACCCATATAAAGCTACAGCAACCTTTTGCGCCATCAGTAAATATTTACTATTTCATCTCAACACAGGCAGAGAACAAAAGAAAAAAAAAAAATCCCAACCAAAACCTATCGAAACTAAAAACAAACTGAATCAGCTCACCGAAGATAAGTTCACAGCAATCCCAGAAAACACGGACAAGACCAAAAAAAAAAAAACCTGAATCTTGGCATCGTGAGTGGCAACAAGGACTTCCTTCTTGCCATCGCCATTGAGATCAGCCACGATAGGCGGCGGAAGCCTCTCCGCTTCATATTTAATCGGATACTCATCTGATAAATGAAACCACGCCTCTCTAAAAGAAAAATCACCTTCATGCTACCAAAAAAGAAAAAAATATACATATCAAAATCCAAAACTTTCAATGAAACGCACATGATTAACGTCAAGAAAATCTCAACAAACTACAATCCAACTCGGCTTTAAAATATTCCTAGGGTTTAACGAGTATTAAATCCAAATTGGAAAAAAAAAAAATCGATCAATTGAATAAACATCGACAAAATCCTATGAAATGACAGTAATCGGGGATCGTAATTAAGATATTGATATGCCTAGGGCTAGGAAGTGAGGAAAATATTGGATTAGGGTTTAAGAAAGTACCTGGAGAGAGAAGAAGATTGCGAAAGCGGAGAGCATGAGAATGGCTAAGTCTCGCTTCCTCATTTTTGACGATCGAAATGATGATGATCGTGATTGTCCTTCTCGATGTCCAAATCTGGAGCTGAATCCAATAAATACTGTTAGTAGTCTGTACTACTGTTTTTGAGTTCTTCCGACTCCAGCTCCACTAGTCATCGTCGTGTGTTTTTTCTTCTTCCCCTTTTTCTCCCTTCCCTCGGTAGAACAAGCACCTGTTTGATAATTTTTCGGTAGAGAAGAAAACAATAGAAATAAGCAATAAGAAAGAATGAAAATAGCGGAAATGGAATCGAACATAATGTTTTTTGTGAAATAGAAATAAAATAAAGGGCAATGTACAATAAAAATATAAATAAAACGAAAGAAAATAAAATTAGTAACGAGCAAAGTTATTTTATTGTGATCTCATTTTCACTTATTTCTATAAAGTGCATTTCAAAAGAATTCATTTTCTACCGATTTTCACTCAAGTTGCTAAAGATATAATTTTCATCAATTTTCTTCAATTTCTATGATTTTCTATCCATCCTAACCATCTTAAAGGAAATTATTTAATTTAAAAAGTAGAAATAACAAAATAAATAATGATTATAATAAATTAATAAAAATACTTTCATCTGGATAGAAATATTTAAACACTAATGAGACTATGCCCTAAATGATAGTCTCAAAGATATATTAGGCTCGAATTCTTTTCCTATATTATAATTGTAAAAGAGTAAAAAAAAATTGTGAATTATGGACTTATATCTTTCTCCTTTGTTATATAGATAGAGAAAGTGAATTAGCTTGATTATGTATAAATAAATATAAACCAAACCTAGCTATGCAAGTTAATTAAACTAATCAAGTAGCCTTATAAAGTTTTTGAGTTTCCACCAATAACTTCATAAGTATAAAACGAGTCTAGTGAATGCTCAATTTAAAAATTTAAACCTTGAAATTGAGTTTTAAACTTTCAAGTGGAGCTCAAGTTAAAGATTTTTTCTATTGTAATTTGAAATTACAAGATCTTCTAGTTGAGAGTGTGTGATTGTATAACCATTCTGATGCTCAAGTTAATATATTGTAGAATCAAATTAACAAAAAGTATTAAGAGTAAATGCATATGCCTTATTTTGAGTCTTGATTTGGTATTTATGGAGAAGATGAAGGGTAGATAAAGAAGGCGGTTAATGCCCATTCCTCCTTAACTTTAAGATTTATGGAGAAGAGACAAGATAGTTTTAGAGTAGTGACTTACCTTATTCATCCAAGTTTTCCCACTTGTGGCTCATTTGAATTTTGGGTTGGGCTTGGTCAAGCCAATCTAAGCCCGAAGGCCTAAATTGCTAGGTTGACTTGAGTATGGGAGGTTGTGTTCAAAATAGCCTATCAACATAATTAAAGAAGAAAAATCACATAGATAATTCTACTCTCCAAAATTTAGAGTGTAAATCAAGATTATGGATAAAAGATATTTTTGTATTATTCTTTTTTTTTTTTGACACTATAGAGGGTTCTTTTGGTAATAAGCTTGACCTAAATTTGTTTCATATATAGATTTATTTATTGGAATGTTTTATAGAGACATAGCACTAAAAGTTCAGTAAATGCTCCTTAAACATATAAGATGTCTAAATGCGAGAGAGGGTATGAGAACATAATCATCTATTATGTGTAAAGTGAATTGTTTACAATGTTTGATTAGATAGAAACTATAATTAAATCATTGATTTTATCAAGCATAAATTTCAAAGTACAACACTTACATATAGTATTTTGGAATTAAGTGCTTGCTAAACTTTATGCATATTCTCTAGACTTAATCATTTTCATCATTTCTAAGTATCGATTAATAGTTGAGAGATTCACAAAGGCTAGGAGAGTTCCAGAGTTTTGATGCTTTACATGAATATTTTTTTAGAAGTATTGAAATGTGATGTGTTGGGTTAAATCATACCATATAAGCAGGATCCAAAAAATTAAAATATAAAAATTACCTTATGATTTCAAACACTAATCTTGAAACCTACTTGATGATATAGATTTTGATAAGTTACTATATATGCCATGTTTTGACTCTAACCTCATGACTCCTCCCTTCATGGGATCATGCATTAATAGCCCCTTTTATCAATTATGTTAGGAAGTTATTATGTACATATAACTTTCTTATTATACTTTTTATTTTTCACTTCTTTGGAAGGAATTTTGTAATTAAAAAATGCTTTTTTTTAATATAGTAGTAAAATAGGTTCCAAAAAAAAAAAAAGATAGTATGCGAATAGGATCGTGAAAACATATGTGGAGCATGCATTTTCATTGTGTGTAATTTGTATAAAGGAAGTAGCATGTAGTGCATGTATCTTCTGTATAAAATTTAATTTACATAAAAGGCGCAATGTAACTTTCACAAAACATATATAAAATGAGGATATAGATAAACATAACACATAAAACATACTTGAACAAAAAAACTTGGATGCACTCTCTTGAGTTCCCTCTTTTCCCCAATTTATTAAGCACCCATTTTAGCTAGTTTTTCTTGAAGATTTGCACCAAATTCAAGCTCCCATTGCATAATTACACTAAAGCAAGCAAAGTTTTTTAGTCAAATTACTTTTTACATCTCCATTAGAATTAGGTTTTTAACTTGTCAGTGTTTAGATGCATGGAGTTTAATCTATAGTTTAGACAATTGTATCTGTAGATATGTTTGATTTTCGGTAATGTATAAATAGTAAATATAAATAGTGTTGATTATAGGAGTGGTAATTGGATAGAAGTTGATTTGGGAGTTGTAGTAAATAATACATGAAAGACATTTGTGAAAATGCCTGAAGGGGGAATTAGTTGTGTAAAGGCTATTTTTGTAAGAAATTAGATCATGGAATCGATGGATAAAATAGTTGTGCATGCATTTTGTGATTGAAAGCGTAGAGCTTTTTGTTGAGACTAATTGAAAACATGTTGGTTAAGGTTGACAATGATTGCATTTGTCAAATTTATAATATATGAGCTTGAAAACATCATGATGGTAATGGGGGTTTAGCATATGATAAGCCATCGATCAAAATGTTGAAAGTGAGGATGAATCTGGACTATATCAAATTTATATATAGGGTATGTGAAGGAATTGGAGTCGACCCCAACACGATGAATGCTAAGATATTTCATAAGCATCCACACTACTTTTTAGGCTAGTGTATTGTGCAACTTGATGTCTATCAAGGATGATGATGATGTAGAAAATCTCATAGAAATGGGTGTAGCTTTTGGGGAGGATCGCATGCAAGAGTTTTATGTCTAAATTAATGAAGCATTCAATCCTTCATATGGACAACACACATTGAGAGCAAATACTTTAATTAATCGGAAAGATGATGGACCAAGCATGATGATTGATTCACCTATGTATGATGCAGTTAACTCGCTCCCACTTTCCAAAATGTCATGTGCCAAAGAAGATTCAAATTAAGAAAAATCAGATGAGGAAGTTCGGGAGGCAATTAAAAATAATACAGATTTGAAAGGATATTTATTGCCTTACTGAAGATGATGGGGGGCTCCTTGAAAGAGGAGGCCGACCCTTTTCAAAATGTGGTAAATGATATGCATGTAATATATCCTCTAGTGGTTGAGCATTTAATGTAGGTATCACAACACCCACGAGAGAGTTAAACAAAATGTGTTAGGGTTAGAGACACAATTCCATTTTTCAACACAGGAGAGGTGATGATTACATCACTTTTGAGGAATAAATGAATAAGATGTACATTAACTTAGATGATGGTGTTGGGCTAAGGAAAGGCATGAGGCTCAAAAGTAAATAAGAGTTAATGCAAGTCATTAAGATGTTCCACATTGAGTATCACTACAATTTCATTATTGAAGAATCGAATAGGTTCCTGTGGTCTATATTTTGTGCGAAAAGTGATAGCAATTGCAAATGGAGGTTGAGGGCTTACAAGAAAAAGTTCAAAGGTGTTTTTGTTGTGATTATATTCTAAGAACCTGAGACATGTGTCAATGCAGTCATGCATTAGGATCATCCAAAGTTTGATTGTAATATGATGGTTCTAGACTATATTAAGAAGAATCTTGATATAAAGGTTGCTAACCTTGGTGCAGTAATTGAAAATAGCTTTAGATACACAATTTCTAGAAGAAGGGTGTGGAATGGTAAGAGGAAAACAATTGAAATGGTGTATAGTGGCTAGGACAAGTCGTACAATGAACTATCAAAACTTTTAAATGCTATCAAAATCAATAATCTTGAGTTAGAGGTTAATTGGGGGTAGCATTATTTGACAGTCCTTGAGGAGTCAATCTTGAAATGAGTTTTTTATATTGAGCCGCCTTCCATTCATTCAGTTAAATTGACACCTGTTGACTACATTAGTAGAGAGGTAGAGGCTCAAGACACACACTTTCCACATGGCCTATAGAGGGGTGGCTATTACCTTACAGGATGTAGAGGTCCAACTAAGGCTATCGATTGATGGAGAGGTGGTTATAAGTGGCACTAGCCTTGATTGAGCATCTTAGTAGGAGTGACTGCTGGGTAAGAGGCCTAATGATAAGTAGATCAAGGCGTGGGTGCATTGACCCATCATGGCTTTAAAGCAGATTTAGGATACTATATATTGGGGTTATAGACAACATAGTCAAATGGCACACATGCACATACATTATGTAGTTACTTGGAGAGATAGCATTCATGAATAAATCGAGGAACTTTATGCATTACATGTTTTTGTAGCTTTTAAAGGACTTTGCACTTGCAAGCTAGTATAGCTGGAACTTCACATGTTTAGCCCGATTGTACCACCAACTATATGTAGCATCTTTTAGTATTGCGTATAAGATAGGGGGAGCAATGATCCTTCTCCAAGTTTAAGCTTGGGATACATTCCCCCGCATTACTCCAATGACCAAATATGTCGTTATCATTGAAATGGATAGGTCATTAACAACTTAGTAAAGGATAGCGTGAGACACAACTTAACATCCTATACGTGTTATGTAGGCATATAGGGAGGGACCTACTTATAACCTTAACAACTCAGTAGAGGCTATAGTTGCATGCGAGATACATTGGCTTTTGGGACTCTTGTCGTGAAAACTTAATGGAACTAAAGTTGGGTGGTGGGGTGCATCCAAATTACTTTCTTTAGTACAAACATGTCAGTTGACAGTACATAAGACGTACTAGGGCAGTTAATGGACATTTAGTAAGTGTACTTTCCACCTATTCAATAAATTCATTACTTAAGTCCCTTCCTCTAATTCATTTTCCCTTATTTGTATATTTGGGTTAACAACATCCAATAGATTTACTTGGCTCTTAATCTACCTACAATGGTTCCCTTTACAAATGGAAGGTGTACAGTTTGTAAATGGGCATGGTGAGGTCATACTATTCCTTCTTATTCATTAAGAGCCACTACAGCATAAGAAAGAAGATCTAGAGCCACTGGTAGATCCCATGCTTACACCAGCACCTTATGCTAGAAGTAGAGGCACTAAAGTTAAAGGGGAGCGATGGAAGGATAGGCAGGGCCAACATAAAAAGCCTCACCATATCTTTCCCTAAAGCATGGGTGGACCGAGGATGTTATAGGTAGCTCAACTTTAGAGATTAGCTCATTTGTCACCCTCCAATGTCACTCCTTTAGTAGACCATTCCTAATACCACCTACTCCTTGGAAAAGATCCACTAGCTTACTTAAAATCGATGAGAGCTCATAGTTTTCGATGCAACCAAGTTCACTGCCACTGCAGGATTTGGAAGAGCCCTTAGAGCTTTCTCCTAAATAGTAGTTACATGCTTTCCCTACCACTGATACTCATAAAGTCAAAAAACGTAGATCTATGTTGTCTTGAGTGACTAAATACTTCATTAAGAGTAGGAATAGGTGGGATTAGATTTGTCTTGAATTTTTTTATGTAACTTTTCAAATATAGTTGTATTTCTGATCAATTTAAGTATGAAATTCATACGTTCAAATCATTTTTTTGCATTTTACCTCTTTTCTTGTACACCCTTGTTTTTGCATTTTTCCATCTTCGCATTATAGATTTCAATTGCCCATTACTTATTAAGTATAAAATTTAGGTTTCCAATTTGTAACTTATCAATTGTAGTTGGTGTTGGAAATGTCTTAAATTGAGTTTTTTTTTTTTCCAAGTTTTTTGTTGTGTTAGTATGCTGAACTTGGCAATATTTGAAATCGCTCTCTGGTTGGTTTCAACTTTGTTTACTTGTTGGAGTTGCCAATGTCTACAATTCATTAAGATGTTTTATTTTAGGTAGTATTCTGCTATTTCTGCCATTAGGTGTGTAGATTATATAAGGAAATTTTTTTACACTGCATGCACCTTAAATTTAAAATAGCCTCAAAGTGAAAATGCATGTACTACATGCATTTTCACAACTCTATTTTTGTAATAACTTTTTTACCAATCCTATTTTGAAACTATTTTTTTAAAAATTCATTTTTTTGGAACAAAACTCCTTCAAAAGGTCTATTAAAAATATGCACATTCATGTCATTATATCCCTATTCCTAGAAAGGAGTTTCTCCTCTTAGATGGTGTATTTCATCGTACACCTTTTAATTATATATAAAAAAGCATAAAATGGCATATGTATTAAAAATAAGGGCCAATTTTACTTTCAAGGTAGTAATAGTCAACTTGTGTGATGCAGTTTTAGGACAGAACAAACTCATGTAACCCTCTACATGACTGCAGTGGCTTCTCTTTCTAATTTGGCGAAAAGATCTTTAGTGAAGAAAATTAGAGGGCATATAGACTGTTGGCATTTAAAGACAAGACAAGAAAAGTTCTTTATTCAAAAAAGAAAAATTTCGGGGTTTTCCTCAATAAAGACCAATAATAACACAATTTCTTATAACTCACTATCTAGTTCTAGACAATCAACCAAAATTCTAGGACCAATCTACAAAAATCTTGACAAACAAATCAATCCCATAACTATTTATCTTTTTTGATTTTAAACCCCAAACTAATAAAATTATCACCTTTCGGCCCATCTTTTGCTCTTCCATTTTCTCTATGAATATGCTTTATACCTCCTTAAGGGCCATCGTCTTCTTCTCCGACATTGTAATTACAAGTAAGACTCAAACTTTATGCATTTTTGACTTACTGATTAACTTACTTCCTGATTAAGTACTCATATTATTATTTATTTTTTCTATGGGTGTGTGTATGGTTTTTGTTGCTCTTCAGGTATATAAGGTAGGTTCAGTTGTTGTACCAATTTCAAATTGCTATGCATTTGATAATTCAAGTCATCTGATCAATTATGTATCCTTTTTTATGGTGCATAAAGATATATGCTTACAACTACGTGAATTTTTTTAGCTTTAATTTTAATTGCACCGTAAGTTCATGTGGTGAATATAGAATGTGATTTCATGGAGGATTTGAATTTTGAATTTTATTGATTGTCATCAGCAGATAAGGGGATAAATTCCACCTAACCCACTTACCCAAAAAATAAAATAAATTCCACTCAAACTTGCAAAGTTTTGTAATTGAAGGCATGTTGTTTGCACATAAGACATTTTTCCTACATCTTCTAACACTTCTTTATAGTAACATTGGCAATGCTCAAACTTGCCATTATTGTAATCTAGAGTTGGTGTTGTGTTATTTATCGCTTTTGGTGGTGGATGGTTCTGGAAGTCCACATTAGCAGACAATCTCTAATGGGTTTAGTTAGATCTGTTTAGAAATGTCAATAGAAAAATAAGGAAAATTTTCTACTGTTGTAACTGGAAATCATATTCTAAATCTTGTACTAGCATTTTCATTTCTCAATAAGTGGTACCAAATAGTAATTTCCTAACTAGTGTTGTATTCAACCATCATATACAGTTGATTACTTTTTTTTTTATGCATAGGAAAAGTCTACTAGAAGCAGTAGACTAAGGAAAGGAGTGCCATCTAAACCATATAGACTACATGTGTATCATGAGTTCAAAAATTAGTACATATGTAAAAGTTCCTTACAAACTCTTGTATCTTAGGCACTGAGGAATTACAAGGAGAGGGTAGAAAGTAAAACTTTCCTACAAATACAAATATGTGCTTTGTTTTAGGTTTCCTACTCTTCTATCATTTATTTCGTTCCATAAATAATGTGTAATAGCAGCCAAGGCACACTTCTAACTTGCTCGTAAAGGTAGGTAGCTTCTTTGGAAAAGGCTAGAGAAATCCTTGATCAGCTGTTGGACTTCATTTAGCCAATTAACGCTATTCTCACTAACTCTCATACCTCCTTAGAGAATCATCACACAAAGAAACAAGTTCATTTAGCCAATTAACGCTATTCTCACTAACTCTCATACCTTCTTCTTCCTTTTTGCACAAAATACAAGAGTTTTGGGGGATGATCTACCATGAAACAAGTTCATCCATGGTTAACTGAGAGTAGTCGGACAATTGACTAGTTAACTAAGAGCAGTCGGGCAATTGACTCTACAGTATTCCAGGATGAGCCCTCCTTCATGTTGAATTGCAATCCAAAGGATGAATGCATATCTTGGTATAGGAGATTTGTGCTAAACCAAATTCCCCCAGAGAACCTCCGAGACCTAAGGGAAAAGAGCTTTGCAGGCTCCTTTTATAGAGAAGACCTTACTAAGTGGACTTTTACTACTGGCTACTTAAGCCACCCTCCACCACTAATTATCCTACAAAAATACTAATTACCATGACTTTGAGAGGTTACAACTGTTTCATATAACAATCATAAAGATTTTATTGTAATAATTCCAATTTTTTTTCGTCAAATATAGAGGACCTTTGATGTATTTATCCCTTTTAGATAACTATTTGAAAGGAAAACCAATAATTATTTCACACTAGATTACTTTCCAAGCATGTTTTGATTTCCCCTTAAATTTACTTTTTTCCAAAAGGAGGTTTAAAGTTGATGGTTGAAATCTTTTTATTATCTCTTGTTAAAAAAAATTGTAAATTACTTAGTGATAATAAGAAGCATCCACCCAGCAAACGATGTTGCATAATCTAATTTGGATCAGTCATGAATTTTTTTATGATGGAGAAGTGTGTATCACTGTGCTTATAAATTTCAAGCTATGCTTAATCAAATAGTTTCTAACTCTTGAATATAAATTTTCCTTTATTGCAAGTATACTTGGTTATCAGATTTTGCATAGATGTAGAGACAATGTCAGCCCCAATAGCCTGCATAAGTTTTCTATCCCTTATATGTTTTAATTGTCTTTTCACTTTCACCTTTTGTATTTATGTTGAGTTTAATCTTTTTAGTTAAATAATGCACAGAGAGTGGAGACAGTTATAAAGGACACTTATTTGTGTAATTTATGCTTTATCTATTGCTTATTTGTTAGTCATAACTTCTATAGAAACTACTTTTTTAATGACTAGCAGCTATTCTTGATTTATGCTTTTCATTTTATTTTTATTTTTTAAATTCAACTAATCTTTTCATTATTGGGTTACTTGAAGATAAGAAAGTATGTAATAAAGAAATCACCCTATATGGACATAGTTGCAAACAGGTTGAAATTATCTATATGGAAAAGTACACATAGCAGGAAGTTTTCATTGCTATAGTAAGAAAAGTAGATGATTATGGTCACTATTATTGTATATGAAGTTGTAGAATATTCAACCTTTGCTTAGGCCTCTAGCTTTTGCCAAAATGAATTAGTCTCAAAGCTACTTCTAAACTTGGGTCTTTGATTGCTAATTTCTATGGGCTTTTCAGTCATATCATGATCGTATTTCTATTATGTTGAAGGGATTTATGGATTTTGGTCGATTCAATAAGTTGAGCTACTTCATTGCAAGCTTGGACATGTTGGTTTTGTTTAAGTATGTTCTACTCATTACGTAGTGTATATGGCAAGCTTGACATATATACTTGAATAATTTGAAGGAAAGATTTTTAACCAATAACATATGCCAAGTAACTTGTACTATTGTGTGAAGTTCATTTAAATCTCTCTCTCTTTTAAATCTTTTGAATCAGTTGATTACAAATTTGACACTTTTTAAGTTACTATCTTTTGAGTAGTGGTTTTACAATGGAGATTTAAAGAATCACAAAAAAACTTAAGACAAACTGGGGTATATAGCTCAAGTTGTTTTTTTTGTCTGTTTTCTTCCAACTCTAAAAGATTTGCAATTTGTACTATTATAGCCCAAGCAAAAGATCTTTTTAATGTTACAATTTCTTGTCTTCCTTTTCTTTGTCCAAATTATGACAATCTTGGTCTCCTTCTCAAACATTAGGTAAATGTGATATACAAGACTTGTTTTAATGGTCAATGCAAAGGTTCGTTGTTCCTAGACTATTCTATATCACTTTCTTTATCTTGCTTTTAAAGTACTCACATGATTGATTCTAAGTACCATATCCAAAGCGCAGTACCTTATATTTGATGTTTGGAGTAAAATTTTTATATTTTGTAAAATGTATTACTCCTGTAAAGTTTATTATGGAATATATGAGGAAGTAACCCTAGTATAACACTATGCTCTATATCTGTTTCTTAGATAAATTTAGATGCATATGTAATGTTACTTATGATTCACCCTACAGGTATTTTATAATCTCTCTCTTTTACATCGCAACTAATAAGATTAGTTTTTATATTATTTGTTGGTCCCAAATTAAGTAATCAAGGGGGGAGGGGTGAATTAATTACTTGCTATTTTTTTTAAATTATTTGTCAAAAACAACCCCTTTGACTTCTCAATTTAACTATAGCGTGAAAACGAGTATTTATAAATAATTACAAGCTATTATAGAATAGAAATTAAAAGATAGGGAGAAGAAAATTGGGCAAACTATTTATAGAGCCTTTGCCTTAAGCATGGATCCTCTCTTTTAGCTTTATTATCGAGGACCCGATCTTCCACACCAGTATTGTTTCATTAATCCAAAATAAATTTGAGATATTACAATCATTCTACCAACACCTTAGCTTCAAAATCACCCTACTCTGCCTATCTAGCATATCTCTAAGGCTATTTACAAATCTACAGAGTTACAAGTAATCTCTCACTAATACACGTATCTAACTTTCAAAAGTTACCAAAAATAGATGAGGAAATAAGAATTTGTATTCTCCAAAAATTAATTCAAGTGTAATATAAAAATATGTAAAAGACAGAGTAGCTTTTGAATTAGTCTCTAAGTTCTGATAATGCCCTTTTCTAATAAAAGAATATTGTATTGCTTCTGTATTGTTTCTTCTCTTATTACGAATCTTTAAACTTCGACTCTATTTATTCATTAAAGTGTAACAGCTACTTTGTTGATCTATTTTTAACTAGAAAGTTTGTTGTTGTGATCTTGCTTTGAATGTTTAAGAAATATCCCAAGAGATTTAAAGTTATCTATTGAATTTTGAATTTTAAATTTGATATCTTTAGAATATGATATGGAAATTCTATCAAATTTGTTGTTGAAAATAGTCCAGATACATCCTTACATGGTGATATATACCATCTGCACAAAATCTATTCATGAAATCAATCACTTATTGATTTTGTGGAATATCCAAGAACTCTTTTTCTTATCCTTTAATTCAAAATTAAATTCCAAATATATGTGATCTTTAAAATATCTGACATAATCCTTTTAGTACCGATCTTCTTGTGGTAGAACCAAATATATGAAATCAATCATGAATTTATCACGATTTAACTAAATCTCTTAATTCCAAAATTAATCACTTAGATCCCCATGAATATTTTTTTCTATTTTAGTGAAATGAATTGAACATATTACCCAAATATTTATCTTCTTGTAGTAGAACCAAATATACGAAATCAATCATGATTTTATCACGATTTAACTAAATCTCTTAATTCCAAAATTAATCACTTAGATCCCTATGGATATTTTTTCTATTCTAGTGAAACAAAATGAACATATTACCTAAATCTGTTCAATAAGTAGAGCTAGGTCTTCGATATTGATAGTTATCCAACTTATATATATATATATATAAAGTTGTTCTGTTTAAACGAACTTATAACAGAAATACCTTCTAACTTATCTTCTAAGTTCCTATTATTCTTCATAATGAACACCATCTAACTTATTTTCTAAGTATTTAAAAAAATAGTAGTTTTCCTTCATTTATTTTTTAATCTTCTAACTTAGTCAATTTGTAAATATAATTATTCTTATACACTAAAAGAACTTCATTAAAAACATTTAGTGCATTTTATTATTATCAAAATACTTTAAGAGAAAACATAACATTCTTCCCCTTTTTTGATGATAGCAAAATCCTTTCTCATAAAACAAATATACATATATATATTATATATATTAGCTGCAGATTAGTTAATTTTGTATACTTCACAGCAATCATTATTTAACACTCCCATCTTCATTAATGTATGTCTTCATTAATGTATGACAGTTCTATATTTTAATTCCCCCCTTTTTGATATCATCAAGTAATAAACCTCCCCCTCAATATAATATATTAGATAATCAACATAAAAATATATATCAGAATCTTGACGAAGTAGAAAACATATCAAATAATTCATATTTGAACACATTCATCAATGAACCTGATATAAGTATGTTCATGTATCAAATTTTTATTATCGTAAATAACCAAAAAGGATAACAAATACCAATTTCATTTCTAATAAACTCAAATTTTATTTTATCGAATGGTTTAGTGAAGATATCTACCCATTGATTTTTAGTTGAAACATATTCAATACTTATTTTTCACTATTTACATGATCTCTAACAAAATGATATCTAACTTCTATATGCTTGATCTAAAATGATGCACTAGATTTTTTTTTTAAATTAATTGCGCTAATATTATTGCATTTTATTGGTATATTCTTAAATACTAAATCATAGTCCATCAATTGTTGTTTTATCCATAATATATATGTACAACAATTTCCTATAGAAATGTATTCAGCTTCAGTAGTAAAAAGAGCAATTAAGTTTTGTTTCCTAGAGAACCAAGAAACTAACTTGTCCCCTAGAAATTGACAAGTCTCAAATGTGTTTTTTTCTATCAATTTTGCACCCTACATAATGCACATCAGAATATCTAATTAAATCATAATTTTGATTATTTGGACACTAGATACCTAACTTAGTAGTATGTGTAATGTATTTAAAAATTCTTTTTACTACTACTAAATGTGTTTCAGTAGGATTACTTTGAAAACAAGCACACAAACAAACACTGAATAATATGTTAAGAAAATAAGCAATTAAGTATAATAGAAAACCGATTAAACTTCTATAAAACTTATTATTTACCTTTTTACATTCTAAATCAACATCTAACCTGGTTGAAGTTGATATAGGAGTTATTGAACCTTTCACATTTCCAAATTTTTTTTTTTTTTAATATTTAGTGGATGTACTTTTCTTGATGTACAAATATACCATCCTCTGTTTGCTTTATTTGGAGTTCAAGAAAGAAGTTGAGTTCTCCCATTAATGACATCTCAAACTCTACCTGCATCATCTTAAAAAACATCTTGCAATATTCTCAATTAGTATAACCAAACACAATATCATCTACATATATCTATACTACTAGAATATCATTGTCATAATATTTTAAGAATAATGTAGTATCCACTTTTCCTCTTTTGAATTCATTTTTAATTAAAAATTGACTAAGTCGTTCATACCATGCTCTAGAAGCCCATTTTAATCATATAAGGCCTTCTTAAGTTTGTAAACATAACTTGTCTTAAACGGATTTTCAAATCCTGGTGGTTGTTCTACATAGACTTCTTCACTAATATAACCATTTAAGAAAGTGCTCTTAATGTCCATTTGAAATAATTTAAAAATCTTTAGACATGTATAAGATAATAATAACCTAATTCCCTCTAATCTTGCTCTAGGTGCATAGGTCTCATCATAATCTATGTCTTCTTCCTAAGAGTATCCTTTTGCAACTAACCTAGCCTTATTTCTAACAACTTTTCCATATTCATCTAATTTGTTTTTGAACACCCATTTAGTTCTTATTATGAATTTATCTTTAGGTCTTGATATTAATGACCATACTTGGTTTCTTTGATATTGATTTAACTCTTCTTACATAGCATCTATCCAATTGCTATCAACTAGAGCTTCTTTTATTGAAGATGTTTCAGTTTCAAATAGTAATGCAAAATGATTTTCTATATCCTTATAACTAGCTCTAGTCTTAATTCCCGATTGGACATCACGTATTACCTGTTCTATAGGATGATTGGATTGAATTCTTGTAAACTTGGATGGATGAATAGATACCTGCGTAAGTTTTGATTTATCTTCTAAGCTACCTTCCAAGTCATCTTCTAAGTTACTTTCTAAGTTGATTTTTGCTCTAGATGTTTTTGGTATATCTAACTCTGTATTATGATTTTCTTTAATTTTTATGCTCGATATAGAGGAAATATTTTCAACATCTCTTTTGGATATGATTAGGTTTTCATCATCAACATCATTTATTATTCCTTCTTCAACAAATTTTACATTTATAGATTCTTCAACTATTCTAGAAAACTTGTTAAACACATGATAAGCTTTACTATTGATTGAGTATCCCAAGAATATGGCTTCGTAAGCTCTTTCATCAAACTTTCCTAAAGCTATATCTGTTTTCTTCACAAAACACTTACTTCTAAAAACATGAAAATAGGAAACTTCAGGTTTTCTTCCTTTAAAAATTTTATATGATGTTTTTCTAGTTAAAGGTCTTACTTAAATGCGATTAATGATGTAGCACATAGTTGAAACCACTTTGCCCCCAAAATATTGTGCTATACCACTTTTGTTTAGTAAGATGCATGCTCTTGGATTGTTCTATTTTTATGCTCAACTACTCCGTTTTGTTGTGGAGTATAAGAGGTAGAAAAATTATGTGTGATGCCATTTTCTTCACAAAATTTACTAAAATTGTTATTTTCAAATTCTTTCCTATGATCAGTCCTTAAATTGATAATGGAATATCATTTTTCATTTTGAACTTGTTTTGAAAAAATTTTAAAAGATTTGTAGGCATCACTTTTATGTCAAAAACAAAACCCAAGTGTATCTAGAAAAATCATCAACTATTACAAATCCATATTTGTTACCATCTAAACTTAAGGTTCATGTAGGGCCAAATAAATCCAAATGCAATAGTTTTAATGGCCTTTTGGTTGAGATAACATTTTTACTCTTATGAGAAACGATTACCATTTTATTTTTCAAACATATAGTACAACGAATATCTTTTCTAATATTTAACTTTGGTAAGCCATTAATTAAGTTATTTTTTGAAAAATTCTCTAATTATGTAAAACTAACATGTCTTAACTTTCTATGCCACAAATAAATACTATCATTGATAGATAAAAAACAACTCTCAGCATCTACTTTGGCATGTTTAATTAAACAAATATTCTTTTTCATGTAGCCTTCAAAGAGTTTTATATCATCTTTATTATATATTGTGACTTTATCTTGATCAAATGTCATTTTATATCATTTATTACAAAGTTGACTAATACTCAATAAATTATGTTTCAAACTTTGTACCAAATATACATTTTTAATAACAAAAGGGAGAATACCAATATTACTAGTTGCGATGATTCTTCCTTCGCTATGATCACCAAACTTCACATATCCTTTTTCCTGCTACTCAAGGCTTGTGAACAATAAAGTGTTATCAGTTATATGACGTGAACACCCACTATCAAGATACCACGTACCCTTAAGTTTTGATTTATGTTCCTACAATCATTAGAAAAAGGAACATACCCTTTTTGGAACCAAAACAAGCTTGGGCCCTTTAGAATTCAAACTCGTGTTGTTAAATTGATTCACTTGATATGGATTGAGCTTATTATTTTTATAATAACAATGCTTTTCAATATGCCCCAACTTGTTACACAAGAAATAAACATAGATATTAGTTACATTATACCAGTTACTTACTTATCTTGATTGCCAAATATTAGGATACCTTCTAACATACCTTCTGACTAGTCTTTGTTATATCCCTTGATAGGATATTTTCTGTTTTGATCTGGGTACATTCAGATGTACCTTCTGCTTGTGACGTAACTTTGCCTTTGCCTTTATTTTTTATTCTTTTCATCATTCTTTTGAATTAGAGTGTTATTTGATTTAACAAAAACATTCCTTTTTACAGCATTTGAGCTTTCTACCTTATTATACTCTAAACTGGATTTTGAGTTGTCAACTCTTTGAGCAGAAATTAACATTTGTAATATTTTATCGCTTTCACTAAATTTACTAAATGTGTTGTCAATTGTTTGAGAAAGTTCATTTATTCTAACTTTAAGATCTTTAATTTCTTTTCTTAATAGAACATTTTTATTAGTTAAAACATCTTTTGCTATCTATAGATTGTCATTATCTATATGTAGAACTTTAAAATCAGTTTTTAATATATCAATCTCATTAATTAAGAGTGCATTCATTTGAGTCAATGGATTTTTCTCATCAAATAAGGATCTATTTTCTAAATTAAGTTTGTTAATTTTAACATCTGCCTTAGTTAATGCATTTAACAATTTTTTAATCTTGGCATAAACATTGTCAAGTAAATCATCTTATAATTCAGAATCAGAATGTACTTCGGACATTGCCATGAAACACGCGTTTGCTTCCTCATCTTCATCTTCAAAACTCTCTACATCAGTATCTGAGTCTTCTAAGTCACTCAAGGTTGATAACAGTACTTTGTGCTTCTTCTTGTACTTTTCAAGTTTCTTGATAAGTATCGAACATTCATATTTTATATGACTCAGTTTCTTGCATTTATAACATATCAATTCCTTCTTTTTCTCTTTCTTTTCTTCCTTTTCTTTATAACCTTTTCCTGCATCAAATTTTCTACTGTTACAACTTAACATTTTATTAAATGACGTTTTCTTACCTCTTCTTTTGAGAAATTGACTAAGACGTTTAGCTAGCAAATTTATGTCTTCATCCTCATCACTTTCTGTTTCTATATTATAATTGTTTTCCACTTCTCTAACTTTGAATGCCATGTTCCTTTTGCTGTTGTCTTGATCAGAAGTATGCTAAATGTGAGATTCATATGCCATTAGTTTTTCTCTTAGCTAGCTTAATGTCAGTTTGTTCAAGTCTTAAGCTTCCTTGATCATAATTTTTTTAGCATCCCACGATCTGGGTAAAATTCTTAAAATTTTCTGTACAAGGTCAACATCTTTCAATTTATGGTCAAGTAAAGATAATTGATTTGTAATTGCTGTAAAACGATTGAAGGCCTCCTTAATATTTTCATTGAGCTTAAACTGAAATAACTCATATTCCTGCATTAATGAGTTAATCCTAGTGTCTTTGATTGTTGATGTTCCTTTATGAGTTTTATAGAGTGTATCCCAGATTTCTTTCACAGTCTTACAAGAAGAAATTAAGTAATATTCAGAATGAGCTATTGTAGCAAGTAACAAGTTCTTAGCTTGATGATTTTTTTCAAGCTTTCTCTTCTTAGCTCCTATCAAAGTCCAATCTCCATCCTCTACGACAGTTTCATCTCTAAATTGTATGATTTCCCATGAGTTAAAGTCTGTCGCCTTGATGTAAGTTTTTGTCCTAAATTTCCAATAACCAAAATTAGTACTATCAAAGTAAGGAGCATGATTAGTAGAAATAAAAACACCGTTTTTAGCCATAAGATCTTAAACTCAAAGTATTATTAGAATCCCTGCTTTGATACCGAATGTTGATCCCAAATTAAGTAATCAAGAGGAGAGGGGTGAATTGATTACTTGCTATTTTTTTTTTAAAAAAAAAGATTAGTTAAAAACAACTCCTTTGACTACTTAATTTAACTATGGTATGAAAACAAGTATTTATAAATAATTACAAGCTAATAGAAATTAAAAGATAGAGAGAAGAGAATCGGGCAAACTATTTATTGAGTTTCCACCTTAAGCGTCAATCCTCTCTTCTAACTCTACTGCCGGGGACTCAGTTTTCCACATCAGTATTGTTTCACTAGTCCAAAATAAATTTGAAAGATTATAACTGTTTTGCCAACACCTTGGCTTCAAAATCACTATACTTTGCCTATCTAGCCTATCCCTAAGGTTACTCATAGATCTACAGAGTTACAAGTAACCTCTCACTAATACACGTATCCAGCTTTCAAGAATTATCAAAAATAGATGAGGAAATGATAATTTATATCCTCCAAAAATTAATTCGAGTGTAATATGAAATATGTAAAAGAAAAAATAGCTTCTAAGTTAGTATATGAGTTTTGATAATGCCTTTTTTTTTTATAAAAGAATATTGTACTGTTTCTATATTATTTCTTCTCTTGTTACGAATCTTTACACTTTGGCTTTATTTATTCATTGAAGTGTAACGACTACTTTGTTGATTTGTTTTTAACTAGAAAGTTTGTTGCAGTAATCTTGCTTTGAACGTTTGAAAAATATCTCAAGAGATTTAAAATTATTCGCTAAATTTTAAATTTTAAATATGATATCTTCATAATATGATATGGAAATTTTGTTGAATTTGTCAGTCCAAATACATCCTTACATGGTGATATATATCATCTGCACAAAATATGTTGATAAAATCAATCACTCACTGATTTTGTGGAACATCCAAGAACTTTTTCTCTTATCCTTTAATTCAAATTTGAATTTTGAGGATATGTGATCTTTAAAATATTTGTCATAATCCTTTTAATATTGGTCTTCTTGTAGCAAAACCAAATATACGGAATCAATCATGAATTTGTCACAAGTTAACTTAATCTCTTGATTCCAAAATTAATTACTTAGATTCCCATGGATATGTTTCCTATTTTAGTGAAATGAATTGATCATATTACCCAAATACTGATCTTCTCGTAGTAGAACCAAATATACAGAATCAATCACGATTTAACTAAATCTCTTAATTCTAAAATTAATCACTTAGATCCTCATGGATATTTTCAAATTGAACATATTACCCAAATCTGTTCAATAAGTAGAGTTGAGTCTTTGACATTGATAGTTATGTAACTTAAATATATATATAAAGTTGTTCTATTCAAATGAACTCGTAACAGCAATATCTTCTAACTTATCTTTTGAGTTCCTATTATTCTTCATAATGAACACTTTTTAACTTATCTTCTGAGTATTTAAAAACATCGTAGCTTTCCTTCATTTATTCTTTGATCTTATAACTCTTAGTCAAATTGTAAATATAACTATTCCTGTACACTAAATAAACTTCATTAAAAACATTTAGTACATTTTGTTATCATTAAAATACTTTAATAGAAAACATAACATTATTGTTAATCAATGATTGGATTCTATTACCTACATGGAAGTAAAAAGTAAGTCACCACCTTCATGTGTTAAAATATTGTTGGATGTTGTTGTTACACGTTTATGGTGCTATCCAACTTTCAGCGTAGTTCTAAATAAAATTCATTGGAGGTACCTTTAGAAGCATCCCAAATTTCAAAATGGAGGATGTCTATACTATCATTCATTGTTTTATGTTTACCTTCCCCAAAACAAAAGATATCAAGCTATACATATCTCTCTAGCTAGTAAACGTGGTTACCTCCATGTTTTTTGACTGTACAAGCCTTCTTCCTATCAATTTTTTTTCTTTTTTTGGAAGTAAAAATGTGTTCCATTTGTTGCATAGTAGCTTCTTCCAAAAGGGCTTTTGCTTCCTTAGTGAATGTTTATTCTTGAAGCTAAGGTTTCTTGTTCTTTATATAAAGCCCGTAAATCAGCAAGAAATTTCCTCGCTCGACCAATTCTAGGAAATCAATATAACCATTCCTTACAATATATTGTCATTATCTCTTTTGGCACCATGAGAGGGACCAAATTAAATTGTTTATTCTTCTCTCTCTCTCTATTTTCCCGTTCATTTTATTAATCTGCACTAAGAATGAAAATTTTCATTCTTGAATTTCATATCGATACTTTGAAATGTATCCACTATTATTAACTTTGAGAAATGAAATATATATATAGAGACAGATTAAAAATTGTTGATCTAGAAAAAAGTTATATTTAATTGTAGCAAAAAAGAATAAAGTGAGACTGTTGCTTTTAGATGTCAAGGCGGCAACGAGTATCTTTAGATTATCTACTCTAGGAATAATGGAACTAAATTATGGCCAATGCTTGGACTCATTCAAATGATGACTATTTTTTTTTTTTTTATCTTTTAGAGTTTCCATTGAACTTGCCATCTCTTGCGAGAAACAAGGTCCACAGGTATTTTAGGGCTTCACTGTTGGTCTTCATCCATTGTCTTTAGAAATTGTAAGAAGCCCTCACATACAATACAATACAACTTGCAAAGAATATTTAGTGTGTTAAACCATAAGTTATTTTGTTTTAATGTTTACACTACACTTTATCCTCTTTAGCTTTGCAACTTTTGAGATCATTCAATTTTTGTGTTTAACCAACCCACTAGTGGGATTAAGGCTTGATTATTCTTCTTGTTATATTGGACGCCAACTTTCACTTCACCAAGTACTGAACTATGTTATGATGGAAACATTGAATTTAGTCATTTTACAAGTTGGAGACTAAAATGAAAAATGTCTAGTTTAAACACTATGATGCAAAGATGTGTAATTTGAGACCACTCTATTGTAATTAACACCAATTTGCACATTGCATATGAATATAATGCTTATCAACTATGTAGGTTCATAATGGCATGACTCTATTTGGTTTTGAGAAGTCTCACAAAGAATTTAGGTACTATATGCGGGTCTTTATTGTTTTGCTTTTGTCAAAATGCTTTTCAATGGTTATCTTCTGCTAAATAATATCTTGAAAATATAGGTCAATTTTACTTTCAAGATAGTAATAGTCAACTTGTGTGATGCAATTTTAGGATAGAACAAACTCATGTAACCCTCTACATGACTGTAGTGGCTTCTCTTTCTAATTTGGTGAAAAGACCTTTAGTGAAGGCATTTTGGTTCTTTTGAAGCCGACTTTGAGTTCTTCAATAAGTGATCTTCATTTTAATGTTGAAGCTTTACAGAATCTGCTAGAAGTTGGATTAGATGTCAAATTGTTAGGCTCTAGGATAACAAGAAGCCATCCTACTACTTTGGCTCATACAATGCTAATATTGGACTGGAGATGTATGAATGCTCTGTTCTACTTAAATTTCAATGCATGGTATTCTTACTAACTGGCTTCTGACCTATTATGTGTAAACATTCTTTAGGTGAGGAGGTCCTTGATTCTCTATATGAAGTTACAGTTACTATTCCAATAGATGGTTATGAAACCATTGATTTTCCTTTATCCAAAACATGGTGTGAGTTATATTTACTTTTGTTGGTCTCTCTCTCTCTCACAATTCACATTCAACTAATTATATTTCTTTTATTTATGTGACAATTTGCATGAAGATGTGTTGGAGGGACATTCTTATGGTCTAGATTTTTTATACATACTCCACTCATTCTAAGGTGCTTTATCTCTCTTATATTATCTGAATTAATCAAATGGTTTCAAGCTAAAATAAGTGATGCTCCTTGTCAAAAGATAGTCATTTTAATCTAATTCACCAATTATTCATCCCCTTCTAGAAGAAATTGAAGAATTTCTTAGGAATCTTGTAAGATCCATCATTTCTTTTTTCTCTACTAGCATGTGAATTTTTTACCACAACCATATGATATAAAAGCTTTAAGCCTTTTAAACATGGTGTAACTTTATATTTATCAACTAAGAAGTTTAATCTTTTTTTTTTTGTTACATTATACTATTTTCGTTTGTAATTTGATATTTTATAAAAATAATAATAATTTCCTTCTTTGTTCTTCATACTATCCTTGTTTTCTTTTGCTCAAGATAGATGTAAAACATGAGTTTCATCACATACCTAGTTGAAACTTTTTATTTAAGGAAATAAAAATGAGGAAGTATAACAATAACTTTAGCTTAGGCTTTCTAGATGCCTTAGGCAGTATGGTACAACTCCTTTTGATTGCTTATATGTAACTCATGTAATACACCATTCCATTCTGAAATCTAATCATGTGAATAATTCGTTGCAACTTAGTTCTATTATTCTATCAACTATGTTCTGCATTGGAGGATTTGTCTAGAAGACAAGGGTGGAACATTAGGTACGCTATACCTTATTCTATGTTTTACATTTAGTTACAACTTGTCAAATTCATATAAAGTTGTATGCTTACACGATGTTTTTCTCTTCCCTTTGTTATATTTTCAGCATGGAATTGATGCATTGCCAAGTGTAAATATTTTATCTACTTGTCTAGAAACTATGAGTGTAGATAACTAGTAGCTTGATCTTTTTAGAGATGAGAGTTTGGTTTACATTTCTTTATTCTTTGGTATTTTTTTAGATTGGTTTCAAATTAGGTGCTTAGAAAATTAATATATTAAAAAAATGAAATATTAATATATATACATTCCTCTCACGAAACAAAATACCTAGCAAATTCCTCTATTACTATATCCTTCCTCTACTTTTGTTAGTTTTTAGTTTTAGTTCTAGTTGTAGTTCTTCTTCTTCTTCTTTTTTAAAGTGAACTTTTATTTTTCTAATTTCCTCAATTATGTATCTTGATAACACATAGATAAACTCTTTCCAAATTTCATTTTTTAACTACCATTTTCACTATAATTACTACATAATTGAATAAGATAATTTATCTAAGACTTCAGATTTGAAATGTAGTTTTTTAAATATTAAAATTTAAAAGGTACATGGAACAAATAAGTCATAGACAAAAGAAAGACAATCTAAATGGAAACATGGGTGCTTTCTATTGTTTGGTTTTGAATTTGTTTAGCCCTTATAGTATCTCATTTATGAGTGCATTTCATAAGTTTTGATGTTGGTTTCCTGATTCTGACTATTTGATAAAAAAAAAAAAAAAGTGAGTGGAGGGATTGAGGTGAGTGGCTATAAATGACCATACTTGAATAATGCTTTTGTTAATCAAGCCTCCCGAGACCACTAACTGGCATCTAGGTAAAATGCTTTCACCAATTAAGCCTCCTGGGAACGACAACCACCATATAATCAATGGATTTCCACAAATGAGAGGACATATGGCACACTGTAACTTTATGTACTCTCTTAACTAAAAATTAGCCTTAGATCATAAAGAATTTAATTGTATACCATCAAAATCTAATAACCAATGTATATAAATACATAGACACGAATCTAATCAGTTTGGATGTACTATCAAATTTCCTTAAATCTTGTAAATCTAATAAACCTGATCTAAACATAACCTTTCTTCACAATATCAACACAAAATAAAACAAATCCAAAATAATATAAAATATTATAAATATTTATATTCCTACACTCCCCTTAAGTTAAGGAAGTGATATCTATCATACCCATATTGTTTAAAATTTTCAAAAACTACTGATTAGACAATAATTTTGTGTAGATATCTACCTGTTGATTCTTTATTAAGATATACTACAACTGAATTCTGCCATCTTCAATTTCTGAATTAATAAATTGATGGTCTAGTTGAACATGTTTCATTCACTCAAGCTAAATAGGATTTTTAGCAATGCTCATTGTAGATTTACTATCACCGAATACTAATGTGTCTTAAAACTCGATATTCAGATCTTGTAGTAATCTCTATAGCTAAATGACCTCACAAATTCCTTGCCCAATTGCTCTATACTTAGCTTCAACACTGCTTCTAGCAACAACTGACTGTTTCTTAGTTCTCCATGTTATAAGATTACCCCATAATTTTGCATAATAACTAAATGTTGATTTACAATCAAATAGATGTCTTCCCTAGTTAGCATCCACAAATGCCTCTACATTTCTAGCACCATTCTTCTTAATGAGTAATCCTTCGCTTGGAGTTCCCTCAAGATATCTTAGAATGTGATTTACCCCCTCTATATGATGCTTAGTGGGAGCATGGATTGCATGACTTACTAAACTAATGGAATAAGTTAAATTAGGTCAAGTGACAAATTTATCAATCTTCCTACTAATCTTTGATACAAACCTTTATCCACTTGAATGTCATTTTCTTTAGCACATCTCTTCGACTAAAGCAAATCTAGGTGTCATTTGCATGTAAATTTCTTCCTCAAGATCTCCATTTAGGAAAACATTCTTTACATTTAGCTAATAAAGTGGCCAATTCAAGTTAGTTGCAAGGAATAATATAACTTTGATATAATTTAGTTTTACTACAGGAACAAAAGTCTCTTCATAGTCAATACCATATGTTTGGGTATAGCCATGGCTAACTAAGCAAGCTTTATATCTCTCAACATTTCTAATAGATTTATGTTTTATGCTAAGTACCCATTTACTCCAAACTAGTTTCTTACCTACAGTAAATTCTACAACTTCTCGAGTATTATTTTGGTAGAGAGCTCTTATTTCCTCTTATTTCAGTCTTCCCATTGCATCTTATATATTCCTTGGAATTTCTTTCTCATCCACTTTAACTATAAGCATGCCCTATACTTAGGAGCTAATCTAAGGTAAGTTAAATAATCTGTAATGGGATACCTAAGGCATATTCTCCTGTTTTTCCTTAAGGCTATTGACAAATCTATATTTCTGCCATCTTTGGCTACAATTTGTGACTCGACATCTGTTGTTTAGACCAATGTCTTTGAGAGAGATGAATAGCCTTGCAAAAGGGATTAAGTATTTTGGAATACACTTTAACTTTCAGCTGCTTTGAAATATTTCTCAAGTTTGGAGCCAAAGCTGAAGTTGGATTATGCTCAAGACCTCCAGACTTAAAAAAGAGACAAGGGAAATGACTAAACTGGAGATGGCTGAACTATAGTTGAGGAAGGATTGTAAGACTCTAACTAAGGGATAGGATTGGCAAGATTATGTGTACAAGGTTAAGGTAAAGTAAAACTAGAATAAGAGGACTTAAACTTAGCCAAACATTCAATAGGAGAAGTGTGTTTAGGCTGATAATCTTGAATAAGAAATAACCCATCCTAAACGTCCTTAGACTCAAACTTCCCTTAGGAATGGGCTTCATAATATGACTAATGTTCAAGACTCACAACACATCTGTAGTGACAAATACTCTCTTAGTAGGAGGATGAAAGTACTTATACCCTTTCTGTAATGGAGAATAGCCAATAAACACACACTTGACAGCCCGAGTTTCAAGTTTATGTTTATTACGAGTGTTGTTTAGAACAAATACAATGCAACAAAAGACTTTAGGAGGTAGATAATTAAGCAAATGTGACATAGGATAAGTTTCAAGAAGTACACTCAATGGAGTTCTAAAGTTAAGAATCTTTAAGGGAATTTGATTAACAAGGTAAGCTGCTGTAAGAATAGCTTCTCCCTTACATATGGTTTAGAACAGAAGCTGTAAACATCATCGATCTAGTGATTTCAAGTAGATGTCTATTTTTATGCTTTGCAACTCCGTTTTGTTGAGGAGTATACAACATACCATTTTCCTTAAGATAAATGCTAAATGAGTTCGAGAAATATTCTTTTCCATTATTAATGTGAAGAATTTGAACATTTTCTCGAAATATGTTTGAAATGAATTTGTGGAATAGTTGAAAGATAAGGCAAATATCAAACTTTTCCTTAAGTAAGAACACCTAAAACACTTGAGAATGATCATCAATAACGTTGCAAAACATTTATGCCCAATATACTTGAGGATACATGAAGGACCCCAAATATCATTGTGAATTAAATAAAATGGTCTAGATGGTTTATAAGGTTAAATGTGATAGGAATTTTTTGATAACTTTAACATAATGCAAGCTTCACATTTGCAATCATTGAACTTTTTATTTCTGAATAAACTTGGATAAAAATGACTCAAATACTGAAAACTAGGATGACCAAGATGCCAATGCCATAACATGAAACATGATTCACTAGAAGTAGACACTAAGGGCCTAGACTTCCACTTGACTCTAGACCTAAGACCTATTCTTGAGATATAGTATAAATCGCTGCATCCCTTAGCATTGCCAATCATCTTTCCTGAAGACCAGTCTTGCAAAACACACAAGGTAGAAGAAAAAACTACTTGGCAATCCATATCTTTGGCAAGTTTACTCACTAATAGTAACTTGTATTGCCGAATAGGAACAAACAATGTATCAAATAATTTTAGTTTAACCAAGTACATAGTCTCTTACCTTTTGGCCACAACACTATCACCATTAGCTACTGAAATTTTGCTCAAACTATCACACGATTGGAGAGATTCAAATAATTATGAAGCGTTACACATATGATCTAACACTGTAGTATCAACAATCCAACTTTCTCTTCTAATATCTTGAAAAGAAGTTAAGAAGCTACCGTTTTTAGCAAGAATAACTAAAGATGATTTGATCACCTTACTTTCACTTGGAATTAGTCGAACCTGCCCTAACATCTATTGAAGCAAAGAAATTTTTGTTTAGTAGTAAGTGTAGTGGTTAAACTAGAATTGACTTGAGAACTTGCTTCCACAATTTTGGTGCTCTTCTGGTTTTAATTTCCCTTTTGTTGTCTATTTTTTACATGATTGGACCACCCATGTAACTTCCAACAAGTTTCTTTGGTATGATTAGGTCTTTTATAGTGGCTATACCACTACCTCCTCTTGATACTTGTTTCAAGTGCAATCTCCATAGCTAAGGCTGATGAAAGGTTGTTATGTTCTTGAGATGCATTGGACATCATCACATGTCTTTTGCTCTCCTCCATTTTCACCTAAAAAAATGCCTCCTTGAGACTTCGTAGTGGTTGCTTTCTTAACAGACGACCACAAACTCCATCTAGATCGGAATTAAGGCCTTGTAAGAAGTAAAAGACATGATCCTTTTCTAGCATCTTTTTATATATGAGAATATCTTCTACACAATTCTGGTCCACGTCATAAAAGAGATCCATCTCTTGTCATAACTCCATTAGAGTGTTAAAATACTTCATAACACTTAAATTTCCCCATGTTGTCACTTGTAACTTGGACCTAATGTCAAAGCACTGAGAAGTACTTTCTAAGTCAAAGTAAATTTCCTCGACACTTTCCTATATTTCCTTTATTGTATTATAGAAAAGTTACATTCTTCCAATCCTAAGTTCCATAGAGTTTATAAGCCACGCCATTAATAATGAGTTTTCAGTCTCTTAAGCATTGAATTATGCAATTTCAACCCTTGGTGCTTTAGTAGTGCCTATAAGATAACCCAATTTTCCTTGATTATGAATTATTAGCTTCACAGATTGAAACCACTCCTTAAAATTTGTTCCACTAAGCTTGTGTTGAGTGATCTGCAATGCATGATTATCATCCATGGGAGGTACTAGGCTTTGAGAACTAAAGAGAGGGTCATCCATCACATAGAAACCGAATTTTAGTTTAGTTATAGGAGTCGCTTCTTGCGACTTTTGGGTAAGATCCATTATATTTGATTTGATTTTGTTGTAGATGATCGATCGAGCTTTGATGCCATGAAGACTTTAATTATATGTGATTAGAATCTAATAACTTTATTCATTGATATAGTGTATATAAATACATCAAATCAAATATGATCAATTTGGATGTACTACCAGATTTCCTTAAATCTTGTAAATTTAATAAACCCGATCTCAACATAACCTTTCTCCATAATATCAACAAAAAATAAAACAAATCCAAAATAATATAAAATATTATAAATATTTATATTTGTAGAAATCACACAGATTCAATTGTCATGTTAGTGGCATGAGGAACATTGAAGCCTCATTACTGGATAGCCATATGTGCTTCTATGCAATCATTATTTAGACAACTAAGTTTGTGTTGATTGATCTTTAATGTATATTTGCCTTTCCTTTTTCTTTGTAAATTCATGTTTTTAGTGTGAACTGTTATCCTATGCTCACCTTTTACACCTTGTCTCCGTCATACCCCATTGAGGAAGGGGCACCCCGGATTCCTTAAACAATTAGAAGCTCTTCCACAAAGAATAGAAGAATGGAAGTATAGCTTTGGATTGGGGCTTGTGATTATCTCACACAGAAAGGGAGGAAATACACCAATTACGCTTTGATTTACCCTAACTTTTACACTTTATTCTATTTGGTTGTAAGGTAAGATATACAAAGCATGTTTTAAATTATCTTCCAAATAATGTAACGCTCAAAACCCAGGACGCCACAACCCGTCACATGTCCTCACTAAGTAAAGACATGTTAAGGCTCCTAACACTCTAATCTCATATAATTTGTAATACCTGTTAACCACCATCAAGATAAACATTTAACATTATGAATAAGTAGTTCAATTAAATCTCATTCCCAAACCACGCACTTCTTCAAGTTACCTTGATACATCAATATAAAATAATCTAAATACCAACTATTCTCTATACTCGACTCCCAACAATGCTCAAAAGACTTCAAATGATGATCTTCACTTAATCATCGTAATAGTAAAAGTACTCTACATTGTCTTAATCCCACACGTATGTCCCTAAGTCCTTGTCATATGACATGTAATCCTCTATACTTGCAACTAAAAAAATAATCTTTGAAGGGTGAACTAATACCCAATATGTGTATCCACAAACACATGTACATGATCAAGCATAATTTAAACCACTTACATCAATGCAACAAATAAAATAGTTAAATGGTAAATTATAATCTCATTTAGTCCATAGACAATAAAGGGACACTCATGACCCTGCCACACTATATATAGTTATAATACATAGTACAGTATTGTAAACACCCCATTTTTGCCATAATGATCAATAATAATCAACAATAATTAATTTCCAATTTTTTCTAATTTTTTCCATTTTTTTCTTTAATTTAGCAAAAAATAGGAAAAATATTCAAAAAATAAAATAAATAGGAAAAATATACCAATTTTGGAAAATAATTGCAGAAATGGTAATAAAAAGGGTTAAATAATTTTTACAAATTTTTGAAATTTCAAAAAATACAAAAAAAATAAAAAAATCGCATTACATATATGCAAGTTGCGAAAATAATAAAATCGCGAAAGTGGGCTAGCCCAGCTGGTCCGAACCTTGGTTTGGTGCGCGCGCGGGAAGGCTCGGTCATGGGTTCGAAACGCGGGGGAAGCAGAATCCGTGCTTTGCAAATTTTTTCTCTGCTTGGGGCACGTGTCAGCAGCCGATTGGCTAGAGCGAACGCACGCGCCAGGCGCATGATTGTCTTCAACCTCCGTCCGAGATCGCCGGCGAGGAGAAAAATCCGAATTTCGGTCGTTTTGATTCAATTTTTTGCACAAATCCAACAGATCTTCAACGGAAATAAGATAAACATCATCCAATTGGAATCAAATTGCAACAAATCAATGGATTTGCACAAATCGGAGATAGGTTTTTAACCGCAAATCCGATTCGCTTCAATCGGTGGAAATCTAAGCTTATCCAGCTTGATTTCTTGCATCTATAAATAGAAGATGAAGTGGAGAGGCAAAAGCACGGATTAAAAGTGAGGAAAATAGAGAAAAAAGAGATAATCGAAGCCTCATCGAAGTTCTTTAACCCACGACCACCGATCAAGCGTCAAACAGCCACCAGGAGGCGTTTTTGGAGAAATCCACCACCACAGTTGAGTTTCTCACCCCCGAAAACCTAGGAATCGACACCTCACCAGCTTCGAAAGGCCGCCGGAACGCCGTCAACGAGCATCCCCAGCCACCGTGTCCGATCGACCAGACCCGACTCGCTTCGACCCGCACACCGACCCGAATCCAGGTAAGTCGGATTTTCTGATTTTTTTAATTTTATTTATTTATTTCTTATTTATTTATTTATTTAGTTATTTTATTTATTTTTTTGAATTTCTTTAGTTATTTATTTGTTGTTTAATTCAAAAAAAATGTTAGAATTTAGATTAGTTTTTTCTAGGAATTAATTTAGGATGAATAATAATAAGGATAAATAATTATAATAATAAATAATAAAAATGTGAAAATATATATAAAGAAAATGATAAAAATATTAGAAAAAAATAATAATAAATTTTAGATTTTAGAATAGGATAGATAATAAATCTAGAAAAAAAAATTTCAATAAAAATTATAAAAATTAATAAAAAATTATGGAAATTAATAAAAATTATAAAAAAATAATAAAAAATCAATAAAATTTATAATAGTATAAATGAGTTGAAAAATAGAAAAATGGAATTTTTATCACTTAGAAAAATCATTTTCTTAAATAAATCCAAAATTAGTTTTTCCTTAAAAATATCATTTTCAAAAATCAAATTATCAAGCTTAGGCTTAGATTTTTTTAAAAAAATACTAAGATAGTAAAAACATAAATCAAAAGAGATTTCACAATTAAAATTCACAAACACACTAAAGTTTTCCAGGAAAAGAGAACTACGGCATGTTTGATCCTTAATAGCAGGTACGTAGGCACCCATTCGGGGCAACCCTAAAAGGAACAAAAATCATTTTCTCAGAATAGGTTATTCAAAAACAAAATAAAAGGACAACAAAAAATAAATAAAAGGCATTTCTAGATAAAGTTTAGATTTTGGGAGATTAGGGTGGTAACCTTAGAGTTTTAATAGGTTAGCCTCCGAACTCAGAAACTCTGGTTTTCCCTTTCCTCTTTTCACAAAAATGAAAAAGGAAATCACGACGACTAGTGGTCTAAATTAGGATTAATCTGCTCAATTAGTCCTAATTCAAATTTTCCCAACGACAGTTAGGTAGCGACTAAAAAAAAACGAAATTCCTAACTCAAGTCGAGGATCTACATTAGATAAGCATAGGGTCTAGTATAGATCGGATTAGGAATGGGAGATCGAAAATTAGACTCGACAAGTATTAAGAACTGCTATTACGAGCCTCAACACCCACGAGTCCTTAAATCTACTTAGATTATTTCAATGCATGTTTCTACTAAGGACAATGTCACATAAAGATCATCGAAGTGCCCCTTAGGGAGCTACCGCTTCGGGCCCCTAAGCTAACCTAAGCATAACCAACAAATAACTTAATCTAATTCAATACCAATTTTTCCACTTTCTTAACTATCCTAACAAAGACATGACAAAAAAGATTATACGTACCTGAAAAGGTAGTCTTACACACCACCAGTCCTCATCTAGCAGTTACATAAGAATCTATCAAATTACGGAACGATCGATCTTTAGTACTAGTCTAAGTATCGTCTAAGTTACTAACTTTTAGTTACCTAATTGTTATTAAATCACCTCTCTTACTTTGTAGAAACTGTAGGGCAATACTAAGGTTTAGGGTTTAATGAAATTTAAATAACAAGAAAATAAATCGAATCAAGAAGTTTCTCAAGGTACATAATCGTGCATTAGATCGTGCACATAAACATAGCAGAGTATACGGTTATGTATTGTGGCTGTGTACCTTTCTATACACTTTCATAATTCGACACACCTAAGTATATGGACATATACTATAGTCGTAGTACACGAGCGTGTACCTGGCTGTAAAGTTCCCATATCTCTCTTTTTCTTTTCTACACAACATAAGTAGGTATATGGCCGTGTACTTAGCCATGTACTCCACTGTTCCATTACAAATCATCTTCCTAATTCACTAAATTCTAATCCCTTCAAACCTTAGATGAAATCCATCACTATTAAGCTTAATTATACATTGTTTCTAACATCAGAACACTAATTTAGTTTAATTGAACAACTTACTGGTTTGGATCATTCCAACGAACGAAGTCTTGTCCTAAATCTTTTTTTTTTTTTTGCATTGATCATTTTGTAGTGAAATCCAATGAAATTAATGCCACTTCATATCACAGATATGTAAATGGCGATAAAGAATTATTGATCAATTTACTTACCGTGTGTACTTTATCGAATCATAGGGTGTAGTAGTTGCCTTCTTCTCCTAAGGTTTTTCCTTATGCTATGGGTGCTATTGTGTAGAATGTGAGAAGAGGGTCAAATTGATATACAGTGGCCTATTTATACCTCCCTTGTCAAATGACTATGACTATATTACCTCCTGATACCAAACTCTTTTTACTTCCATTTTCTTCGAACTATTATTTTTAATTTTTATTTATTTTTCTTGAGTTTTACATTCTCCCCCTTTATAAAAACTTTCCTCTTCAAAAGTTACCTATGTTTGGAAAAAGATCTAGATGCTTCCTTCACATATCTTTTTCTAGCTCCATCATCACTTCACATTCAATCCGATTTGTCCATTGTTCTTTGACGTAGGGAATCACTCTTCTCCTCAATACTTGCTCTTTGGTGTCCACAAGTCTTACCAATCTTTTAATAGGGAATGAATTCAACAGTACATTTAAAGGTTCTAAAGCCACTACTTGATCCGGATTTGGCATAAACTTCCTTAACATAAATACATAAAATACATCATGTGTCCCATCCAAACTTAGTGGTAGAGCCAACCTATAAGCTACATTGCTGTCGAGTCTAATTTTTGATCATTTTTCTCAATTTTCATCTATATTAAATCCTACCCATTTGATATAGATTACTATACTAAATTAAGAAAAAATAATTTTTTAAAAGGAGACACCACCAACCTAAGTTGGAAAGTAAAGTTAAGGTTAACTAGGTGGATTAACCTTTACTAACTATTAATTTGCGAATTTTTCTAAAAAATATTTTAGAAAAATATGAACTAGAGATATTGGGCTCAGGAGCTAATCTATTAAAACCTAAATGGTTACCATGTAGAATTTTCAATAATATTTACTAAAAGGCTTTTATATTTTTACTTTTTATTTATCTACTACTATGTACTATAACATGCTATTTATTATTATTATTTTTATGTTTTTATATTTTTACAAGATTTTGAATTTATGTTAAAAAATATAAAGTTTAAAGTTTATTATACTAATTTTTCTAAATCTTTTATTTTTAACGTTAATAACTTAAAGTTTTTATTCATTTACTTTTTTCCCCCAAAGTATTCATTTTATTTGATTTTTTCTAAAGTTTTTATTGTATTTAATTTTTATAAAGTTTTTATTTTATTTAGTTTTTTTAATTTTTTATTTTATTATAGTTATTTTCCCTAACCTAAAGTTTTTATTTTATTATGGTTACCCTAAAGGTATCTAGGTATCTACTAGCCAGGATCAAACCATCCATAGTTCACTTTTTTCTTTTATAAAAGTTTTAATTTGTTGATTAATTTTATCTAATAAAAAGTATTGAGTTTATGTTATTTAATTATATTAATTTTTATTAAGAAAATACTTAAATGGCTTAGATTATTAGATGATTAATTTTGGAAAATCTAAAATAACCTAAGTTTGGGAAAACCTCATATTAAATTTTTATTTTTTAAAAAGAATTCTAAGTGATAAAACCCTAAGATACTATATATTAATATAAAGTGTTTTTATCTTTTATTTTTTTATTGTTTATTAATTCCCATTAAAAACATTATACTTAAAATCAAAACTTTATTTTTTTTATCATTTTTAATTTTTATTTCTAAAATTTTATTCATACTAAGGTTTTTGTTTATTTTGATTTTTCTAAATTTTTCATTTTATTTTTTTATTTTTATTATTTATTTTTTTATTTTCTACTATTTTTTTATTTTTTATTTTATATATATTTATTTTACATTTTTTGTTTTATTTTTATTATTTATTCATCTATTTATTTTTTATATATTTTTTATAAAATCCTAATTTATAAAAAAACTTATTTATTTTTTATTATTTTTATTATTTATTTATTTTTCTTTGCTAATGACTTAATTAATAAATTTTTTTATTTTTCACCATCGGGCGATGGTATATACTACGACAACCTAATGGGTACTTTATTATTATTTTTTAACTATAGATAAGTCTAAAAAAAATCTAATAATAATCATATAAAAATAAATAAAATAAAATAAATCACTAACTAGATTGTTGGGTATATGTAGGTCGGGTTGTGGGTCGAATTGGGTCGTAGGTCGCAGTGGTGGGGCTCCTCATTAGGGACAATCCGACAGTCGTGAGGGTGGTTGATGGGTGTTTTCCTAGTTTTTAGGGGATGAGGAATCGATTGTTGGCATCGTTTTGGCCTAAAAACTAACTTAGGGTGGCGTTTTAAAGGTGGCCGGCGGTGATGGCAATGATGTTTTTCGATTCAAGCTTCTAGCAAGTCCTTACCTCGCAAAACCAACCTTTTCTTACTCCTCACAACCTAAGGGAACTAATGGCACCTAAACCTAAGCTTAAGGTTGAGTATAAGTGGTGAAATCCTAGAGAGAAGGTGGCAGTTAGCGGTGGGTGTTTCTAGAGAGAGAAAGCCCACGGTCGAAGCTTACGGGTGTGGTTTTTGGTGATTTTTTCCATCCCTTTTCACTTCTAGTGCTTCTACGGTATTTATAGGGGCATTCC
The DNA here is from genome assembly GCA_037954665.1 of Laguncularia racemosa. NCBI lineage: Eukaryota > Viridiplantae > Streptophyta > Magnoliopsida > Myrtales > Combretaceae > Laguncularia > Laguncularia racemosa. The sequence continues at coordinate 2,085,982 of JBBMOL010000103.1, read as the reverse complement.
ATTGCTTCCGGTAAGCTTCAAATCGGATTTGTGATATTTCCCCAAAAATTCTTAAGTTTTTCCTTTAATTTAATCCGTTTTTTGCTAAAGATTGATATTAATCTTTGTTTTTAGTCGAAATTGGATCGGATTAAGTTAAGAGATGAGTTCGTTTCACACGAATTTACTCAAATTCGCTTTCGTTCCTCCTCTGCGAGCTTCGGCATCTGTTCGAGGAAGAAGATCACATGCCTCACATGTGCTTCCTTCGACCAATCACGCACTGCCACGTGTCTACCTGGAGGGGAAAAAGAAAAAAGAAAATGGCACAAAGTGCCTTGGGTAGGATTCGAACTCGTGACCTCCCCCTTCCCCGCATGCACCAGCCTAACACACGGACCAGCCGAGCCAGCCCATTTCTCGATTTATTATTGCACTTAACTTACATATAAGCTAACAATCCTAATTTGAGGTTCCCAAACTTAATTTAGAGTCTCATATTTTCTTATTTTTACTGAAAATGTTCACAATTTTTATTAATTTTTGTTATTTGTTTTTTTTATCATTTTTAAAAGTTTTTCCATTTACTTTCACTTTTATTCATTTTTCCTTTTTCTTTTTTTATTATTGTCATTATTATGTTTTTTTTTTTGAAAACCAGGCTTTTTATTATTGCTATTATTTTTTCATTATTTATTTATTTATATATTTTTTAAATAAATCTAAACGAGGGCAAAAATGGAGTGTCTACAGCTATCCCTCTTTATAGTGAAGTTCGAATAGAACTTTACTATAAAGACCAAAAAGACACGATTTTTGCCCTTAACCTAAAATGACGCGCCTACTACTAATGAGATAGGACTTCAATATTTGCCTCCTATAGACGAGGATGGTCTTAAGTGTGGTGCCATTTACTAACGAGAATGGACTTAAATGGTGCTATCTATTGAGAATGGACTTCAAGGCTTGCCACCTATTGACGAAGGTAGACTTAAATGTATTGCTAGCTACTAATAAGACTAGACTTAAAGTTTTGTTATCTAATGACGAAGATAGACTTAAAGAAGATGCTAGCTACTGACGAGCTTAGACTTAGATATATTACCATCTACTAATGAGAGTGGACTTATGGGGGTATCGGCTATTGATAAGCTTGGACCTAAAGGTACTTGCTAACTACTAATGAGACTAGACTTATTAGGTTTGCCATCTACTAACGAGAATAGACTTACAAGTTTTGCTAGTCGTTAACAAGGCTAGACTTAATTAACAAATGTTGTTTATGTTAATCTTTTAAGGTTTCAAAATTATGTTAGAACATGATATCTAGTAAAAATTACTTTACCAATGAACAGATCTTACTAATCTCATCGATTTCATCCAGGCAGTAGCTTCTTACTTTTTGCCCTCTAATCACGCACTCGTTGAGCCAGAACACCCTAACAGAATGTTCGTAACCAATCTTCATGGTTATGTCTTCTATGTATGTGGTGGAATCAAATCTTCACTTGACCATCGCCTTCGAGGTACACTAACTCCTAAAATTGTGTTAGTCTTCTTTCCAGCAATAAAATTTTCTTAGAAAAGGATTAAGTCATAATAAAGCATTTAACCATTTATTAATTATCCAACTTTAGTTTATGGGTATTAGCTTGGTTCATGTTTATAATGCAATGTAGAGAATCTAAAAAAAAAAAAAAGGAACTTATCATGAAGTGTATAAGCAAGGGTTGGTCAATAACCAACCCAACGTCAACAACCACAAATAATATCAACTTTACTCGTAAATAATGAAAATTTTGTCATAAAGAGATTAGTATCGTCGACACTCTCATTAAGTTTAGAAAAAGGTTTCATTGATTACTTATGGGTAATACAATTTCATTGTATCTGAGTTAACAGGACCTCTTAAGTTTGGGTCATCCATATCAGCTAGCATTAATGCCCCCCATGTCAAGACCTTCTTCACAACATAGGGTCCTTCATAATTTGGAGTGAATTTTCCTCTAGGGTCCTGTATGTTCGGCAACACTTTCTTCAACACTAAATCCCCTTCCTTAAAGCTTCTTGGTCATACATTCTTATTAAATGCTCTAGCCATTCTCTGTTGGTAGCACTGACCATGACATAATGTTGTAAGTCTCTTTTCATCAATCAGGTTCAGTTGATCAGCCCTTTTCTTCATCTATTCTACTTCATCAAGCCGTGTTTCTATGAGTACCCTAAAGGATGGGATTTTCACTTCTATGGGCAGCACGACCTCAATTCCATATACCAGTGAATAAGGAGTGGGTCTCGTCGAGGTTCTCATCAAGGTTCCGTATGCTATAAGGGTGAATGATAACATCTCATGCCAATCAGTGTAATTGGTTGCCATTTTTTCAATAATTCTTTTAATATTTTTATTGGCAGCTTCAACCACTCTATTCATTTAAGGACAATACGGAGTTGAATTTATGTAGTTGATTCCAAATTGTTGGCATGTCTTTGTGACTAATTTATTGTTTAAGTTGGTTCCTTGATCAGTAATGATGGATTCAGGTCCCTATACTTGGCAATTATGTCCCTTTTTAAGAACCTAACAACCACTCCTTTGGTCACATTAGCATATGAAGACGCTTCAACCCATTTGGTAAAATAGTCAATGGCCACCAAAATGAACCTATGCTCATTTGATGCTTTTGGAGTTATTGGGCCAATCATATCAATGCCCCACATGGAAAATGGCCATGGGGTCGAAATACATGTAATTCTTGATGTAGAGCATTGATTCTATTAGCATAGACTTGGCATAAGTGACAATGCCTCACATGTTTAATGTAGTCTGTTCCATAGTCATTTAGAAGTAACCCATCCTCATGATTTAGCGGGCTAACATATATCCGTTTATGTGCGGCCCACAGACTCCTTTATGTACTTCTTGCATTAAGGTATCCGCTTCCTCTTCATTGATACACCTTAATAGGGTAGTATCGAAGGATTTCTTGTATAATGCGGAACCGTTGAGTAAAAAATGTGCTGCTATCCTTCTTAATGCCTTTCTATCTTTCTCATCCACCTCCTTTAGATAAGTGCCATTCTAAAGGAATACCTTGATATCATGGTACTAGGGCTTTCGATCTTGACTCTCTTCAATCGTTAGGTAGAAAGCTAGTTTCTCCTCAATTTCAATCTTTAGGGACTGAATCTCCATACCATTTGAGATTTGAATCATGGATGCCAACATTGCCAGAGCATCAACGAATTGATTTTGGGTTTTAGGCACATATGTGAAAGAATTTTTTTCGAACCTTTCCACCAATTCGCTAAGATGCTGGTGGTACGAAATTAATTTGCTATCTCTAGTTTTGTATTCTCCCAAGGTCTGGAGAATAATTAAAGATGAGTCTCCATATACTTCCAATTCCCGAATACCCATTTCTAACGCCGTCTTAAGCCCTAGGATACAAGCTTCGTATTCTACTAATTGTTAGTATATGGGAATGTTAACTTCACTACTACAAGAAAGTGGTTACCTTTAAGAGATATCAAGACTGCCCTTATTTCACATTCGAAAACATTCGCAGCTCCATCAAAATACAACTTCCACTACCGACCTTTTGATCTCTTGTCGATAGTGACCATAATTCCTTTATCTGGAAATTAAACTTCTGAGACTTCCAATGTATCCTTCCCTTAATATTTCACCAACCGGTCTGCCAAGGCTTATCCCTTTATCGAGTTCTAATTTACATAAGTATTATCGAACTCTGAAAGCAACATCTACCACTTGAAGATTCTTCCCATCAAAGCTGGTTTTCTGCTAGATGCCATAGCGGATCATGTTTGGTTAGTAACTCGATGGAATAATATAGGGTGCATTGCTGAAGCCAATTCATTACCCATAGTAAAGCGCAGCAAGTCTTTTCAACTTCCAAGTATCTCTATTTTCCTTCAGTGAACTTCTTACTTAGATAATATATAGGGCGCTCCTTTCCTTCTGTCTCGTCTTTTTGCCCCCAACATACAACCCATAGATTTAGGGAGTATGGCTAAATACAAGAATAAAGGCCTCTTAGGGGTAGGAACTATCAGAATTGGAGAATTTGTTACATACCTCTTTTATTTCAAAAGAGGCTTTTTCACATTCTACATCCCATTTTATCATGGCATTCTTCTTTAGAAGCTTGAACAAAGGATGAAACTTATCGGTAAGCTGAGATACGAACCTAGCTATGTAGTTCAACCTTCCTAATAGACCCCTTGCTTCCTCAAGGGTCTGTAGGGCTGGCATTTCAACAATTGCTTTTACCTTTTTTGAGTCTACTTTGATCCCCCTCCAACTAATAACTAACCCTAGGAGCTTCCCTGATATTACTGCAAACGTGCACTTCTCATAATTTAGCTTTAATTGGAATTTTCTAAGCCTCTCAAACAACTTCCTGAGGACTTTCACATGATCTTCTCCTTCATGAGACTTAGCAATCATATCATCAATGTATATCTCCACCTCTTTATGCATCATGTCATGAAACAGTGCTATTATAGCTCGTTAATAAGTTGCTCCCGCATTCTTTAAACTAAAAGGCATAACTTTATAACAAAACGTTAACATTGTTTTGGTTTTATCCTCTTCTGACATCTTAATCTAATTATATCCCGAAAAATCATCCATGACAGAGAAAAGGTGATTCTCAGTCGTGTCATCTACTAAGATGTTAATGTGTGGTTATCTTTTAACATCGCTTGATTCAAGTCTCTAAAATCAACACAAACTCGAGTTTTCCCATTTTTCTTAAGGACAAACACTACATTCACCACCCACTCCGGATAATCTAATACCTCAATGAACTCGACTTCCAACAACTTCTTCACTTCCTCTTTGATTTTCAACAAAATGTCAGGTCGAAACCTCCTAAGCTTTTGCTTTCTCGGTTTGAATTCTGCTTTAATGGGCAACTTATGAACCACTATCGAATGATCAAGCCCTGACATATCCTTATATGACCATGCGAACCAATCTAGATACTTGGATAATAATTGCAACAATTTCCCCCTATGTTCTAACAAATTGTTCCCAACCTTGAGGTTCCTAGGGCTTTCATCTGTCCTCAAATTTACTTTAATGATCGATTCATCAATGATAACTTTGCCTTGCTCAAATCAATGCCAACTCTTCTAAATCTCATTTAACTTTTCGACATCACCTCCGATGACTAACCCAGTAGGGCCGAAAGTGATATCGACATTTTCATCATTTAAGGGCACGAGATACCCTCCATTTTTGTTGATTTTGTTAGATTTGAGGAATAATAGTGAATAAGGAAGTAAATAAGTAGAAGAAGAAAACTCATGAAGAGAAGAAGAAATCCAAATCTTTATTCATAGTGAGAGAAATATTATTGTCTATCAAGGCTGAATTAAATCATATTGGAATGGTAAAAATGAATTAAATGCTTCTTATGACCTTATCTCTAGTCTAGAGAGACCTATTGTCATTTATTGAGAACCAATTGTTCAATTGGCCTATGCTGATATCATCTTCTGTAGTGCTGATGATGTATTGCCGGCTAAATAAGTCAGTTAGCTCGAGTAGTTCCGACTGTTGGGTATAAGCTATTTCTAGAAATGTGTTAATTATGTCTGGAAACTTTAGTTAAGCATGGTATAACTCCTTGCCTCTCTTCTTCTTCATCTTCTCAATCTCCTGATGAGTTGGTTTGTACCCTAAGCCAAACGTGCCAATCTGTTGTTAGACTAAGTGTGACTCTTCGTTTGTGGCTACACACACCATAAAAAATTTTCAATCCCAGTTCTTCCATCTCTTCACTCCTAATATATGGAATGGCAATTTCTCTATATATGGCATAGTCATGTTCCCCCAACACCGTCACAACCTGGCCATTAAACACAAACTTGACCTTCTAGTGTAAGTTAGATGGTACTACTCCAATTGAGTGTATCCAAGGTCTACCCAGCTGCAAATTGAAAGATGTTGGTATGTCTAGCAGCTGGAAAGGAATTATGAACCCTTGTAGACAGATTTCAATCTGTAATTCAACTTCCCCCAATATCTCTCTCTTAAACCCATCAAAAGCTTGCATAGTGATCAAGCTTGGCTTCAATTCTGATGCGTCTATCCCCAGTAGGTTCAACATGGATAATGGACACACATTCAAAGACAAATTATTGTCAATCGGTACTCGAGCTACTACCATATCCTTGCATTTAACTACAATGAATAACGACTTAGTATGCTAGTCACCTTTTTCTCCCATCTCTTCTGGCAAGAAGGCTATTTGATCCACGACAAAGATAGAATTGATTACTAAACCTAATTTCTCAGTTGAAATACCTTTAAGAACCTTGACTTTGTGAAGTAATTTCACAAGTGCCTCACAATGCAAATCAGAGGATAAAAGAAGGCCCATCAAGGAGATTTGAGTAAGGACCTTAGCTAGTTGATTTGTGATCTTATATCCGCTGGCCTTTATGATCTTCTTAAGGGGATTCTGATCCCTTACTTTCCCTTCACCATTAGGCCTTAGGGCTTCCTTATAGGGCAGTTCTATACAGCCTTCCTCCTAATTTCCTCAACTGAATCATATACTCTCCCTAAGCGAGTCAATCCTCCTATCATCAAGGGTGCCTTTATAGTTTGATTCATAGCTTGGTAATTCAATGGTGTAGCTTTATAATTCTTGAGTGACAATGGGACGTTGAATACAAATTTCTTTGGCTGAATGGGGATTGTCTCTTGCTCCCACTTGGGGCATTCAAAGGTGAAGGACTTGAGATCCACTCCCACCATTCTACTATTTTCTTAGATTTCTCTTCCTAACTTCTAGGGTTATCCTCTTCCTCAAATTCCAAGCCCTAGCCTATAGGTGGTGCATTTGCATAGACTCTTCGCACGAATAGTCTACCACATATTCGAATGTCCCGAATGGCTCTCCCAATGTGTCGATGGTGGGATCACCTGCTAGATACCTCCTTCTCAACTCCTTCTACATACAATTCTTCTTTGGCTTAAGGTTCAGCATGGCCTAAATATCCTCTTTCTTCACTTTCCCTTCTCTAAGTAATTGGTGAATCGCAGGCCTGGTTTTAATACGGTCTATGAGATTTCTTATATCATGTAAGTGACCTTTCTGCTTCAAGTTCCACGCTATCTGCTCCGACGTGATGGGGAGCTCATTTAGATCTATCCTTGGCCCACATTCTTCAACAATGATCACATTGACAAAGGCCCTATGGCTTGGTAAGGGATTGTTATTAATGTTAAGTGCTGGAGCTTCTACAAAGTCCAACTGAACCAATTTAGCATCTATGAGGTCTTATATCTTGTTTCTCAACCTCTAACAGTTATCCATAGAGTGCCCTTCTTGCCCTAAATGATACTTACGTTAAAGGTTAAGGTTGTAATCTTTAAGTTTGTAGTTATCAAGAGGTACCTCGAAATTCAATAGATTCTCATCATAGAGACAGTGGAGAACTTGGCTCAAAGGGATAGGGATTCTAATGAACTGCCTTCTCTGCTAGTGTCGATCCGGGTCTTGCTTGGGGGTATTCTGGTTCGCCTAGATGGTTGCTTGTGGCGTTGGCCCAGGATGATTCCCTATGGCTACTATACCGATGGTTGTTTCCCAACCTTTGCTAACTGGCATTAGGTGTGTAACTTTCTTTTCTCCGTCTTCCATAATAGGGAGCCTTCTAGAGGAGATTACATTCTCGATGTGGCATTCGGCCTCTACTATCTTGGTGAAACTTGCGACAGCATGCCCCACTAAATGCTGGTAGTAAAGCTTACCTAAGGTGTTAACGAACATGTAAGTTAGATCCTTCTCTGGTAGGGGGGTAGTTATTCTGGCAGCCACACCCCTCCACCATTGTGCATATTCTTTAAAAGACTCATTACTCTTCTTCCTCATGTTATTTAGGTCCCAAACGAATGGAGCTGATTCAACATTAAACTTTTATTGGTTATAGAAAACCCTTGCCAATTTATCCCATGTGTCTATCTCATTTAGATCCAGCTGGGCATACTACGCTAGAGCTAGCCCAATTAAACCGTCCTGAAAAGTCTGCACCATCAGCCATTCATACTTGGTATATTTAGCTATCTTTCTGATATAAAGCCCGGCATGGAGTTTTGGGCAGCCTGTACCATCATACTTTTCAAAATCCAGGATCTTGAACTTATCGGGGAACTCCTTATCTTCATAAATAGGAAGATTAATTAGATCAATCCACTCAAATCCATTGGTTCCCTCAAAAACTCTCATCTTCTCGTGGAACTTTTGGAGTAGCTTCTTTTCCATATCCTACTACTTTTCCTCAAACTCCCTCCTTAAACTTTCACCATCATCATTCCCGACTCATCTTCAAGGTTTGAATTGAAAGTCTGCTGAGGTTCAATTTGATCTGCTTGGATTGCTTTGTCAACATGGATTCGGTTGATGGTGTATGTTAGAGTCTACATCTACTTGGTTAGTTGTAGCATATTCTGTTCGAGAGCCGTAATTCTCTTATTGGGGTTGCCGTTATCGGTGTTTTCAGTCATTCTAGCTCTTAAGCGAGTGATCATTGGGCTTTTGAGAAGGCTTACCTGCTTAGGAGCTATCTTTAAGATCTGTAACATGATCTAAATCCATTAAGTTCATTTAAATCAATGATTTCATTTTTCCTTTTGCCTGCATTTTTTTTTGTTCATTTATTATTATTTATCTTTTGTTTACTTATTTTTTATTTTAGATAAGGACGTATGCATGGCAGTAATGGATAAATACTGTAACAAATCACAACTAAATAGTAATGTGGTACATAATTTAACTCATAAAACTACAATATCTTATTAATGTTCAAATAATTACATGACTTAAACAATCATAAAACTCTATCTAAAATAAAAGAAAGTAAACTAGTAATCTTTTTTTTTCTTTTTTTTTTCACTATTTATTTTTTTCTCCTATACTAGCTTGGTCGAACTGCTTCTACTTCCTCTGTCAGTTGCCGGATTTGTTCATCTTTTTCCTTCAACTGGTCTCTTAAGTACTGGATAACCGGTTGGGACTGCCCATGCTTCTTCTTCCAGTAATCTGCAGCCTTCTTCCATTTTTGGCACAGGACCTCTACCTTTGCTCGTATAGTGGCTCTGTACCCCTCCTCTTCCAATATTGGATTCTGCAATTATGGCTTATGCTTGAAGACGTCGGGAGACTCATATTGCGCTTGACCAGTTTCTTCATAAAATTGTAGATGAACTCCTGAGTAGCCCTATGGGCCCCAATCCTCTCTTCTAGCTCACCCAAGTCTGCTATTTTCTTCACCTCCCTATGCTCCCATAATTCCTTGATATTGCTAAAGTAGGCGATCTTGGTTGCTAGTGGTATGTTAGCATCTTGATAATTGAGGGTTACTCGTTTTAATGACCCTATGTAGGTAATGTCTTACAAAGGGCCCAATTGTTTAACAACTTGATCTGGGAAGTAACTAGTACAGCCCATAATACCGATTAGAGGCACACCTGGATACTCCTCACATTCGAGTATGGCTTTAGTGCAATGATTCCACCTAACCATCCATGCAATGTCTCTTAGTTCGATCATCTTAAGTAGCCTACACCATTGTCGAACGGATGTGTCACTAGGCAACTTAACTCATGCAGTGAAGTCATCCACTATGTTTGCTTGTGGAGCTAAGGATCCCCTCATCAAATTTTCTCTGAATGCTTTGATGTGACTAACAAACCATACTATTAACAAAGTGGGCCCTCCCTTGAACATGCCATGACCTTGTTGCTTCACGAAATTCAAGGACTGTATTTGTTCTGCCAATATTACCGGGACATAAAACTTACCTACCAGAAATTGGGAGACTAACTCAGCCACCCTGAAATAGACGTTAGATCGCCCCTGTGGGAAAAGAATGGTTGCAAATGCTACCAATATAAATGCATTGATGCAATTCCTTTGCTAGTCATCATATCTTCCACAAAAAATGTCTCGCTTATCGAGATAGGCTTATGAGTACACATACCAACTGCCCAATGTGGAAAATCGAATACACTTGTCATTGCATGCAGTTAATGCTTCAACAATTTCACTTTTCCTGACCCCTAGTAGGTGATAGAATATGTTCACAGGTTAGGCTTCTAAGTTTGGGGTCACTATTCCATTTTCCACAGCAGGGGCCTTAAGTAATTGGATATACTCCTTTAGGGTAGGTGCCAACTTGTAAGGCCCAAAATCAAATGATGATGACTCAGGATCCAAAAAATAGGCCATAGCTCTGATTATATCCCACTTAAGTTGTACCATCATTAAAGACATCACCAGGTCGATCTTTTGCATAATGCAATCCCGATGTTCTTAACTGAACATGTTAAACCAACTATGCAAAGTCTCTATAAGATAAGCATACTGGTCCATGTGGATTTTATTGACATACTTTGATTGGTTTTCGATTTAGTTCTCCATTTTACTATAGATTATAATAAGAAAACAAGAAAAAACCAAAATTTCTCAAAACTGAAGAAATACAAGGAAAAGAGATTACAAAGACTATGATTTTGAACATTAACAAAGTTGCAGCTTTACGCTCGTAGTGCCACATTACTTTTCATTTGTAGAAAAATAAACAAAATATAACATAATAAGAATAGACAGAGAAATAAATAAAATGCACGCATATGGAAATGAGGATAAGTTCTAAAGGTCCTCCAACTTTGTAATCGAGGGTTACATCGAAGCCTGGAGTGGAATCATCTAATCGTTGTCAAGCGGTGGCATACACCACTACAACCTAATAGGTACACAATGACATTCCATCCTAATTTTCTCAATGACCCAGGTCCGGCCACATCTAGACATGCATAAAAAAGAACTTTCATAGTGGCCCATTAGGCCCTCTTTCCTCTTTCCCCCCTTTTTTTTGCTTTTTCTTTTTTTTTTCTACATCACTCAAAACTCGGTTAGTATTACTATTTACAAAAAATAATTCATAAAGGTAAACAATAATAAAAGACATATATAAGTAATTAAAGGCCCTTTAGACATATTCGAAAAAATTGCTACATGGCTAGCCCACTTTTGAAAAGGCATCCTTAGTGGAGTCGTCATCCTATCGACTCTAGTTTTTTATCATTTTCTTCAATTTTAATCTATAGTAAATCTAACCCATTTGATATAAATTACTTGACTAAATTAAGAAAAATTAACTTTCAAAAGTAGTCGCCACCAACCTAAGTTGGAAAGTAAAGTTAAAGTTAACTAGGTGGATTAACCTCAACTAGCTACTAATCTACGAATTTTTTTCTAAAAAATATGAACCAGAGATACTAAATTTGAGGGTTAACCTATTTAAATTTAAACGGTTACCATGTAGAATTTTTAAGAATATTTACTAAAAGGCCTTTATATTTTTATTTTTATTTATCTACTACTATGTACTATAACATGCTATTTATTATTATTATTTTTATGTTTTTATACTATTTCAAGATTTTGAATTTATGCTAAAAAAAAATCTAAAGTCTAGAGTTTATTATATTAATTTTTCTAAAGCTTTTATTGTTAATATTAATAACCTAAAGTTTTTATTCATTTACCTATTTTCTAAATTCTTCATTTTATTTGATTTTTTCTAAATTTTTTATTGTATTTAATTTTTATAAAGTTTTTATTTTATTTAATATTTTTTTAAAAAATTATTTTATTATAGTTATTTTCCCTAGCCTAAAGTTTTTATTTTATTATGGTTGCCTTGAAGGTGCCTATATACCTACTAGTTGGGATCAAACCGTCTGTAATTCACTTTTTCCTTTTATAAAAGTTTTAATTTTTTTATTAACTTTATTTAATAAAAAGTGTCGTGTTTACATTATTTAATCATATTAATTTTTATTAAGAAAATACTTAAATGGCTTAGATTATTAGATGATTAATTTTGGAAAATCTAAAATAACCTAAGTTTGGGAAAACCTCCTATTAAATTTTTATTTAAAAAAAAATTAAGCGATAAAACCCTAAGATACTTTATTTTAATATAAAGTGTTTTATATTTTTTATTATTATTTATTTATTCCTATTAAAAACATTATACTTAAAATAAAAACTTTATTTTTTTTATGTTTTTATCATTTTTAATTTTTATTTGTAAAATTTTATTTATACTAAGGTTTTTATTTATTTTGATTTTTCTAAATTTTTCATTTTTTTTATTTTCTACTATTATTTTATTTTTTATTTTATATATTTTACATTTTTTATTTTATTTTTATATATTTTTTATAAAATCCTAATTTATTAAAAAAATGATTTTTTTTCTTTGCAAAAGATTTTAATTAATATTTTTTTTTGCCATCAAGCGATGATATATACCATGACAACCCAATGGGTACTATATTATTATTATTATTATTATTATTATTATTATTATTATTATTATTTTCTAACTATAGATAAGTCTAAAAAAAAATCTAATAATAATCATATAAAAAAGAAATAAAATAAAATAAAATAAATCACTATCTAAATCGCTGGGTACACATGAGTTGGGTTGCGGGTTAAATCGGATTGCAAGTCAAGTTGGATTGGGAATTAGGTCGGGTCGGATAGGGTCGCGGGTTGTGGTGGTGAGGCTCCTTATCAAAGACGATCTGACGATCATTGCTAGTGGTTAATGGGTGCTTTATAGGTTTTTTGGGGTGAGGAATCAATTGGTGGTGTCATTTTGGCCTAAAAACTAACTTAGGGTGGTGTTTTGAAGGTGGCCGGTGGTGATGGCGATGGTGTTTTTTGATTTGAGCTTCCAGCAAGTCCTTACCTCGTGAAACCAACCTTTTCTTACTCTTCGCAACCTAAGGGAACTAATGGCACTTAAACCTAAGCTTAAAGTTGAGTATATGTGGTAAAATCCTAAAGAGAAGGTGGCGGTCGATAGTGGGTGTTTTTAGAGAGAGAAAGCTTGCGGCCAAAGCTTACTGGTGTGGTTTTTGGTGATTTTTTCCAGCTCTTTTCACTTCTAATGCTTCTACGATATTTATAGGGGCATTCCATTGCTTTTGATAAGCTTCGAATCGAATTTGTGATATTTCCCCAAAACCCCTTAAGTTTATCCTTTGATTTAATCCATTTTTTTTGCTAAAGATTGATATTAATCTTAGTTTTTAGTTGGCATTGGATCGGATTATGTTGAGAGACGAGTTCATTTCACGCGGATTTGCTTACATCTACTTTTGTTCCTCCTTCACGAGTTTCAGCGTCTGTTCGAGAAGAATATCATGTGCCTCGCATTTGCTTCCTTTGGCCAATCACGCACTGCCACGTATCCATCTAGAGGGAAAAATATGAAAATGGCACAAAGTGCCTTGGGTAGGATTCAAACTTGCGACTTGCCCCTTCCCCGCATGCACCAGCCCAACACACGAATCAGTTGAGTCAGTCCATTTCTTGGTTTATTATTGCACTTAACTTACATATAAGTTAACAGTCTTAATTAATTTTAATTGATTTGAAGTTCTCGAACTTAATTTAGAGTTTCATATTTCCTTATTTTTATTGAAAATGTTTACAATTTTTATTAATTTTTGTTATTGTATTTTTTTATCATTTTTAAAAGTTTTTCCATTTTTATTCATTTTTCCTTTTTCTTTTCTTTTTCCTTTTTTTATTATTGTCTTTATTATGTATTTTTTTGTAAACCAAGCTTTTTATTATTACTATTATTTTTATTTTTTTCACTATTTATTTATTTATTTATTTTAAATAAATCTAGATGGGGGCAAAAATTGGGTGTCTACAATTGCTAATCATTTTCAAAATTTCAAATGGACCCACATACTTTAGGTTTAACTTCTCTCTTAAACCAAACCTGATCACCCCTTTAATTAGAGAAACTTTTAACAGTACCTTATCTTCTACTTGGAATTCTAAAGGATGTCACCTCTTATTAGCATAGCCCTTTTGTTGGCTCCAAGCTATCTATATTCTTTGTCTTATCAGCTTTACCTTATCTACGATCTCTTGGACCAATTTCAGTCCCAACATCTGTCTTTCCCCCACTTCATCCCAATATAATGGGGATCTACATTTTTTCCCGTATAGAGCTTCATAAGAGGCCATTTGGATGGTTGCCTAAAAGATATTGTTGTAGGCAAACTCAACCAAAGGTATGTATTCATTCTAGTTACCTCCAAAGTCTAGAGCATAGGCTCTAAGCAAATCCTCTAAGATCCAAATGGTCCTTTTAGATTATCCATTTGTTTGAAGGTGAAACACAATACTAAATTGCAGTTTTATACCTAAGGTTTGATGTAAGTTACTCTAAAATCTACTTATAAACTATGTATCTTTATCAAAGGTTATTATTACTAGTACTCTATGTAACTTTACTATCTCTTATATATACATTTTAGCCAATTTCTCTAATTTGTATCCCACTTTGATAGGTAAAAAGTGAGTAGGCTTAATTAGCCGATCTATTATCACCCACACTACATCTTGTTTCTCTTTGGTTCTCAGGAGGGCCATAACGAAATCCATCGTCACATGTTCCCATTTCCACTCAAGTATTAAGAGGGGCTGCAAATTCTCCAGCTAGCCTCTAATGTTCAATTCAGATCTATTAACAAGTGAGGCACTTCATTACATACTTGGCTAACTCTGATTTCATGTTCTTCCACTAGTAGTGACTCTTCAAGTCTTTGTATATCTTAGTGCTTTCGGGATAGGTTGTATATCTGGAGTACCTCTTTTATGATTTCTTTCTTTAACTCTACATTTCTTGACACACACACAATCGTGTTTCATACCTTAAGACTCCATACGGGTTATTATTAAAATCAGGAGCCTTATCTTATTCCAATTTTTTCTTGATCTCTTAAATGTCAACATCCTCTACTTGGGCTATTTTAATTATGTCCACTAAAGTTGGTTAGATGTATAAAGTAGTCATCTTCATTCCAACTTCTTCAGTCAAAATCTCTAGCCCTAGCCTGCACATATCATCCAACAATACTTGTTGTAAGGTTATTAAAGTAGCAAGATTATCTTATTTCTTTTTGCTAAAGGCATCTGCCACCATACTAGCCTTTCCAAGATGATATTGGATCTCAAGATCGTAATTTTTTAATCAGTTCCAACCATCTTCGCTGCCTCATATTTAATTCTTTTTACATGAAGATATACTTCAAACTCCTGTGATTAGTGAAAATCTTGCATTTATCTCCACACAAGTAATGTCTTCACAATTTTAATGCCAATACTACTGTTGCTAACTCCAAATCATGAGTTAAGTAATTTCTGTCATATGGCTCTAATTGACAGGATGTATATGCTATAACCTACACCCCTTGCATTAAAACATAACTTAGCCCTTAGGCAGAGACATCATTATAAATATTGAACTCTTCCCCACTGTTGGGTAATATTAGAATTGGGGTTGATACAAACTTCTCCTTGAGATTTTGGAAACTAGCTTCACAATTATCATCTCAATTAAACCTCACATTCTTTTGTGTTAATTTGGTAAGAGGAGTTGCTATTTTATATAATCTATCTACAAACTGTCTGTAATAACCTAATAAACCCAAGAAGCTCCTTATGTTTGTCACTGTCTTTGGTCTTAGCTGGTCTATTATAACTCTCACATTTTCTGGGTCTACTGAGATTCCATCTTTGTTAACCACATGGCTTAAGAAAACTACCTACTCTAACCAGAATTCACATATTTTGAATTTGGCATACAATCTCTCTACTTATAACCTACCCAGCACCAAACTTAAATGCTCTTCATGTTCCTCCATGCTCTTGGAATATATTAAGATCTATACAGATGATCACGAACTTATCTAAGAAATCTCTAAATACTCGATTCATTAAATCCATAAAGGCTGCTAGAGCATTCGTCAAATCGAAGGACATCACCACATACTTATAATGCCTATACTTCATTTTGAAAGCTGACTTTAAGATGTCCTTATCCCTAATCCTCAACTAGTGGTATCTTGTCCTCAAGTTGATTTTAATGAATACCTAAACTCCATGTAACTAGTCAAATAGATCGTCTATTCTAGGGAGAGGATACTTGTTTTTTATGGTAACATGATTCAGTTCTCTATAATCTATACACAGTCTCATACTTTCATCTTTCTTTTTGACAAAAAGAACTAGAGCACTCTAAGGGGATGTATTAGGTCTTATGAATTCTTTATCTTGTAGGTCCTGTAACTATTTCTTTAACTCTTCTAACTCAACCGGTGTCATCCTATATACTAGTTTTGATATTAGTGCAGTACTGAATACAAATTGATGTTAAACTCAATTTCCCTAACTAAGGGTAAAGCAGGAAGGTCTTTTAGAAAGACATCAGGAAAATCCCTCACTATTGACACCATCTCCAATTTAATTACTTCACTTACCTCACATGTCACATTAACCAACATACTCTTTCCCTACAACTCACAAGTAGGTAATCCCGTTAGTCTTTGTGCTTCCAACTTAAACTTGAAGAAATCTCTTCCACATATGTTAAAGTGTACCACTATGTTATGGTAATTAATGATGATGTGGTATTCTGACAACCAGTTGACTTCTAAGATTATATCAAACTCCACCATCTCTATCATCAATAGGTCTACTGGCATTACCCTACCTTATATCTCCACTCTTACATTTCTGCAAATCCTATTTAAAACCCTTCCAACTCCTAAGGGAGTACTAATACTCAAATGATCATTTAAATATTCAAAATTCAATCCACAATCATGTGCAAAAGATTTAGACGCATAAGAATGAGTGGCACCAATATCAAATAAGACATAAGCATTACAAGTGTGTACTTGAGGCATACCTACAATAATGCCCATATCTAAAAGGTCCCGGTGCTGGTGTTGTTGCTGTTGAAATGCAAATACTCTGATGGGAACCTATTGTCTAGGGCCTCCTATCAGTGGTCTACTAGCTTGTACTTATGTTGGAGGTCTTGCCACCTACTACATCTAATTCCCCACTCAACCTTGAGTACAACCGACTACCTTGTATCTCCTCTGTTTACATACATGGCATAATACTAATGAGACAAATCTCTCACTACAACTCTTGCTTATATAACCTATCTTTCCATAGGAGAAGCATGCATCCTCTGGTCATCTACGGTCCCTCAATTCATGGGGCCCACAACATCTTGTACATCTGATTGCAAATGTTATTAAGAGAAGAGCTAAAGGCACTAGTCGGATTTGTAGCGAAGGAGCTGCAGTAAATAGGGGTCTATTTTGAAATATTTGAGGCCTTTTACCCTTATCTTAAGCTACTACATTAAAAGTCGCCCCCTTACCCAAAGCTACCTCTAACCTATAGGCTAATTGATCCTCTATTCTTTTTCTACTTTACTCCATGAACTTAGCCTTATTTACCCCTTCACCATAAGTGGTTAACTAGGAAGATCCAACTTCATGTTGGAGATTTGGCTCTAACCCCCTCATAAATCTCCTTGCCTTAGATCCATCATTAGCATGCTACTGGGGAAATATTTCTAATAGAATAGCTCCTGATATCCCCTCTAATCAACAAATCCTCCTACCAGCTTGGGAACCAATGCCCACCAACTCACTATAGTCCCTTTTAGCATGAATGCAACATAGTCTACCTTACTGTCTTTTAGAACTCGAAAGGTAGCAATGTTCTTCTCCATCTCTTGCATCTAGTTCTCTATTTCTATCAGGTCATTGATTATGGGGTCAAACTCCTTTACCACTCGAACAAACCTATTCAAGCTTATTGGCTCCTTAGCTGCTCTATTTTGTCAAGTATTCTGCATTTACTGCTACTATGCTAACAACCCCACTAAGTTGTTCACAGTTTATAGGAGTTAGGCGGTTTAATTTGCAACTTGACCTTATCCCACTTGTGGTTGCTAACCATGGGGATTCCCTTCATCTAGGTTGCTATACCCAACACCTTTTGATGATCCTTGCCCTATAATTCTTCTTAGAGACATTCTGTTTGAAAAGAGACAATCAAATATACTAGAAAGTTATAGTCAATTTAAAAGTTAGTGATGGTATACAATACACACACATACATCGAGATTTAAAGAAACTACAAGTAAAAATAATAATTATAGTAAAATAGACTACTAAATAAAGCAATCGACCCATAATTTCACCCACTCTCTTCATATCTCATCGTCTTACAAATTTAATGCCTAATTCATATGAAGGTCACAACTTACTTTCTACTGATTAAAACCTATATTTATTGATCATTACCTAGTTTCTAAGAATCATCAAACCTAAGCTTTAATATCAATAAGCCATAACACCCCAAAACCCAAGACGTTATAACCTACTACGTCTTCTCATTAGGTAAAGACATCTTAAGGCTCTTAACACTCTAATATCATATAATATGCAATACTTGTTAACCACCATCAAGATAAACATCTAACATTATGAATAATACTTCAATGGAATCCTATTCCCAAACCACGTACTTTTTCAAGTTACCTTGATACATCAATATAAAATAATCTAAATACCAACGATTCTCAATACTCTAATCTTCCAAAATCAAACTAACTCCTAGCAATGCTCAAAAGACTTCAAATGATAATCTTCACTTAATCATCATAATAGTGAAAGTACTCTACATTGTCTCCATCTTGCATGTATGTCCCTAAGTCCTCATCATATGATGTGTAGTCCTCCATACCTGCAGCTAAAAAAATAATCTTCGAAGGTGAGCTAATCATGAGTACGTGTAACCACAAACACATGTGCATGATCAAGCATAACTTAAACCACATACACCAATGTAACAAATAAAATAGTCAAAGAACAAGTTATTATCTCATTTAGTCCACAAATAACAAAGCTATACTCACAACCCAGTCAAACTATATATAGTTATAATACATAGTACGGTGTTAAGAATTATCACTACGAGCCCTAACACCCATGAGTTCATAAATCTACCTAAATCATTTCAATGCACGACTTTATTAAGAATAGTGTCACATAAAGATCATCGAAGTGCCCTCTAGGGATTTGCCACTACAAGCCCCTAGGCCGAGCCAAGCACAACCAGTAGACAACTTAATCCAATCTAATACCAATTATTCGAATTCCTTAATTATCCTAGCAAACTAGTCCTCATCTAGCAGTTACATAGGAATTTATCAAATTACTAAACAATTGATCTTTAGTACTAGTCTAAGTTACTAACTTTTAGTTACCTAATTGTTATTAGATCACTTCTTGTACTTTGTAGAAACTCCGGGGTTGTACTAGGGTTTAGGGCTTAACAAAATTCAAATAATAAGAAAATAAATCAAATCAAGAAGTTTCTCAAAATACACGACAGTGCATTAGGTCGTGCACATGAATATGGTAGAGCACACGGTTGTGTATTGTAGCCATGTACCTTTATGTACACATTCATAATTCGACACACCCAAGTACATAGGCGTGTAGTGTAAACATATATTTTTCTATATACTTTCATAATTTGACACGCTCAAGTACATAGGCATGTACTGTGGCCATGGACAGTTACACGGGCAGGTACACAAGCATGTTTCTGACCATAAACTTCCTATCTTTCTCTTTTTCTTTTCTACACAACACGGCTAGGTACACGAGCATATACCTGGCCATGTACTCCACCGTTCCATTGCGAATCCTCTTCCCAATTCACCAAATTCCAATTCCTTCGGACCCTAGATAGAATCCATCACTATTAAGCCTAATTATATATTATTTCTAACATCGAAACACTAATTTAATTTAATTGAAAACTTACCAATTTTGATCATTCTAATGATCGAAGTCCTATCCTAAACCTTTTCTCACATTGATTGTTCTATAGTGAAATCCAATGAAATTAACACCACTTCATATCACACACATGTAAATGGTGATTAAGAATTATTGATCAATTCACTTACCATATGTACTTCGTCGGATCATGGGGTATAATAGTCTCCTTCTTCTCTTAAGGTTTGTCCTTATGTTGTAAGTGCTATAGTGTAGAATGTGGGGGAAAAGGTCAAACTGACATGTCGTGGTCTATTTATACATCCCTCATCAAATGACTATATTACCCTTAATACTAAACTCTTTTTACTTCCATTTACCCCGAATTATTATTTTTAATTTTTATTTATTTTTCTCGAGTTTTACAAACTATATGAAACTTTACTTTTGAAATGCATTTAATTTTCACAACACTAGAAAACAATTTAACCATGCCTAGGCTAAGTATCACGTCAAATATAAAGTGTAGAAGAATAGAGAAAACTTGGCAGAAGGCATGGACATAGTTGTCAAGACCATGTGGAAGTTTCTCTACATAAGACTAAACATTTACTCATGAAATGAATCCTATAAATACGTTTATAGTAACTTAATTTAACAATTTTTTTCCCTCAAGAGTTAAAATTGATTAACCTGTGCATGTTTTTTAGCTTATGAGAACTATCTAAAATAAGGCATGATGTTTCATGGTTGATATATGCTGATTCTACACAACGACACCAACTCGGGATGTAAACTTCATACCATTGTAATCATAAAATTATTGATCAACATACAATCGTCCATTGATCTATAATTTAGGTTAGGTTAAAATTACTATCTAAACTTTGAATACTTTTTAATATTATATTTGATGTTTAAAATTACTAAATGTCATACTAATTGAATTTTTATTTATTAAATTTTATACTTGATATTTGAACATTTTAAATATCTTGCCTAATTAAATTTTTATTTATCAAATATATTATAATTGTAAGATGACATGAAAAATACTTATTGATCAAAGGATATAAATTAAAAGTAAGATGATAAATTTAATAATTTAACTAAAAAAATTAATAAATAAAATTTTAATTAAGTATAATATTTAATAATTTTGACCTTTACCTGTAAATTTAATAGACACACGAAGTTTAAGCAATGATATTGATTTTCTCACACTTTAATTCCTATCACTAAATGCACCAAATAATAAACTTCAACGGTTCATATAAATTTTCTGTTGACTGTCTCGCTGATTTTCATCATTGGAAGGATATGTTCCTGCGAATGACATCACATTCACGAACCCAAAAAGCTAGAATTATTTTAACTAGTAATATGCTAGTAGTTGACTGCATCATTAATGATTATCTTTCTTTTAAAGTTTATTTGGCCCACCAAAATCATAAAATAAATTTTTAATAAATAATTGATCTAAGCCACTAAAATGGATGCTATTTGTGTTGGGTTTGGAAGAATAGAATTGTTTTCTTTTTTAATGGCTATTTTTTTATTTGATTTGAAAAAAAATATATTATAAGTAATGTATATTTTATATAATGTGAAAAAAATAATTTTTTTAAATTTTTTTATTTATCAAAAGAATAGTTATTCTCCATAAAATATAATTCTTATTCTGAAAATATTTATATTATTAAATAAAATACTACCCAAAAAATTGCAATACAATTCAATTTTATTCTCATTTCATTCAAATAAACCAAACATGATTTATTAACACATTATCTTGCCACTTAGCACACTCTCTAAAATAATTACATGAATGAAAATGATAGAGACCTAAACCACGATTTTTGTTTATAGCAAGGTAGGCCCAATGCAATCATATCCTCCCAACGTGAAAAATAGGGATAATATTAAAATTATTATGTGTTACATTAAATACATATTTGAAGTTTAAAAATACATCCACGAATGAAAAGACATAAGGAACTTAGTTTCTTTTAGTGCATTTCTTTTTTTTTTCTTTTTTTTCTTAATAATACTTTTGGTTTTAAGAATAGAATAAAATAAGAGTAGAATTACAAAATAATTATTATTGGCCTTTGGTGCTATAATATTAGCATAAAGAAATAATAGATATTTCTTATAATTCTCATAAATCGATTTCATAATTTATTAAAAAGATTAAGAAGCAAAACTTTTTATGATTTTATTCATTATTTTAACTAAATCGATTTTCTTTTAATTTTATAATCAATTTATATATATATTAATTGTTTATTATTAATTATTATTAAATTTCTCTTATTAATATGTAAACTAATAATAAAATTAAAAATTAAATCAATTCCATAAAAAAAAACATGAATGAACCATTGAAAAATTTCCCAATAATCTATAAAAGAGCTACAATCCCTTAAGTCATAGCAGTAATATTTTAATAAAATAAGGATTATATTTTCTCTTATAAAGTGAACTCGATATGCTAAATTCTACAAAAGTTAAATCTCAAACCACCGTAGGCTTGTGTGTTCAGTATGGCTTGTTGGGTCCATAAATGTTCATTTAAGAGGGTCAATAATGGACTCCCAACTTCGTCACCGACACGCACGCCCAACCCCCATTAATATCTTCCTCTCTACTCACACAGACCCAACCTTCCAAGTTCCATATCTCCTTCTCTACTCACAGAGAGTCAACCTTCTAAGTTCCACACTCGGACAAAAACACTAACACCAACACAAAAGTTAACCATTTCAGACATATTATGCATGCATATTCAAATTCATCAACCCCTGAAGAAGTAGAACAACTTCGGTTTCTCAGAAAAGAAGAAAGAAAAAAAGACACAGAGAAGAGCTAAACTTATGCCAAAGCTTACTGAAGCAATGCTAGAGACAGTTTGATGAAATCAAAACGAGGTTCAAAGGAAATATTTTCGGTCCTAACTAGGATAAGGTAGAAGGTACGTTTGTTCTGCTCTTTAGCTGGAGCTACTTACTATTAAAGGTTTTATGAAGAGCATCAGTCAACATATAAAGTAGGGAAAAAAGAGAGAGAGAAGGGATTGAAAATCCTGGCTCTGAATTAAAAATTATTATAATAATATTTGATAATTGTAAATTTTTTTATAAAAATCATTTCTACAAGACGGGTACACCCTTAATATATGTATATATTACATTTAAAAATTTTATGTAATTGTAAATCTTCTAATTAAATATGCTGCCATTTTTATGTTTAAACTTTATAAGGGGAAATAATATGCATGCATTTGTACAAGCAATCAAAACTAGAATATTATTTTTCTTTTCCCCTTTGTGGATCCTGCAATCAATTGTATTCTGGCTTTCTGGGGTCACAAAAAATCGCAAGAGCACTTATGGAAGTTGGATTGGGAAATAATAATACTCTTTCCAATTATTTGAAGCCAAAGATTTCATTTTTCGCACCACTCAAAAATAGTACACCTTATAATTGCATGGAGAAAATAGAAGTATACTTATTAATTTTTTTTTTGATAATTACAATAAAAAGAAACTCAAATCTAATCCATATTTCTAACAAACTCTTTTGGATCATAAAAATAGATGTGCTTTACTTAATTTAGAGTTTCATATTTCCTTATTTTTATTGAAAATATTTACAATTTTTATTAATTTTTGTTATTGTATTTTTTTCCGTATAGAGCTTCATAAGGGGCCATTTGGATGGTTGCCTAATAGATATTGTTGTAGGCAAACTCAACCAAAGTATGAATCAAGAAAACCGGATCTTATACAAGTATTTTCCATTGTGATAAATAAATGATTTCCGGTTTTTATTTAGGTGTTCCTATTAATGTGTTCTATAATTTTCCCTTCTTTTTTTTTTTTTTTCTTAAGCCAACTGTTACATGTATTACAATTATGGAGGGAGGAGAAACCATACATGATTCATTATAGACCAGTTAAACTAAAGGACTTATCGTATCCATTAATTTATTACTACGAAGTACAATAAATATTATATGCAATCCTCACCTTTATTCTTTCTTGTATGGCCGGATATATTGATGGGAACAAATAAAGAATACCAAGTAGAGGTGGACAATTAGTCATAGTTATCCACAGTTGCACGTGTAGGTCTCTTAATGTCCATAAGGGTCAAGGTATACTTGTTAAAAAAATTTATTTTTGTATGCATTTTGTTTATATAGCATATGATGAATACTATATATATATATATATATATATCAACTTTTGTCGGGCCAAAAGTTTGAAAACGACAAAGATCTCCATGATTTTGTCGAAAAGTAAGCATTATTTTACTTATTAATCCCGGCTTTTGAGTGATGATGATGATGATGATATGTGTGGCCTAATCTTATCAATTCTCTAGAATCAATGGGCTGAAAACCATGAGTATTGGCCACCTTATTGATTGGATCAGTAAAGAACGAACTTTTGCATTAGAAAAAAAGGGCAGATTGGTATAGGATAATATTCTTTGAAAGTAATCATATCGACTCATTTCGATTTCCGAGCCTGTAATATTAATTAATACAAATGCCATATATGATAATAATTGCTATTTAAACTTTACAAGACTGGCACTTGCACCTTCTGGTGTAGCTTTCCCTTTCTTTAATTACTATATTAAAAGAAAAGCTAGCTTTAGGTTTTTTTTTTATTATATTAATTTGAGAATATAAATTTTCATTTTTTAGAGATGATTTCCATTTTTATTTTTATTTTTTCAATTTTTAAATTAATAGTTGACCCATCTTGTAATTTCATTGTGATACTATTTTTTTTTCTTGTAATCTTATTTGATAATTATATATGATAGCATTTAAAAGAAAAAAAACGATGAAAATTGAAAAAATTGTAATAGTGAAAATCCATTTTTAAATCTTTGGCTTCTTGTATTTTCCACTGAAAATTGTGGAAATTAGTGTTTATGAAGTAAATAGAGCAATACTTCTTTTTATTTTTATTTTTTTTGCATACTTAATAGTTATCGCGAGAATACTATTAACGGAAGTCATATAAATTAAATAGTACTTTTCTAATGGTTCGTCATCTTCAGTTGGAACAATTAGAATTCATTATTAAATGGAAATTGTATTGTTCAATGCACTCGGAAGTTGCATTAATCCATTATAATACTCATTATATTAGTGAAGGTTATAGTAATGATTATTAATAATAATACCCCACATACATAGTGAAAGTGAACAAGTTTTTTTTAAGTTTTAACGAGTGGCTTCTTACTTTTCTGTTGCATTTTTTAAAGTACTTTTATTGAGATTTTGTGCGTTGCATGACTTTACGTTGTATATATATATATATATATATCGGTGATAATCATATGATTTGTTAAAGCTAGAAATATGAAAAGGAAAACGTCGGGAGTATGGCTAAAGATTATCAAATAAGGAAAATTTTTACTTCTCTTTTCACTAATTTTTTATAATATATGTAATAGAGATGAGCGAATAATCTTATGTATGTATATGATATTCATTCAAATAGGTAAGTTTCGGATGAGTATTAAAAATAATAAGATAGATTCTAGATCTAAATTTTTTGGAACTTACTTCCATAAAATAAGATATGGATATGAGATCTTTTTATCTTATATCTATCATAAAACATGTACTTTATGATATATAGCCTTATAAAATATTATTAAATAATATTAATAAATAAATCATAAATAACGATATTATAATTTTTTGATAATAAATTTTTTAATTTAAAAAAAATCTATATTAATAATCTTAAATGATTAAATTTAATGTTGTCGCTCTTTCTTTCTTCTTTTTTTTCTCATTTTCCTCTCTAACTTTATTTTTTTTTTTTAAATTCTTTTGCTTTATTCTTTTCCATTTGCCAAATAGTAAAATTGTAAAACTTGAAATAATTAAAAATCAAAAGATTACCTTATTTTTAATTTTACACATTTTATTATAATTTCCATAATTTTTTATATTAAGAATTTACAATTCACATATAAATTGCTTTTTTAATATCACATAAATTTAAAATTTATAAAAAAATTAAATAAAATTTACAAGTTTCATAAATCTATACTCTGTAAGTTTTATAGGGTATAGAATATGAAATGGTTCTAAGATATTATAAAAAATATTTTGATTTCAAAAATTAAAAACTTATAACTAATAGGGTAAGAGGGTAGGGATAAAATCTCATGTCCTACTCACCCTATACTTGTTCACATCTATAGTTAATATTAAAAAGTATATTATGATTACTTTCCTAAACAAAGTTGACAAGGATACAAAACTGGTAAAATACAAACAAGTACTTAGGAAACATACATCGCATTTTCATGATTGATTTCACATTTTAATAAATGCGTGGATTTCCATAAACGTTTCATTGCAAACTTAGTTACTATTTTCCCTTTCTTGCCTTTCTACTTTTTAAGGCATAAAATCGTGCCTTCTTTTCCCCCCTTCACGTTTCAATTTTTTGTTGTCCTTTTTTTCTATCTCCTTGTCAAATAAAATTTAATTATTTGGCAAAAAAAGAAAAAATTAATTCAAATTTCAAACAATGATATCATTCTAATTTAGGGAATTTAACTGAAAACCGTATGGAATTTTTTTGGGGGGCTATCCTTTTCTGGCTATGATGGTTATCCTTTTCATTTAAAAATTTAATCATATTTTTTCTGAGTCTTATCACTTTTTATGTTTTTTCTGGTCAATTAATTAACGTTAGATACACTGCCTTAATCATTTTACAATCACCTTAATCATATAATCCTAGATATAAAAGTTCCTTAAAAGAATGGTATTACTAGATAGATTACCTTTTGCAGGCTGAGAATATAAAAATGGCCCAGATGGAACCATAATGACATATATTCGTTGAGTACCATTACCAATGCCCGTGAACATTGTCGATTTCATGTCAATTTCAAAATGCATGGTGTGCCTTGCAAAAGTGATAGTGAAGTGTTACAGAAGCTTCATATGGCAACAAATCATGTGGGTCTATGAAGTTCAAATCAAACAATTGTGGACTAGTCGGGGTGACGTTAGGAACCATCTCGCATTTATCCATAGTTTTTGTATCCTCCTCGATTGGTGTCCCCGTCCATAGGGGTGGACAAAAAAACACAAATCAAGACGAGCTAATTTGCAAATCAAATCAAATAAAAAAATATGATTTTTTTAATTTAATTTGAATTTTTTTATTCAAATCAAACCGAAAATTTATGATTAATCTGAAAAATTAATTCGAACCAAATCATAAAATCGATTCAAACTGTTTTGAAAAAAATATAATAATAATTTACTTATAACTAAAAAAGCTTTTTTATTATAATATAACATTTAAAAAACTTTTTTGTTTACATTTATTGAAAAATATATGTTTCTAAATTTTATAACTATAATTTAACAAATATATATAGGTTAATTTAAATTTTATCTTATATGCTACTCTAAAAAAATAAATTAATTATATTAAATATTTAAAAAAAATTATTTGCTTGAATATTAACTTTTTTAATCAGATTTTAATACGTGTTATTATTAGATGAATTCAATATTACTTATATAAAATTACATGTTAAGCAAATCGGCTTTATTAGAAAACAAAATATGGTTTAATCCGTAAACCAAACCAAAATTTTATGATTTGGAAAAAGTATTATTTAGTTTAAAGTACAAAAAAAAACTGCATATTTATGGTTTGGCTTAGTTTGGAGAAAAAACTGAACCAATCCGATCTGCACCCACCCCTACCCGTCCATTTCTAATTAAGATAGAAGAAATAAGTATAAGTAGATCTCCCACACCTAACTTGGTTGTGCAGTAATTGAGAGATTAGAGCTCTAGGTTTTTCCACTCTCATTTGAAGCCAATTTACAATCTCTTGGGTTCCTGCTATTTATGTGTTTCTATAGGAAAAGAGTTTCAGCCAGAGACCTAATGTGAAGTTACAAAATCAGCTCCACCAAAAGGCCAGGTCACTTTGTGAAACTTGGTATTTTGATACTTTCAAATGATGATTTTCATCTTGATTGCCATGTTGAATATGAAATTTATATTGTTGGGCAAAGATTAGAAGCAGCCTTGCTGTGTATTCCTAGAAGGGAAAGACGAAAAAGATAACAGCAGCTTTGGATCAGGATGGAAAGGATATCAGGATGGTGGATTTTGTTGGTCACTTTGATGCTGTGCTGGTGCTGGTATCACAAGGAGAAGAAGAAAACACGTAGGAGTGGAATCCCCAAGGGGAGCTCAGGCTGGCCTCTCATTGGAGAAACTCTTGACTTCATCGCTTCTGGTTACAGCTCAAAACCTGTGAGCTTCATGCACAAACGCAGATCTCTGTAAGCTTCAAATTATCTGTCCTATTATATCCTATATCTACATAGCATGCTCCTATTCACTTTCCTGCTGCCCTGATTTTTCAAGATAGGATCAATATTTTCTACCGACTTTTCTTTCCAGCTGATATATATTTGAGCTTTCAATGGTGGACCGAAAGCGCCTTCCTACTGTTCTCATGACAGACATTACAAAGAATCGGCAAAAAAACTTTCATGCCAACCAACATGCACGGTTGCAGAAACCAGTATTATTATTGCTTCTGGATGTCTTTGTGGCTATTAATGTTGCTGCATCTGGAGTTTTCACCGAAAGAATACTTGTTTAGGATCCTAAATATCAAAGCCACCTTGTTTTAAACATAGATCTCTACTAAAGACATAGTTATGATGGATAGATAATTCACCCTGGACCCCTATCCTTCACTTCAGATTAACTCAGATAAAACAGACAAAACTTGAGCTAAAGATGCATCATGAGTAGATGAGAATCCAATGTACTTAATTTGTAACTATAGTGCTCCAAATATGACATAGAATGTCAATAATCATTAATGAACCTTCTTGCCAGGACCAACTTCCCAATTCAAACAGTCAATTGAACTGCCATGCAGGTCTTGTGTCTTTATGGTCTATTAGAGTGGGATAATATGGCTTTTATAGAGTAGAATGCTCAGATATTGTGCTCAAAAGCACATCGTCCATGCCATAACTAAGCATTTCTTGAAGCCAGCAACATATCTACATTACGTGTCATAACTTATGTCCTATGTGACATCAATTTCATATATAGCAGCACGAAAACACCATCCATTACGTTTTTTGATTCATCGAAGTAGAAATACTACATGCAACTTAACTGTCACTTGGTGACCGTTCGATTCCAACCTTTTATGATGAGGCATGAATTTAAAGACAATAGGATCTAGAATGACTCAATACCTTTTTCTGCATTGAGATAATTTTGGAACTACCTTATATATTTGCGTGCAGGGCACTAAGCACATTTATATTATCCACACAGTTAAACCTATCAAAAAAATGACCATCTATTTTCTGATTGAGCAAGAAATTCTTTGACTAATTACCCAAAAAAGGAGCAAAAACGTGTTGATATATTTGCATGCTTATGCTACGATTTCTTTTTCCCTCTTTAGCTATGGGAAGGTGTTCAAGACACACATATTGGGAACACCCATTATTGTGTCAACAGACCCTGATGTAAATAAGGTGGTTCTGCAAAACCATGGAAATGTTTTCATCCCTGCTTATCCGAAATCAATTACTGAATTATTTGGGAAGAACTCTATACTTCAAATAAATGGAAATTTTCAGAAGAGGGTGCATGCACTGATTGGGGGCTTCTTGAGATCACCACAGCTCAAAGCTCGAATAATTAGAGATATTGAAAACACAGTCAAACTCACATTGGCTTCTTGGAAAGACAAGCAAGTGATTTATGTC
The DNA here is from genome assembly GCA_037954665.1 of Laguncularia racemosa. Lineage (NCBI taxonomy): Eukaryota > Viridiplantae > Streptophyta > Magnoliopsida > Myrtales > Combretaceae > Laguncularia > Laguncularia racemosa. The sequence goes on along the minus strand of JBBMOL010000103.1, from coordinate 2,056,446 downwards.
CAAGAAGAAATTACCAAGGTCTCTCTCTTTCTCTCTCTCTCTCTCTCTCATCCCTCCTTGGCTCTCTCCTTGTGTCCATTTGTGCACATGCACATGGACTTGTGGTGTATGTGCATGCGTAGTTGTGAAAGAAAAAGAGTGTTGTGAGCACATACCCATGTCTGCATGGTCATGCACGTATGCTTATGGCTGTGTTATATCCAGAGTAATGACCTCGCTAGAGACTCTACTTTATGACTTTCTTAGGTAACATTTGAAGTTTTGGTTAAAGCACTGCTGAGCATTGGCCCTGGTGAGGACCTCAACTTCCTAAAAAGTGAATTTGAAGAATTTGTTAAGGGGTTAATTTGTCTACCAATCAAATTTCCCGGAACTAGACTCTATAAATCTCTTAAGGTAAAGAGAAACTTGAAAAATTCAGTAAAAAGGAAAAAATATGGTAATGATTCTAAAGGTCTAATCAGGTTTGCTTCCCATATGCAGGCTAAGAAGAGATTAGTTAACATGGTAGAAAGAATAGTTGAGGAGAGGAAACTGCAGATGGAGAGATCAGATCGGGAGAGGGTTATCAATGATGCACTTGATGTGCTGCTCCATGATAATGGCGATACAAAGGAAAAACAACGCCTTCCACTGGATTTTATTTGCGGGAATGTTGTAGAGATGATGGTCCCAGGAGAAGAGACCATGCCAACGGCCATGACCCTTGTCATTAAGTTTCTCAGTGATAGCCCCATTGCTTTAAAGCAATTGACAGTATGTTCTTCGTGCTTTTGATATAAAACTCGCAACAACTTCTTACTTATCAAATAATTCTTCCCTAGTCAACAAAATTTAGGTTGTGCCATAAATAATTTTGCCTCACCAATATTCTCGATATGGCATGCAAAACAAATACTCCTGCATTAAAACTAAAAATAAAATACTAATGTACATCTACAGTTTATTATTCACTGCATCTGATACCATATCTTAAAAGGCAAAGTTTTGACCTTTGTGCTGTATCCTTACTTTCTCAAGAAAAGGGTGTCGAAACTTTTATTGGAGAGATTATGTAGAAAGCAATTATATACTTATGTCACAGTATCTTGACATCTTTTCTAGACCATATACTGTTTGTTCAGGACGTAACTTCAAGAAAGAAAATTTGTTACTGCGTATTTCTCAGTTTCCATGATAACGGAGACACCACTTATTCGTATTTGCTCAGTAAATTGTTATTTGGTATTTCAGGAAGAGAACATGGAATTGAAGAGGAAGAAGATCGATTCCTGTGAGGATTATGCATGGACTGACTACATGTCTTTGCAATTTACTCAAAATGCAAGTCTTAAAATCATTAGATAGGTTTCCGTAGTATTTTATTGCAATGTACCTTATCCATTAGTGGAAGTTATAGATAGCAATGTAATCAGTGGATGATGCTTCCATTTTTTTGCTTTAGGTAATCAGTGAGACCCTTAGGCTGGGAAATATTATCAATGCAGTTTGGAGAAAAGCTCTAAAAGATGTTGAAATCAAAGGTGAGTATTGGTCTTTTGCTGTTGGGCATTGAGGAAAGTACATATACAGTTTCTAGCTGTTAAAGCTTGATGTGTTGTTGGCAGGTTACTTGATTCCTCAGGGATGGTGTGTCTTGACCTCCTTTACTTCTGTTCACATGGATGAAGCAATTTATGAAAATCCATATGCATTCAACCCATGGCGATGGGAGGTAGGCCTTTCTTCCTCCATATCCATACCTGAAATTACCTTGCCACTTCTTCATTCCAAGGAATACAATGTAAGCTAAAATGTAGTAAACGAAAATTACCACCTATGACTACATTGCATGAAATCATTCGAATCTGTGACTTGACCTGTGTATAGAAATGTGCTAGAAAAAGGAGCCTATCAAGCCTCAGAGGTTATAAGCAAGACATGAGAAGATAGAAATCTTCACCTTTTGTCTCAACAGAAATACCTATTCATGTTCTTGGTGGTTATGAGGTTTGTGCATTTTTTTGCTCATGCATCTCTAATACCTGATGGAAACTGACATTGATCCTCCACAAGTTGATTAGGATTAGTAAATGGTGGACAAAAGTACCTAAGGTGCTTATGGCATTTGCTTTTTTTTCTTTTACTGTAGCAATTATATTTCAGATAAGAGAAGTTATGTTGAGTTCTACCCATTAAAAGCAATCTTAGTCCAATCCCATTATGGGTTTGGCAGATTGGAGCTTCAAGCCCTTCAGTTTGTTTGTGAATTTTTTATGCAGAATATTGGAGCTGCAGTTAACAACAGTTGCTTTACACCTTTTGGTGGGGGACAGAGATTATGCCCAGGTTTAGAACTATCCAGGCTCGAGCTCTCAGTCTTCCTTCATCACCTTATCACTACCTACAAGTAAGCACTATACAGTATGTGTAACAAAATTGTTTTTTTTTTTTTTGGGGGGGGGGGGGCGCGGGGAGTGGGGGTTGGGTTTGGAATGGGGGGAAGGAATGGATTTCAGTTTAGCTGGTTCAGCCAGAGTAACTACAGAGCACCAAACCAATTATGCCTCTATAAATATTGTTCAGCAAAGCACTAACCCTCAACATTCTACTGCAGTTGGGTAGCTGAGAAAGATGATATTGTGTATTTTCCGACAGTCAAGATGAAGAGAAAGCTGCCAATCAGGGTTTCCCCTTTAGTTACAGCTGCCACATGCCAATGAGTAGGTGAAACCTTGAGCAACAAGAGATGTGCAGTGTTGGTTTTTTTAACATCTAGGGTAGCAAACTGCTGCCACCTCATGTACAAGACAGGTTTTAATGAAATAGATAAGATCCTAGATCGTAGAATTTTGTTTTATCAGTCTTCTGGAAAGTGGTTCTCAACAAAGAAGGGGTTGCTGAGGAAGTTCTACCATGAAAAATTGTGTGCCAGAAAGGAGGGGCTTGAGCTGCCCCATTGCTCATATTTTGTGTATCTGATTTTGATTATTGTCAGCAACATTTTTGGTATCACAAGCTTCCTAAGAATTTACAAGAAAGCTGCTGGTTAAACATCCTGCTTTCCATTGCTTCAATGTTTCATAATTAGAAATATTCACAGAACCAAAGAATTTAAGCAATCAAATACCATATGCACACCGCATGATGTATGAAGCATCAAAATGTTTGACTGTAAGCTTGTTAGACCCACATTTTTTCCCCTACTTTACTACTGCCAATTTATTTTGTTCAGAGAAACTGCAAAAGTATACATGATTTATCTAAGAGACCTTGTTAATACCTTTGCTGAAATGATAAAAAAGTACAATAAAAAGGTAACAATGAGATAAGTTACATCCCACACATTAATTTTTCATGCAAACGGCAATAAGGGATGCTCCTCCCTGTGAATTGGATTAAGGAGATCAGAATGGCACATTTTAAACCCCTAGATTCTTTCATCTAATAAACTTGAAACAGTTGCGGAACTTTTACCTGTAGGCTAAATTAGGACTCTGCAGCTTTATGTGTTTTGCCTTTGCTGCAGATAGGATTATTTTTCTCCATGCTATTATTTACTTCACATAGACAAATGAGGCTAAACTTGCGAAATAGTACTAACTTATGCCAGTTTCCAACTGCTCGTGGCAATATGAAGATCCCCTAATACTATCCCTCATTATGGAGAAATTATGTGTACCTTCCTCTTTTTAAGGAAAATTGCAAACAAATAAGTCCCATCAAATTGAAAAGCTAATAAACAAAATGTCTCCAAAAACAAAAATTGAAAGGGCATGTGGAGTGACCATTTTATTTGTGATTAAATAAACTAGTCAAACAGCAGCTCCTCATGAAACCAGACCACTTTGATCAGTAAAACATGCAGTAGAATCAATGCTAGACTGAGATGTATACAGATTTACAGGCCATCTCCTCACGATGTGAAGCATGGATACGTATCAGCATTTGGATATTATTCAAAGATCCGATAAACAAGTTTTATTTTGGTCAGTCAGAAAAATGACCTATATGTACAATAGCTTGATTTACAAGAAAAAAGCCGGTTGAGCTACACCAGATAATAGCTCATGAAAAAGATGGTGCAGCTTAATATTTCTAATACAGGGTGGGCAAGAATCCCAGCACTAGGAGGAATAACTAAGGAATTAAACTACAAAGTACCTGCAGCTTCAAGTGGAGCCTCTTTTCACAAGTGTGTACCTTGGAGTCTTTATTCAGGAGTCAGGGGCCCTTACACTCTGAAAATAACACATTGGGTTTCCATGATGAATAATGATATACTATCCAGCCAGCAGATACATGAATCCTCCAATAAACTGATGTGTGGAGAATCTGAAATACTAGGCATTTTGGTCATCCATAACAGAGAAAATCCTTGCTGATTCTTCTCAAGCTCATGCAGTGCCTCAATAACTTTGCTCCCATAGTCAGGAGAACAGGAAGATTTATACAGAGCAGTCATTCTTACACTGAATTTCTTCAGTGTTTCTTCTTTGTCAAAATTATATAAAATTACCTTTTCAATTGATTCCATTCATCAACAGAAATTTGTTAACACGCTCCGACAGATTCTTTTTTTTCTTTTCTTTGAGCTCCAACAGATTCTTTTTTTTTCTTTTCTTTGTGCCATAATCGCCCTTGTAATTGAAAGATCAGTGTAACAGGCTGCCATCCTGAAGTACCTCAGGTGCTATGAGTTATATGATATGCAATGTGGCATAATTTATTTTCCCTATGTTGTTGACTTTGCACAGTTGTGAAAATAAACTCCAGATTTATTGAATCGGGCCAGTAAATGCAATAGCTCCTCATTGGAGAGCTTTGAAGGCCTCTTGTCCTCAAATCCACCTGATTGCAGGACACCAATAACCTTCTCCCTAAACAAACTCATTTCCTCTTGAGATGGAGAAGAAGATGGACAGTCATCTTCTTTGGTTTTTTCCCGTTCAACATTGTCATCACTACCACTATCACTGTAGTAAGGATTATCCATGTACCCACCACCAATATCTTTCTTACCTACTGAATCAGAACTCTCAAAGATTTCCACCAGTTTCCTCTTCTGCTTAAATGTTGCACCGAGGGTCTTATTCTTCTTGATGAAGCAAGTTCTTGTAAACGCACACCATTCATCTAGATTAACATCTGGTATTTTACTTTTAGGACGGATTATAACAACTGAAGAGTCCACTTTAGGTACAGGAAGAAAGTCTTTCTTGCTTACATCCAGCGCAAAATCCACATCAGCCACAAGCTTCACATTTACAGCCAATCTATTATACTCTGAGTCGCCGGGATTTGCCAATAACCTCCTTGCAAACTCCTTCTGAAGAAGTAGAGTGGCACTTCTAAACTTGTACATGCCATAAACCAGTTTAGTAATAAGAGGCGATGAAATCCCATAAGGAATGTTGGCAACAACAAGATCAAATCTGGGAAACTCAGTCTTCAAAGCATCTTTCTGTACAACCTACAAAATCAATTACAATACAACGGGTCACATGAAAACTTGGGTTTGCCCAGATTAGGAAAGATTAAAAATATTGAAATTTCTTTGTCCTTCTGAGACCCTGTCAATCAGCATCGAATCAATTTAAATCTCAATTCTTAGACTCTAAAAGGGGCATATTTAATTGGAAAGGATTAATAACAACAGTACTAAGATCTTCTATATGTTTAGGCTACCAGATTTGTCACATTTGATACAGAAGGGAAGTCATTCTGCTCCATCCAAGTGAACAAGAAATGATCACAGACCACAGGGCAATCTTCTATATGACAAAGAAAAGAAAAAAAAAAGAAAGAAAGAAAAGGGTACACTTGATTTATATATCATAACCATTTATTATTGCACCACTAGTAAGAAAATGGATGACATGTTCTTGTTCAGTATCTCCTCTGTTTGGTAATTCATATTCACACCAACCACATAATACAGGCCTCAGTTTCCACTTTTCTTTAATCGTGCAAGGTAGCATGTTATTACCAGGCAGCAATGCAAATGGTGATAAGAAGAATTTTATAACACAACAAACACATCCGAGCTCTCTCACCAATATAATTCATCCATCACTCTCAAACATTTCATCAAATACATTAAAAAAAACAAAAACAAAAAAAAAAAAACTTACACTTAACTTCCCGTCAAATCCACATTCACGTACTCTTTTTTGGAGCACATCCACCATTCTCTTATCAATCTCAACCGCCACAACTTTCCGGGCAGCTTCCAAAAGCCGAAGCGTGAGGTTGCCGGTACCGGGTCCGATCTCCAACACGGTATCGTCTTCCCTTATGTCAGCCCTTTTGATAATTGAATCCAGAATTCTAGGGTTGGTGAGTAAATGCTGGCCCTTGCTCTTGTAAAGATGAAAATAATCATGCTCTTTGTGTACAGTTTTGTAGTTTTTGAGACAGGTGCTGTCTTCATCGTACTCGGTACGAGGGTAAGGACGGTAGATGTGCTGCTGGTGGAGAAAAAAGAGTGGATTTATACAGCGAGAGATTGAGTTGGGTTTGCAAAGCATTGGGTAGCTCAGTCAGGTTAGCGAGTGTTTAGGCAGTGAAAATCTGCGAATTCGGAGACTAGGTTGAGGAAATAGAAGAAGAGTTTTTCAATTTCAACGGTCAGCTACATTTTATTTTGGATGAATCATGTCGTTAAAATTGCATTAGCTAAGCATCCAGATCCGAATTTTTAAAATAATAATAATAATAATAAAAGGGGTGTTTTTCAACCCCTAACCCTACGCGATTATTTTGCCATTCGAAAGAAAAACAAAAGAATTAAAAATAATAGTGAAACACGGTTTCATTTCCACAAAGTTGTCAATGGGTTTTAACAAAAATATCTCAACTTCTTCTCCTTTTTGCAAGATTTTAAACTTCAATCCAAATCGACTTTTCAAGTTATTTTTGAGATATTTATGAAGTTTTAATTTGAATCAAAGATAACGGAAGAATGTGCTAAACAAGTGTGTCTTGTGACTTGTGAAGATGATGATGCTCTAGAGTTTTTCAAAACTTCAAGAACAATGGATTTTGTAGAAGCCTTGACATCCATCCAAGATTTTAAGTAAGTTATAATGCCCAAAATTTATGATGTTACAATCTACTACGTATTATTATTGGATGATAATACATAAAGATTTAAAAATCTACTAAACATCTCCATAAACTTGTATTAACTACAAACACATACTGATGTAATTCTCGGAAAAAACATTATTGAGTGGCTCTCATAAGTCTCACTTTATAATCATAACAATAACTAGAGTCCATTTACACGACAAGACAACGTACTAACAATACAAGCATTATCTCATGTCCATTTGTCACAGGCAATAATCCTCATAGTAGCAGTACTACTCAACGTCAACTCCTATATATAAGGACTCATTTCCATCTCATCATAAATCATAAATTCATCAAACACACTTACAACTGAAAAGGAATTTTCTAAAAAGGTGAGTTATTGCCTAGTGCTTATATATCATCAAACACACACACAAGCCATGTAAATACAGAAACACAAACAAATATGCAATAGGAACATCACAAATTACCAATTCATTATCTTTTATCCAATTGTGACATACAATATAGTCTTGGCATTTTAAGACTTGAGATAACATAAGACCTCATTCACAAATATATATAATATACACATATACAATGTCGGGTGCTTCTTAATGTTTATGAGTATATGAGTTACCTAAATTTACCTAATTATTTTGGTACATAACTTTAATCAAGATGACATCACACATTGATCATTAGGGTATCATTTAGAAATTTTTATATTTTTTCATTTATATTAAAGTTTAAACCCAATTATAATTTTATAAAGCACGATATATATTTAAGCTCAATTAGCCATGTAGTTATAATTATATTAAGCTAAATAACTTCAAACTTGAGCTTGGATCAATAAGTTAATCTAATAGCTTAAGCTCTAATGTGATTTGATTATAATCAAATTGAATTCAAGTAAAAATTGAGTTAATCTCGAGTTGCTTGTGATCTAGTTTAGTTTATTATCTTAACTAATCCTTATTCAATAAGAAATACTACTCCTTTTGAATTGAACTTTCCATCTTATTTCATCATTAAGTTAGCTTAGAAAAAGCCACATGAAAAAAAAAAAGAATCATAATGAATTAACCAAAATATCCTTCTTTAATAACCCTAACCTTGATTTCCTCATCATTGTTACACTATTACCAACTATAGCCACTAATAATAACTATAACTACCAACACCATAGAGGTGTTCATGGTTCTATTCATAGGTGAAACAAAAACCAAATAATATTTGAAGTAATTTAAATCTAACCTCTAGAGAATTGAATCACTTACAATAGTTCAAGGTTTTGAATTGAACTATATCAATTGCGGTTTAGTTCGATTATAGATCATAAGTTAATAGCTTTTCAATGGTCCTTTTACTAGCATCACTATTATGACTAAAAATTTGACAAACATAGGGTGGACACTCTAAAATAGAGATAATATAAAAATTTACAATAGATGAATTAGTAATATCACTTAAGCTGCTGATTGTGTGCTTTTATGCTGTTGATAGATGTTATGCAAAAGTAACATAAAAGATGGGTTGGTAGCTATGATTGAAAAACAAAGATGGTCGTCTTGTAGTGGGGTGAATGGGCAAGGCTATGAGCTATGATCATGAGGGATTGAGAGTAAGAGTTAAGATAGGGAAGACTGAGGAGTAAGGGTACTAAACAAAGTAAAATATGAGAATTGAGATTAAGAGTTACAAATTTAAGAAGCATTGAAAAGAAACACACAATTTGCTTATTCTAATTTTCTTTTTTTTTAAAAAAAAAAAAAAGAAGTAGTTTAGTTCAAGTTTAACAATTAAATTCACTTTGAATTCGCCTCAAATGGAACAATGAATTGAATTGCAATTAAAAGAACTATATTTTACGATTCAATTGACTTGATTCATTAATGGCTTAGTTTGCTTTGATTCATTTATTGATAAGCCCTATAGCACTATCATATCGAATCACCCATGATCAAACCTATACAGGAGCTTATAAATAAAACCATGAAAAAAAGAAAAGAAAAAAGAAGGTTTGTAGGTGGCGTTAGTCATAACCTCCATGACCTGGTTGTCTAGTTGTTGCATTGATTGAGTGTTATGGTGGTAAAGGGGAGAAAAGGGTAATATGTGGAGCTACAATTCTTACCCTTAGTAAGAAATGGTTATTACTTAAAATGCAGTATTTTCTCACATGCGAAATAGTAACTCAGCATTCAAAAGTGCAGCTAATCTATAATAATTATTCTATGTGCATAACCCTCTTATATAACTAAGTAAGTGTTGGTCATCAAGCTCTTTTCCATTAGTCTTCTATTCTTGCATTTTAGCCTTTTTACCTAAGTAACAAATTTACCCATCACATTTTATATATCCTTAATCACAATTGTGAACTATATATGTATATATAAAATACTATAATTTTGGGATAGGAATCAGATTTGATTCATCATATTTGGAGATAGCATTCATGTTATTAGATTATAGCAGCCTTTTGACAATTATGAGTTATATATTTTTATAATTATTTAATGATTATAAAAATGTTCAAAAAAAGAAAAAGAAAGAAAGAAAGAAGTGTAGAAAATACAAAAAAGGAAAAAAGTACAAATTTAGTCATAACTGTGTACCATATTTTCTATTGTAATTCTTAATCTTTTATTTTTTTTCTATTTCAGTCCTCATCATTTACAAAAGTTTGCAAATAAGACTCTTGTTAGTTTCTAGTTAGTTTTTTCTATTAAGGTGGACATGTTGTGCAATCTAATTGATCGAAATTTAAAAAATGATAATAAATAAAAAGTTACATAATAATAATATAATATATACATATATTATTTAAGGAAATAATTGAAGAAAGTTAAAATTTTTAAAATTTTTTAAAGAAACAAGAACTCATAAAAAGGAGGAGGAGAGGGAAATCCGGCTACATAAAGGCAAGGGGCGTATTTATTATGTAACTTTTTATTTATTTTGTGGATTTTTTTTATTTTTTTTTTCTAAATTTTTCATATTTTTTAAAAATAATTTACTTAAATATTGTATATTATTATTTTTTAAATTAAATTACTCATTCCAATCAATCCTATTGTGTCATGTGTCATTCCTAATAAAAAACAAAAAAACTAAGGATAGATTTATTATAAACTTTTAGGAACGTTGAGAAATATTTTTTTTTCTTTTTAAAGACTTGCCAGGAGTGTATGGAACAACCATAATATTCTAGCTGAGCCACGATGTATTAAAAAAAGTGTGTTGCTCGATCTACTCACGATGATAAGTAAAACGAAAAAAATAAAAAATATAAACTGATCCAAGCAGGTTCTATGCTTTTTTTCTTTTTTAAAAAAAGATGAATGGCATACAATCATCATCAGTAAGTTAAACAACCTTTTTTTTCCTTTGTGGATCGTGACCCACTTGGAATATTGTAATTGTTCAGGTCACCCTGTGTGTGTATTTTACAATTTCATTTAGTTTTTGTAATTATTTACTTAAAATAATAATTTAGATGAATAAAATGGCATATGCGTTAAATACTAATGAAAAAATTAATAATATTGAATTTTTTTTATTTGAAAACTTTTAAAAATGGTGAGGATTAAAATAGAAAGATAAAAAAAATTTGAACTTAAATAATAAAAAAAAAAACCTGCAAAACGTTTACAATTAAATACGTATTTATGCGAAATAAAAATAAAAAACTAGTGCAATGTAGAAGGAGTAGAACCGAAGTTACTGGTAAGTAGTCAAAAGTCAATGTCACGTCAAAGCTGCCGTCCTTGACCTACTTAACCAGTGTACAGTGTACACTCACCGCATTATGGATTGGTTCCTACAAGTGTCCCCATTGACCTCCATCCCCTACCTTAACCGGTCCATCTTCACCTCTGTCTGAAACACAGCCAAGTAGATAAACAAACAAACATGTTTATGGTGGAAGTGAATCACCAAAGGATCAAAACCAATGGAATATGGATGCACATAGCTGAACAAGGAACAGGACCTCTTGTGATTCTGCTACATGGTTTTCCCGAAACATGGTATGCTTGGCGCCATCAGATAACATATTTGGCTAGCCATGGATACCATGTTGTGGCACCTGATTTAAGAGGTTATGGTGATTCTGATTGTCCCCCAACCCCTCAGTCTTATACTGTCTTACACCTTGTCGGCGATATCATCGGCCTCTTGGACCACTTCGGAGAACAGCAGGTCTTTCTTTCTCCCTAACTCCCAGTTTGGATTAATTCCTATTTTTTATTTTTCCATCGTTTATTCTATTAAGGAAAGGTAGATGTTTGTGGGCTGATATTACTATGTAGATATTATCGAAGCAAACCAGAGAGTTTTTATTTGTTTGAGTCGACAAGATTTGTTCGGTATATATTAACGAGTGTACCACTTAGCTTGATGTTTGATTGACTGATTATCTCATTGTAACTCTAGATACCTAAATATGCACAAAAACAATGCAGCAAAGATATATAAATTGAAAGTTCCTCCTGCTGTGTGGTCTTGTTTTGGATAGGCCTTTTTAGTGGGACATGATTGGGGAGCTTATTTTGGATGGATACTTAGCTTACTGAGGCCTGACAGGGTCAAGGGTCTTGTTGCACTATCTTCCCCTTACACACCCAGATCTCCACAAACCAAGGTTGCCAAGGACTTCCAACAATTTGGCGATGGGTTTTACATCACCCAGTTCCAGGTAACTTCCCATAATATCAGGAACAATAATACCGAATCGAAATTTACACCGGCTACTCTTGTAAACTTTTGGAATTATACATACCTAAACCCCAATTTTCTCAAATTCATATCTTTTGATATGCATTGAGCCCAATTTATGGAATTTATCAGCGATGCCTTTGCAATTATAAATTCTTATCAAAGGTGCTTATGTAGTTTTTGTATTTTTAGAACTTATTAGAGAAACCAATATTACATAACAGGAGTGTGGGTGTACAATGAATTATTGGGATATTCATGCAATTTCGAAAGTGTTTACATTAATATATCGATCTGTGTGAAATTATCTGATCGATCGGTCTGGCTAATGCTAGAAACCTGGAAGAGCAGAGAGAGCATTTGCAAGATATGATTATCTGGCAGTGATGAAGAAGTTCCTTTTAATCAACAAGACAGATCCCCTGATAGCTCCTCCAGGAATGGAAATCATAGACTATTTGGAAACTCCGTCCTCCTTGCCTCCATGGATAACCGAAGAAGAATTGCAGGAATATGCAGATAAGTTTCAGGAATCAGGCTTTACCGGTCCTTTGAACTATTACCGCGCTATGGACCTGTAAGAATCAAAACCAACCCTCCTTTTCATTTATATTACAGTTATTGTTGTCCACATGTTTTGTTGATGCCTATGTATCCCTCTTTTTACGGGTTGTAATACCATTAATCAAAATATATGCGTGAGATAACCCGATAATTAAAAATTCATTTGAGTATAACATTTAGTGGTACAAAAAATTTAGGTATGAAATTGAAAGAACACCTAAATTTTAGGTACTAGTTGTGACATTATCTCAAGGAAATTATACTTGCGCGCAAACCTATGATTTAAGCAAATTCCTGCCGCCTGTGCCTCATCTAGCTATATCATCCTTTCCTTTTGCTACATGATAACAGGAATTTCGAGCTTCTAGCGCCATGGCAGGGATCAAAAATTACAGTACCAGTGAAGCTTATAATTGGAGACAAGGATATTGGATTTGATGTTGCTGGTACTAGAGATTACATACAAGGAAGCATCTTCAAAAGCCTGGTACCAGACCTTGAGGTTGTCATACTAGACGGCCACCATTACATTCATTTAGAGAGGGCTCAAGAAGTTTGTAATGAAATTCTGAACTTCTTACTCAAACTGATGTAAATTAGATTGTGAAGATGTAAAAGTGATATTAGAATTTTCCTGTGAGATGAAATCAAATTCATAAGCTGATAAACGGTTTGCTGTAATTTCTTCTTCTCGATCTTCTTCTTCTCCACACAAAACTTTCATAGAAGCTATACTCTGAAATGCAAAAACTAAATGAAAAGAAGTACCTACAAGCGGGAAAACAGTGAATATGAATAAACATAATTATTGGGATGAGCCTTGAAAAAGAGATGCCCAACTTGGGTGAAAGCAAACGAAATTGTAAACTGAACCTAACCAATGCAGGCAACATCAAATTTTGAACATCTTGCACATGTAGGTCAAAAGACATCTTTGAAAATTAGTGCTCAAAAATTGCAATCAAGTTAAAATAGTATCAATAACTGCATGTTCACTTGGAGGAAAGTGTTTAGTCCACCGAATAACTATTTTCAATGGATTGCTATTATCTAAAATTTTGAATAATAATTCATATCCTTAACTCATAAATTGTTATTCAATAATTTATTTATCATTGTTGTTATAAATAATCTATTATTATAAGTCATGTTAAGAATTGAGATTATGAAAAGTGGAGAATGGTATAGATTTTAAAGATATAACGAACAATTTATTTTCTATTCATGTTTTATTTATTATTCATTTTTATACTAACTAAATAAAGTAATTTAGTATGTAATAACTATTACGTATTTATTTAATTCTTATTGAATTGTAATTTAATCATCTCTTATTCTATTCGGTTAAATGAATAGATCTGTAAATCACATAAGGTAGGCTTGAAAACCATGCAACCTATTCCCTTGTACTAATGAATATTAGGTTATCGTACCAAGAGATCTTTGGGTAATTAGGGATTTTGATTTTAGAATTGCTTCTTATGGCCTATTCTAATGCATTTGATGATAGGACAAGCATCTATTAATGACCTAAAAAGAAATTTTTAATTTAGATCATTAGACAATTTATGATTTAATTTTCTACCATCAAATTTTCTTCTTAAAAATCTCCTTTGTTACACATCACCAAATGATGACTTCTTCTAATAATAGTTACATTCTAATGCATTTGTCAACTCTCTTGATATTAGACTTCTTCTAGATATCTTACATAGATTATCAACATAATTAAAGTCACATATTTTTCTAAGCTTGACTTTTATATACTTCTTTTTTTCCTTTGTTTTTTTTTTTTTACTTTTTAAATAACTTGTTATGGACGATTGGTTTACTTTTACTACCAATGTTTAATTGCCATGTAAGAAGGTTCTTTTTAATGAAAGAAAACTTAGAAAAAGCAAATGTGCCCCTATATGTTCTTATATGCATTTAAGTTAATTTAAGAACAAACAAATAGTGGGAAAAATATAACATAGATAACTAAGAAGAAACTAGAAAGCTAAGAAAAAATTGTAAAAAATTACAAATCATTCTCTAAACAGCATGACATCAAAAAGCAAAAATTTCGATACAATAAATATACATAGTTGCTAAAAATAAAAAGGAAATATATTCATTAATTTAGTAATTTGAGAAGATCTAGCAATTTTCCTTCACGGCTTGGTTTGATCAGTAGTCACCTATAAGGATGTTAACGAGATGGATTTGGGCCGGGTTCAACAATCTCGTTACTTGTCTCGTTATCTTATGGAGATTCTCAAACCCTATAGGGTTTTTTCATGAAATACCCGTTACCCGTCTCAAAACTTATAGGATTCTAATAGGAAACTTGAAACCCGTCTCAAATCCGTTAGAATTAAAAAAAAAAATCTATTATTAGTTTAAAATCTTTACTTATTCATTATGATTACTTTTATAAAATATAGCTTATGTTCTTGGAAATAAATAATATTTACAGTTTCAACATATCTAATCATATAGATAAAACTTACTTAACCAGCCATACAACTTAATAAATAATACAAAGAAATAATATATAGTTAACATTTCTAACAGACTTAGGTTATAAATAGGTGCGACTTCAAAGCAAGATATAATTCTCTAAAACATCCAATCTACAAGTTTATATCAAGGCAGAAATTAAGATTTTTCATTTCCACACACAAAAGTAACTTGCATAGCATGAAATTAGAATCGTCAATCTCCATTTAGGTAGTGCAACAACCTATAACCAAGACATCACATATATGTCTAATGGAATCACCAACAGTCTTATCAGTTCTCTAACTCAAACCAACAACCATTTATGTCTAATGAACATAAGAATTATTGCGCCATTTTATTGAATACTTTGCAAATTACAACCAAGATATCACATATAATAGAAACTACAAGCATAATCCTTCTTTGCATCCAATAATTAACCTATTTGAAAAATCATGGCTTCTTGTTTGCTATTTTAACCACAGCTCTTATAGATTTCTAATGTTAAAATTCAAGGCTACCAATGCAAGCCCAAGTTAGAAAAAAAAAAAAAAAAACTCTAAATGGAACTGGGAGAGTGAGAGTGAGATCTAACCTTAACACGACCAAGAGACGAGAGACACCAAATGACGACGAAGAAGACTGACACGTTTAAGACGACGATTGAGATGATGGGCACGAGACGAGGGATAAACTGGCTGACTAGAGACAAGGGACGCGAGACCTGAATTACCGATGATGATGAGAGACAATAGTTGACAAAGACAGAGTGCTGAGTGTAGAGAACAAGCAAGTGACAATAGCTTACATAGGAGGACGAGGTCACGACTCACAAAGGACGATGAGGGTTTTACTATTGCAGGTTTCCTTTTGATTTGTTTTTCAACTGCTTTGGAGGTCTCAGAGTTTGTTTGGACGAGAGAGAAGTGAAATGTGGAAATAAAGAGTTATGTACGTTTGAAGATCAACATAGCCATTTAACATGGTCATGTTGATTTTGAAGAAGAATCGAAAAGATACATGAAGAAACAACATGACCGTATTAGTAGTCGTGTAACTCTCGAAGCAATTGAAGCGAAACATTACAAGTTAACACGATCACGTTGAATTAATACAACACAACCTATCAACATGATAGTGTTGGGGCCGTGTTGGCCATATCTTCCAAAGATTTGGAAAAGCTCGAGAGATTTAAGTTAAACACGACCTGAACATGATTGTGTTAAAGGATCATGTTGGGTTTGACAGCTACACATTATAAATAGACAACCTAAAAGATTTATAAAAGGGTTTTTTCTTTCCATTATAAATTGTTTTGATTCTATTGTTAGATTTTATCTCATAATGTTAACTTAATTCTTTTAGTATCTACATTTGTGGAACCTTATAATTATTATATAATCTTATTTCAGTTATTATTCAATAGATTCTTTAAATTCTTGATTCAATTATATATGTTATTTATTGTATAAAATTAATATTTTTAGAGTATCAATTTTAATTATTGATATTATGCAAGTAGATTGAGAAATCACTTGTATAATTAGATTAATGTAATTGATTAAATTACAATAATTATATATATATATATATATATATTAACGGATTTGGATTCCTAATGAGTGGGTTTAGAACCCATCAATTCCTATGTGCTTTTATCTCTAATCATCATTGTGCATCTATTTTAATCAACACGTAACTTATGACACCTAGGATTTTATTTAGCTATCCTACTAGGTTTTTAATATTATATTTATGACAAATAAAAAATTGGTACAATTTCCAAATAAAATCCTAAAATATAGTAAGTTGAATGGAAGATAAGATATTGCTACTTTCAACAGTTAAAAAAGTTTTTTTTTTTTTTTTGTTACAGAAAAATAATCAAACGTTATGTCAGATCCGTCATCCTTGACTTACATAACCAATGTAAACTCACCACATTATGTATTGATTCCTGAAAAAACTTTCCCATTTTCTTCCATCACCTACCTAACCAATCCCTCTGCACCTCTGTCTGAAACACAGCTAAGTAGACAAACAAACAAACATGTTTATGGTGGAAGTGAATCACCAAAGGATCAAAACCAATGGAATATGGATGCACATAGCTGAACAAGGAACAGGACCTCTTGTGATTCTACTACATGGTTTTCCCGAAACATGGTATGCTTGGCGCCATCAGATAACATATTTGGCTAGCCATGGATACCATGTTGTGGCTCCTGACTTAAGAGGTTATGGTGATTCTGATTGTCCCCCAACCCCTCAGTCTTATACTGTCTTCCACCTTGTCGGCGATATCATCGGCCTCTTGGACCATTTTGGAGAACAACAGGTCTTTCTTTGTCCCTAAATCACTGTTCGGATGCAATTCTGTCCTTTGTTTTTCCATCTTTTACTCTATTAAGGAAAGATAGATAACTATGGAATGATATTGCCATCTAGTATTTACCTTGAATAAATATCATCGTAGTAATCCAAAGGGTCTGTGTTGACTAGTCTGAAAGTGGTAGAAGGTAGCAGCAGTGACCGATGACGAATATTAATGTTAGATAATGATATTGTTTGTATTGAAAGTGGTGAAAGAATTTTGGAAAGATGTTTTTGATGATTTTCCAGAGGAAATCATTTATTAGTGCAAAAATTTCAATTGCATGAAAATTGTTTTCCCATTGACCATTATATTTTCTACATTATGGATCAGAAAATTATCATGCAAAACAAACGCGCATCCTGAGAAATGAGAAATGTGTTAGAATACTGTGAGGATGAAAAAATAGTTATAATAACCTGTTCCATGAAAAGAAATTTATAAAATATCATTCATCAAAAATAATTTATGAAATACCATTTCTGAAAAGCATTTCTTCTATGTGCAGAAATGTGTTTCTTCTATAGTATTTGATAAATTACTTTTTAAGAAATTGTTTTTCAAGAGTATTTCTTTCCATAAATATTTTAAACCATTTTTCCTGAAAAAACTACAGGAAAACTACATTAACTCAAATGTGCACCATCCACCAAATTGAGTGATTGATTGATGTAATCAAATCAACCACAGATTTTCAATTGTTTGATTCCACAAAATTTTATCAGTGTATACTAACGAGTTTTTCACTTCGATCTTTTAATTGTTTATCTCATTAAAGTGTGGACACATAAATATGCACCCCCAAAAAAAAAAAAATGCAGCAAAGATAGATAATCGAAAGTTCTTTCTATCGTGGTCTTGCTCTTGAGTAGGCCTTTGTAGTGGGACATGACTGGGGAGCTGTTGTCGGATGGATACTTAGCTTATTGAGGCCTGACAGGGTCAAGGGTCTTGTTGCTCTGTCTGTTCCATATACATGTAGATCTCCTCAGACCAAAGTTGCCAATGACTTTCAACAATTTGGTGACGGGTTTTACATCACCCAGTTCCAGGTAACTTCCCATTCCTGGAACAATACTGAATAGAGTAAATTATGCCGATTATTCTTCTAAACTTTTGAAATTATTCCCGAGCTCCTTTTTTTTTTCTTTCCGATTTTATACTTGCACTCCTTTGACATGAGTTAAGCCCATTTTTATGCGTATTATCAAGTATGTCTGTACATTTAGAAAATTTATCAAGGGTGTCCATGTATTTTCAAAACTTATTAGGGACGCCAATATCATATAACAGGGAGTGTAGGTGTATATGAAAAAAATGGCTATTTGTGTAATTTCAAAAGTTTTTAAGGATGGTTGAAGTAATTTACCTTAATAAATCCAATCAGTGCAAACTTGTCTAATCAGTGTACTGATACTAGAAACCTGGAAGAGCAGAGAGGGCATTTGCAAGGTATGATTACCTGACAGTGATGAAGAAGTTCCTATTGATCAACAAGACGGATCTGCTGATAGCTCCTCCAGGAATGGAAATCATAGACTATTTGGAAACTCCGTCATTCTTGCCTTCATGGATAACTGAAGAAGAATTGCAGGAATATGCAGATAAGTTTCAAGAATCGGGCTTCACAGGTCCACTAAACTTTTACCGTGCTATGGACCAGTAAGAATCACAGACAACCCTCCCTTTCATTTATATTGTGGTTGTCGGAACATAGTAACAATATAAAGGGGAAAAATGTAGGAATGATGTCACGTTTGCCTAGGTGTTTTTTCAATTTTATTTCTAAACTTTGGCATTCCTAAATATCATACCCAATTAAACTTATTAGTATCACTGCCTTTAATAACTTTCTTCACTTCTGTGATCCACCAATAATGCTGCAACTCCATAAAGATGGACATGTGAACATCAATGAAAGATCCTAACTAGGAAAAAGAAAACAATCTCAAAGTTCAACTGATGACCTTTAGCAATATTAAGTATGAAATTGAAAAACACCAGGTAGTAATCGTGAAATCATCTCAGGAAAAGCATACTAGAGAAAAATTATTGCTTTTGCTAGTTCCTGACGCCATTGCCTCATCTAGCAGTATCATGCATACCTTGTTTAAGTTCATCCTTTCGTACATGATGACAGGAATTTTGAGCTTCTAGCACCATGGGTGGGATCGAAAATTACAGTACCCGCAAAGCTCATAGTTGGAGACAAGGATATTGGATTTGAAATTGCTGGTACTAGAGATTACATACAAGGAAGCATCTTCAAAAGTCTAGTACCAGACCTTGAGGTTGTCATACTAGATGGCCACCATTTCATTCATTTAGAGAGGGCACAAGAAGTTTGTAATGAAGTCCTCAACTTCTTACACAAACTCGATGTAACTAGCTCTTGAAGATGCAGTTGGACATTCATTAAGTCGATTATAAAATACACAGATGTGATACTAGAATTTTCCCGAGAAATGAAATAAAATTCATGAGACGATAAACATTTTATTGTAATTTCTGCTTCCTAGTCTTCTTTTTCACAGAAGATTTTTATATGAGCTATACTTTAAAATGTAAGAACTAAATGAAAATAAGTACCTACTAGTCTGACAGTAGTGGTCAAATTTTGCAATCAAGTTAAACTAGCATCACTAGGACATCATGTTGAACCTACATGGTTAATGCAAACCCCTAAGGGGCTTATAATCCATGGTTCAAGGAGAGATTTACTTATCAAACTTGATATTATCATAGCGGCTCGATGCTCAAACTACCATGTTTCAAATAACTTGTAAATTGCATGAAGTCCAGCAAACAGGCATTCAGTCACCCCATAACACTTTAGTTGTGAGATACTGAACGGGTACAATTGGTTTTTTTTTTTTTTGGATCAAGTAAATTTTATTAATCCAAAAAGAATAATTTACATTGCCAAAAGGCAAGATACAAGACAACCAAGGTACAAATATAGCAACATAGTGCTTCCTAAGTAATGCAGACTCTACTTTACATTAATGTAGCATATATTCTAATTTGGTTTACAATAAAGCCTATAGTAGAGAGATTGCCTCTCAAGCGTACACGGTTGCATGTACGCCATATACAGTATACTGAAGCTGCAAGAGCTGCACTCTATGTTTTAGTCACTGGGGTTGAGGAATCCGCTATCGCCTCTAGAGCACTCATGGTTTCTTACCATGTACTAAATGAGGGAAGGCATTGGAAACAGTCACAGACCAGACCTCATAACGCCGATGTGTAGCCACAGGTAAAGAAGAGATGCTCATGGCTCTCTCTACCTTGGTTACAGAGGAAGCATGTAGGAGGCACTGAGATCCCTCATGAGATCATTCTATCCAGGGTCGCTAATTTGCCTTGCCAGGCTAGCCAAAGTATGAATGAGTGCCTTGGTAAGGATCTGCTGTTCCACACTACTTTGCACCATGGCATAGCAGTGTCTGGGGGGTAGAGGAACTCATAGCCGCTTCTGATAGTATACTCACCTGAACTTAAGTGCTTCCAATAGAAGTGGTCTGAGCATGACGCATTCAGGCGTAGATAGGCTGGTATATGAATGTTGTTCCAAAATGGGGTTGCCGGTATTTGCCAGTCATTATCATTTATTAGGGAACATAGTCTCGTTGTTAGAGGAAAACCTGTATTACCCCTTTCTTTGGCATTGAATAGCATGTCCAAAGGCCCTATCGGGAGCTAGTAGTCTGCCCAAAGTGATATCTTTAGCCCATTGTTGGGTTCCCATTGAAAACAATGTCGAACCCTAGTCTTCAAGTTTAGCAACTTTTTCCAGGACCACGAGCATCTAGCAGGTGCCTTAGTAGACCAAAAACTTCTCCCTTTAAGAAGGGTGGAATGTACCCATTCAGGCCATATGCTCTTTGGTCCCTCCTGGCATAGGTGCCAGATGTGCTTAAGTTGGATAGCCTTATTCCACTGAAGTAGGTTTGGGATTCCCAGCCCCCCCACACCTCATAGGTTGGCATACCTTCTCCCACCGAACTTTGGCTTTGGTGTGTATATTTGGTTGACCACTCCATAAAAAAGTTTCGGATGAGACGGTCAATCCTCACTATGATGGACTTTGGGAGGATGAAAACTGAGGACCAGTAAACCTGCATGGAGAATAGGACCGACTTTACCAGTTGGAGCCTACCCGCATAAGACAAGTATTTAGTAGTCCATGTAGTGATGCGCGCTGTAATCCTTTCCAAGAGTACCTCACAATCCACTTTTCTGAGCTTAAAAGATACAAGTGGTACCCCCAAGTAGCGCACTGGCAGCTCCTTTTCACAAAACCGGGTGGTATGGAGGATATCTTCTCTAGTACTCGATGTGATATTTGAGAAGAATATGCTACTTTTGGCATGATTAGCCTGTAGATCGGAGAGGGTATGGAAGTGTTGTAAGGTTTGCATGACCAAACGTGTAGACTCCACATTCCCATATGTGAATATAAGTAAGTCGTCGGCAAAGCAAAGATAGCTTATTCTCTTAGTTTTGCATCGCCAGTGTAGGGTGAATTGGGGGTTGTAAGTTAACCTTCTCAATGAATTGGAGAGTACTTCCATTCCCAATACAAATAGGTAAGGAGAGATAGGGTCCCCTTGTCTTAAGCCCCGCTTGCTAGCAAAGAAACTCGACAATTCACCATTTATGTTGACAGAGAACATGGGGGTGGTGACGCATTGTTCAATTAGGGTGCACATGTGGTGGGGGAACTTCATTGCTTTTAGGACTGCCAGTAGGAAATCCTAATGTGATGTATCATAAGCTCTTTGTAAGTCCACCTTTAGTGTGCATCGTGGGGGTCTCGATTGTGAGTGATATACGGCCATCAACTCCTGCGCAATGAAGATATTGTCCATTATTCTTCTTCCCGGGATGAAGGCAGATTGTTCCCTTCCAACTAAGTGCGACAAGACCTTTTTGATGCGTGTAGCAAGGATCTTGGATATCACCTTGTAAATTACATTACAACAGGCAATAGGCTGGAAGTCCCCTATCTTGGTAAGATTAGCTACCTTTGGGACTGGGGAGATGATTGTTGCATTTATTTGTTTGAGGAGGTGGCCTGACACAAGGAATTCTCTTATGGCGGTTATCAAGTCATCACCAATTATTCCCCAAGCTTCTTTGAAGAATCTGGCTGTATACCCATCTGGTCCTGGTGTCTTCTCATTAGCTTGAGATGTAAAGCCCCATTTTATCTCCTCATCTGTGTATGGGGCCTCAAGCTCATTACTTTGCTGTTCACTGAGAGTTCGTATTACCCTATCTTCAATGTCCTCTAAACAGCCAGTTGTGGAAGGCGTGCCATACAGCTGCTGGAAGTGGCTGACTATTAGGCCACACACCTCCTACTCTCCAATTGCCATCCTCTCTGGTTAGTTGGTATACAACATTCCTATTATGCAGATTCGTCATTGCTTTGTGAAAATAGGAGGTGTTTTTGTCACCCAGTTTCAACCACAAGGTTCTTGACTTTTGCTTGTAGAAGCTCTCCTCAGCACCTCTTAGTAGATAGTATGTTCTTAACGTTGCCCTTTCTTCCTCCATGCTAGTGGAGGTACTTGTGGTAAGCATCCCCTCTTGGACTTGGGCTAAATGATCCTTAGCAGCTTTTACCCTGTTGGATAAGTCAAGATATTCTGTTCTATTCAGTACTTTAAATGCCATCTTGAGTTGTTTCAGCTTCTTTACCACCTGAAACATCTTGGAACCCTCCACGTCTTCTTGCCACCCACAGCTCACAATCTCCTTGAAATCCCTATGGTCTGCCCAAAAGTTGAAAAACTTGAACGGTGTTCTCTGAAGGGAACTAAGCCAAGAATGGTTAACCATAATCCTATCCAGCTTTCTTAGTATGAGATTTGTCACTTGTTTGTTGGACCAAGTGAAAAGGTCTCCTGATTGCCTCAGGTCTTCCAATTCCACTTGTGCAATGCAGTTTTGGAGGTCAACCATAGCTTCCGTAAGCCGCATGTTTCCCCCCTGTTTTTCAGATATGTATCTTGTGGTATTGAAGTCTCCTAGAACCGCCCAAGGGCATGATTGCAGTGAAGGTGCTAACTCCCCAAGATCTAGCCATAACGATCTTCTCTCTTGATCACAATTTGACCCATAGATGAATGTTATAGCTAGGGTCATGTTGTGACATAGATTGTTGGCTGTGCAGTGCACGTATTGCTCATGCTCTCGCTCCATCCTAACATTCCAATCCCTTGGCTTTCATGCAATCCAAACACGTTTCCTTGAAGCCGTATTGATCCACACTTGCCACTTACGCCCCATCATATTCTTAATGGTGTCCTCATTTGAAGGGTTGACCCTAGTTTCAAGTAAATCAATAAGACTTATTCCTTGGGCTTCGCAAACCTTTCACACTTCCGCGACCTTTATGGGGTCATTTAATCCCTGTATATTCCAAGCTGCTATATACATGGGGATGGGGTTCCATTAAGTTAAGTAAACTGTCTTCTCCTCTTGCGTAGCTTCTTTTTCCGCCGGCTAGAGGAGGAGGATCCTTTGCTATTTGTTGTAGAGCTATCTAGTTCTCGAAGTAACTGAGGTATCAGTTTGGCAAGGGGGGTGTGCTCAATGTCTTCCAGGTTGCTCACCTTCTCCCTGGCGCCTCCAGCACATGTCCCAACTCCCCTCCTGTCTCCTTCTGTGTGTGCACGCTTAGCCGTGTCAACGGAGGGCAGTGCAGTTGCGTCCTCCATGCCCAATTCTGCCATACTTTCCTTTCCTTTTGGCATGACCACAATCGACTCCATTACGTCCTCCTTGGCTGACTTAAATAAGGGGTCTAATCCAGATTTCCCCATCTCCTCTAGTGTTATGTTTATATCCACCTTGGAGGAATCTTCGTCTGTTCCTCCCCTCTTCTCTTCACACCGCTCATTACTACGTGGAGCTTCTATTCCCACCGCACTTTCCTTCCCTTTCCCCATGCCTTTTCCTGACCGGCGGCTCTGTTTCCATTTCTCTTCATTGGCCACATGTTGATCAGTTGTGGCTGGTTGCTTCGTTGGAGGGGCTTGGCCGCACTCATGGCCAAAGACATTACACTCGCCACACCTAGGGGGTAGCCATTGGTATTTAACTCTGACCAACGCAATTCTACCATCAGCTCTTTCCACCTCCACGATGATTACAAGCTCCTCCCGCGCATCAATCTCCACTAGTACTCTAGCGTGGTTAGCCCTCTGTCGTGACATGGTGAGGGTATCGGCTTTGAGGGGTACTCCTACACCACTCGCAATATAGCTTATCCCATCTGCGCTAAGGAATTCGCAAGGGACTCCGATGAGCTGCGCCCAGACCGGCAGCTTGGTTGGTTGGGGTTTATCAAGTGGTAGTCCCTTCTTCCATTTATGTAGCATGAGAAACCTCCGAGCAAAGTGTCAATGTTTCTCTAAAATGGGCGTAAGGTCCACCCCTGGTCCGAACCTAAAGTAAAAGACACCTTCCTTGTTGCTTAGGACCTCTACTAGTCCATAGTCTTTCCACAGCCGGAATGCATTAGTTTTTACTAGTTAGTATGGTATCCTCCAACCTAAGAAGTATCCTACGAGGGTGGTCTCCCAATAGTTGGCGCCATGGTTCTCAACTGCCAGCGGAATGGTTACTCGAGTAGTAGAGCCCTAGCTTGCCGGAGGGATGAACTGGAGCGGGAAGTCATAGGTACCAACGGTGGGGCCAGTAGCAGTTGGCTT
This sequence comes from Laguncularia racemosa, assembly GCA_037954665.1. Taxonomy (NCBI): domain Eukaryota; kingdom Viridiplantae; phylum Streptophyta; class Magnoliopsida; order Myrtales; family Combretaceae; genus Laguncularia; species Laguncularia racemosa. Next base: position 2,031,519 of record JBBMOL010000103.1, on the reverse strand, counting down.
GGGTTGGTCTGACGCACAGGCAGCTGCGTAGGACTTTGGATAGGTGGAGGTGGTCGCGTGGGAAATGGCCGGTGAGTGGTGGTTCCCGATCACTTGGTTTCCCTAGGTGCTTGTAGCTTCGCCCAAGGTGGTTTGGGTGACACCCCTGGCAAAATGTGGCAGTGGGTTGTCATTGATTGGGTGAGCTGACATGGGGGGACAAGCTGGCTGCAGGGTGGCTTGAGTTGACTTGGCACAAGGCTCCATGTTTCCATTTTCGTCTTTGTTCTCTTGGTTGCTTTTTGAGGGAACAAAAGTAACTTTTGTTTTTTCCTCTTTAAGGCAAACATTGTAATCCACCTCTAGGGACGTGCTACGGGTTTCGGTTTGCTGGTTTCCAATGGTTTCAATTTTAGGAATTGTTGTTGTGGTGGGTTATGGGCAGGTAAGGGGTGTGTATGGGGTATGAGGGAAATTTTTTATCACCTAAAAGAAGTGGTCCTCTAAGGGTGTGGGTTAGAGAGAAGAGAGAGCATTTTCTCACTCATCCATCCCATTCTGTGAACGAGTACAATTGTTGCTACTACAAATTTTCAATGATATGCCTTCAACATGTGTGGAGACTGGAGACTTATACTGCAAGGGCAAAAGAAACAATCCTATAACCTAGACATGAGTAATTAGCCATACAAGAGATTTGCAGGTGAAATTGTGACTAACACATTAGGCCTCGCTCTTTGCTCTTCCTCACGAAATGATGAAAAGGTGTCCCTACAATTCATCAATCACCACCATTAAAGCCTCAGACACAATGACCAAGCAGAGCATGTCTCACAAAATTTTCTCAATAAGATGAATCTGCAATTATGTATTTCTCAATCGCAGGCAAAATGTGCCAACTGAGAAAACAAAAATTGATGCAAAATAATAATTATAAATTATTCCTTCATTCTGACAAGTTTTAACAATTTCATTACATTCTCATACACAATAAATGTCACTGAAGAAGCAGGGACATTTTTAAGCATGTTTGGTGTAATTCCCTTGTAAAAGCCCCTCAAACCTTCAAACCTGCAAAACCATCAAGAAGATACACACTTAGCATCAAAAATAAAAACAAGAAAAAGATACAAAGAGAGAAGCATGGAAAGGGTTGAAAAAACAGAAGCTAAAACAAGAAGGTTGTGTGTAGCTAAGACAAAAAATTTTCCAAGAAAAAGTTCAGGTCCTAAAGGATTAACCAATGGTTTTTCTCCATGAATCAGCAAAATCATTTTTGACTTTTATTGGGGGAATAACATCATTGAATTCATAGCTCATATTAGAATAAGAATTCGATATTTTTCACGAAAGGAATTGCCATTATGGGGCTAAAATCCAACTGAATATTATAATAGCAATTCTACAAATAATAAGGGTGGGAATAGAATCACTATTGTAGTGAAGTGATCAGACCATAAATACATCACTTTGAACACATCTTCATAAAGGGAACTTTTCTACCAGAAATATACCCCAGAAAAGAATTTTAATTAGAAATCCTTATTAGTTCTCTATCTTGAATTTCATTCATCCACTGCTCTTCTTCCTTCAGTTCAGAGTAATACCTCCACGAATGCCTACCATTGCTCGCTATTTTCTAAATTCCTTCCAACCCCTTTACTTCTATGTAGTGTCATTCATGTACAACTCTAATTCCCTGACATTATATGAAAGATTTTTTCACTTTGACCCTTGGATCAACCTGGCTCAATACTCAGGGAATCTGTAATTTTTTTGAAGGGCCTAAATCCCCCTTGGAAGACTCATTGGCAGTGTGCCCTAGCAACCACAATCTCTACATTTGGAAAGATCGGAAAATCAAGTACAAAGTTTGTGCACTCTTGTTGGGAAAATTTTGGCCTCTACTTAGAGTTTGTAATCCCTATTCTAGCACAGGTGTTGTAAGGTTGGGAGTATTTGTCTTTGCACTATTTTTTATTGTATAGTGCACTTACAACGACTCTTGTATAATTATCCAAAAAAAAACTACTCTTGTATAATGCTTTTTTGTCTACTTCATTTTTCAAATTATCTTCTTGTACATCCTCCTTTTACTAAATGAAGATACTGAATTGTCCACAAAAATAAAAAATAAAGGACCTGGCTCGATAGAGTTTCTATCAGATCCCCCCATGTAACATAAGCAACCATGAAAGGCCCAAGATACTAAGCAAAATCAGCGTTTCTGGATGGCAAATCACAGTTGCACATTGAGGTAATATAATTGCAAAGGATTGTTATTAGATCAAGAGATCCTGATTCAAGAATGAATAACTACTCAGCCTACTCTCAGCCCATTTTAATGCCTTTATCAAATCCCTTGAACAAGATGAGCATAAGTGCTCATTCTGTAAGATATCATGCCCTCTTAGACCACTAAATACATAGAAAACAATGGACTTTTTTCCACACATTTGCATCCTCAATTGGAGAAGCCATTTATGTGCATGTAAATCCAGTAACATTGTGCATGAATCCATGTGGGATTGAGGGTACATATGTGGGAACACTTGATTATGGCTTCTGTGTACATGCATCTATGCTTATGAAATCTTTAATTTATATGCACAAGTGCAAGCAAGCTATTGTTTTCACGCACAATGGTCCAATGCAAGATGGTTCTACAAGAGCATAGCTATTCATTACGTAACTGCATAGGGAGCATTCTTAAATGACCAATAAGATGATGGATCTATAGTTTTTATAGTAACCTTGTGGTTTCTTTCAGAACTTGCAGGCTGTCCATGTATCTTGGAGTTCCATCAATGCTCGGTCGTTGCTGGAAGAAGAAATAATTGAAATCCAATCAATTGTGAATAAAGCAAGAGAGGATATGCAATATTGACAAGAAGAAGAATTGAAACAGATGAAGAAAACAGTAAATCTGATCACATGCAATAGCTATAACTCTTCCTGGTCCAAATGAATAGAGAAAGATTTGACCTTTTTTTTTTTTTTTTGCAATCAGATATTCAAGGAGTTGAGAATAACAGTCCACCAAAACAAGATATTTATACCTGCAATCGAGTCCGGACAACCTGCATGAAGAATCAAACAAAACTTATGAGAAATCATGAGATCATGAATATGTATGTACATGAAACAAGAGAGAAAAGGACATATACATACACATATGTTAGTGTGCATGAAAAGCAAGCAAAGAGGTCTTTAACAGTGCCCACCCCCCCACAACCCACACACACACACACAAAACCAAGAAAATGAGATTTTAATTTTTGATAAAAGAAATGCTACATGCCTGTAAAGGATATGTCAGAAGAATTGCTGCAAGCTTTGAAGAAGCTCCTAGAATAGCAAAGTCAGCAGAATTCTGCAAACATAAGTTATAAGTTCATAAATCTGTTGAAATTCTCGACCATCGCCAGTCATAGAATGATTATTAGAATATGAATTAAATATACGACTATATATACAATCTTAATGAAATTTCAACAATCAGGTAAAGCAACTTATAACATATTGCCAATGTGGACATAACACAAACAATAGACCAAAAGTTCAGACTGAATATTAGCATAACCATTTACTCACCAACACATTATCAGAAGTTTCCTTCCCATCTTTCTTTCCTTTACACTTGAACTCAACCATAACTTTGCGAAGCTCCTCATATGCTGTGAACTGAACAGCTCCATGAGAAACCTGCTAAAGGAATGCATAGATTCTAAAGTTTAGTTGGTCAAGAAGAAAGTGAAAACAATTTGTTAATTAGGACTACATAACCTTGATGCAAAGAGACTAGCTGGTCAGGAAGAAAGAGAAAACAAGTTGCCAATTAGGACTATAGAATATTCATGCAGCAAAGCACACATCTGCAGGTGCCAATAAGAATATGCAATTACATATTGTGCACAATAGAAGCAAATAAACGAGCCCATATAGTGGAAGCTTCCCAGGTTTCCTCTATCTTCTATATAGGGATCTTATGGAAATAATGCTACTAAAAATAAAATATGAATACCAAAAATGATAGTTCATTTAAGTGAGAGAGACAAGATTTTTGATAATGAGCATGACAACTCAATGAGATCAAAAGTCCTTGTATTTCTCTTTGAAAAATGGGTATTAAAGACAAAAATTTCAATGAGAACATTAATGGTGAAAGTTCATGTCTAAAAATTGCAGACAACTTTTCACCAAGCAAACTATTCATGAAAATGCAGTTATCATGACAAATATGGTTAGATTCTCAAAATTTAGTAACTTACTAGCAAAAGACTTGGAACGAGCCCTTTGTAAAGAGCATGCCAACCTTCCTCTTTCATTATGGTTTTTGACGCATCTAACAGATGTAAGACAAGAAAGAATGGTGAAATTACACTAGTAAGTAATATAATTGAAGATCTAAAACAAAAGTGCTTCAAAACAATCCACATCCTTAAGTATCAAATTATAAACATGATTTTTTTGCCACTTTCATAGCGTGCAAAGACAAGATATTGTTTTTTTTTTTGGTAATTAATAATTTATTAAATAGCAATATTGAGGAATACAATACAGGAATGAAAACAAGTTACAAGGAACACATAATCGATGAATGTGCTAGCATACTAATCCTAGGCACTAATGTAAAGTAAAGTGATAGGATTACAGTGGCCTTATGTAGGCTCGTATGTGGTTTGCTAGTATGCTAATTCCTGGGATGTCATTCCCTAAACGCACTTGGTTTCGGGTGCGCCATATACAGTAGACTGCTGCCGCTAATGTTGCACGCCATCTTTGATGTGTCGGTGAGTCTCCCAGAGTCATAAAAAATCTGATCACATTATCCCAGTCGTTGGAGTGGGCTGGACAACGCATGTAGTCACAGACTATACTCCAGACTTGCGAGGTGTAATCGCACTGGAAGAACAGGTGGGCGTGGTCCTTCTGATGCCGGTTACATAGGAGGCAAGTAGTAGACTGCACTAGTCCCCAACGGTGTACCCTATCAAGGGTGGATAGTTTCCTTAACCAAGCCAATCATAGTATGAAGGCGTGTCTAGGGAGGGAGGTTTTATTCCATACTACTCTCTGCCAAGGTACTCTTGGTCTTGGGGGGTTAAAGAAAGCATAACCACTCTTTATGGTATACTCTCCAGATCCTGAGTGTTTCCAACGAAGTCGGTCCGACTCTGTAGTATTCGGTTTGATGGAGGAGGGAATGCTAAAACTATTCCACGGTTGGCCCTCCAGGATACTCCATTCGTTTCCACTCATTATGGAGCATAGCCTTGTATTGTCTGGAAAGCTCATGCTGTGCATGACCCGAGCACTAAACAAGGTATCCAAAGGTCCTGTCGGGAGCCAAAAGTCTGCCCATAGCGAAATTTCAAGGCCATTGTTTGGTTCCCAATAGAAGGAAGATCTAACAAAACTTCTCAGCTTGAGTAATTTCTTCCGTGTCCATGAACAGACAGCTGGTGCCTTGGAAGACCAGAAATTCTTTCCCTTGAGTAGAGTGGAATGAACCCATTCCGGCCATAAGCTCTTTGTTCCCTCCTTGCAGAGTCTCCATATGTGCTTGATTTGGATGGCTTTGTTCCACCAGTGAATGTCCAATAATCCTAGGCCACCACTTCCTTTTGGTTGACACACTTCTGCCCATTTGACCTTAGCTTTAGTGAATATGTGTGGGTTGCCACTCCAGAGAAAATTCCTAAGTAGTTGTTCTATTTTTGAGACAACCGACTTAGGAAGGATGAAGATGGAGCACCAATAGACCTACATGGAGAAAAGGACAGCTCTGATTAACTGAAGCCTACCCGCATAGGATAAGTACTTTGCTGTCCACAAGGTGATTCGAGTCAAGGTGCGTTTCACTAACATCTCACAGTCCTGTCTTTTGAGCTTCGATGAGATGAGGGGAACCCCTAGGTATCGCACCGGTGGCTTGCCCTCACTGAACTGGGTGCACTAGATTATGGCCTCCTTTATACTTGCTGGGACCTAAGAAAAGAAAATGCCGCTCTTGTGGTTATTTATTGCCAATCCCGAGATGGCCTGGAAATCCTGCAAGGTTTGTCGTACCAAGGATATAGATTCCTTGTTCCCCCTGGCAAATATGAGGTCATCTGCAAAACAGAGATGGGTTAAGCGTTCATTTTGGCATCTCCAATGAAGTAAATACCCTGGATGCCGTATTAGTTGTCTCAATCGCATAGAGAGGATTTCCATACAAAGGACGAATAGGTAAGGAGAGATAGGATCTCCTTGCCTTAAACCTTTTTTGCTTGCAAAGAAACCCACCAGCTCCCCATTGATGTTGATAGAGTATTTTGGCGTTGATATGCACTGACTAATAAGCCTGCAGAAATGGGGAGGAAAGTGCATAGCCGAAAGAACCCCTAGAACAAAATCCCACCTCACTGTGTCATAGGCTTTTTGGAGATCCACCTTCATCATACAGTGAGGAGCTCCTACTTTGGCATGGTAATTTGCCATGAGTTCCTAAGCCAAGAAGATATTATCAAATATCCTCCTACTCGGGACAAAAGCCGCCTGTTCTCACCCAACTAAGGAAGGCAAAACCGATTTCATCCTTGCTGCAAGCACCTTGGATATCGCCTTATAAATGACATTGCAGCATGCAATTGGCCTGAAGTCCCCCAGTCTAGTAGGGTTGGCCACTTTGGGTACTAGAGTGATGGCCGTGTTGTTTATCTCTTTCAGTAGATGCCCTGATGTCATGAACTCTCCAGTGGCAATGATCAAGTCCTTACCGATAATGTCCCAAGCTTTCTTGAAGAACAGAGCAGAGAATCCATCTGGGCCAGGAGCTTTTCCATTCGCCTGCGATGTGAATCCCCACTTTATCTCCTCATCTGAGAATTCATCAACGAGGCCGAGTTGTTGTTGGTCAGTTAGAGTCCGTGGTGTCAAACTCCCCACGTCGACAATAGTGGTAGGAGCTGTAGGTGGGTCATATAAGTGTTGGAAGTAGTGGAGTATCTCTTGCCCAACCTCCTCTTCCCCTGCCACCTCACTGCCATCCTCACAGGACAGTCTATGTATGGAGCTTCGGTTGTAAAGACTCTTCATGGCTTTGTGGAAATAAGCCGTATTTCTGTCCCCCAACTCTAACCATTTTGACCTGGACTTCTGTTTGAAGAAGCTCTCCTCCGCCCCCCTTAGAGTGTAATACTCCTTGTAGGCCATTCACTCCTCTTCCAACCGGTTTGTGTCCCCAGCCTCATGTATGGCTCCTTGCACTTGTACCAACCTTCGCTTCGCATCTTGTACTCTTAGCGATATGTTGGAGAATTCAGTTCTGTTTAAGCTTTTGAGCCCCTCCTTAACTAGCTTTAATTTCTATACTACCTGAAACATATGGGAGCCCTGGATATCTCTCCTCCATATGGCGCTAACTAGGTCATGGAAGCCTTCATGGTCTGCCCAATAATTGAAAAATTTGAATGGGCTCTTTCTAGCCCTGAATCCATAGTCCATACGGACCACAACTAGTGAGTGATCAGATATGATAGGTGGGAGGAATTGGGCATGAGCATTTGGATGCAAATTCATCCAAGGTAGGTTGACCATGGCTCGATCAAGCTTCCTAAGGATAGGCGCCTGCTGCTGTTGATTGGTCCATGTAAAGAAATCCCAAAATATCTCAAGTCTTCCACCTCCACTTTAGCTAGGCATCTCTGGAACTCCAACATTGCCTCCGTGACTGATGCTCGGCCTCCTTCTTTCTCTGTGACTAGGCGAGTAATGTTGAAATCGCCCATGACCAGCCACGGTCTATCACCTATAGCTTGGGCCAACCCCTCGAGATTCAACCATAGCTCCTTGCGTTCTCTATCATTATTGGATCCATAGACAAAAGTGATTGCCATAATACTGTTCGCTCTCAAGTTTTTCATGGTGCAATGTAGAAATTGTGTGTGTTCCTTTTCCACACGTATATTCCACTCCTTTAGTTGCCACGCAATCCAAATGCGCTTACGTACCATGGAGTTAACCGGACTTGCCAATGCTGACCTAACCTATTCTTGATGGAATCCTCATTTGCTGCACCTACTTTGGTTTCCAATAAGCCAATCAAGCTAATGCTATGCATAGCACACAACCTCTTAACCTCCGAAATTTTAATGGGGTCATTTAAGCCCCTTACATTCCATGCTGCCACTGACATGGAGATGTGAATACAATACAATTAGGTGAAATTCCGACTCCTCTTGCGCTGCTTCTTCTTCCGGCGACTAGAGGAGCTAGAACTTCTGTTGGCCATGGGTTGAGTTCTCGACATTTGGTTCATATGAACTAATAATTTGTTGAGTGGAGTGTTCTCAAAATCATCACCCCCATCTGCCACGTCTCCTCCCTGATCGGCCATTGGCATGTTCGTCACACAGCTAGGGGAGATTGGCATCTCAGCTGCTGCCAGGGGCTTTTCTACTCCCGCCGGAGCTGTTGCAATCTTCACGCCAGGTGCCTGACATCCACTGTCCACCTCCATCCGCTCAACCATTGTTCTCCTCAAATTACCAGGGTCGTCTATAGGCTCCATGGCAGCGTAGGCTTCCTTCGTTGGCATCACATGCCCACCATGTTGTGCCGCTCCTCTGGCTACTGTTTTGCCCTTAGAAGGCGTCATGCTTGGTGCTCTGTTGGGATGCTATTGGTGGTCAGCGAATGAATCTTGCCTGACCTTCTCCTCACACCGCAGCACCTGCTGGCCAGCAGCTACACGTGGGGCAACTTGGCTGCTCTCCACATCCGTAGACTCATCCTCTTTCCTTTGAGTGGTCTGTGCGGGTTGACATTTATGCCCGAACACCTTGCATTTCGCACAACATGGAGGCAGCCATTGGTATTCCACTTGGACTTCCGCAGCCACGCCGTTCTCACCCTCCACCCTTACTTGGGTGACCAGGTCCTCACGAGCATCAATTTCCACTAGCACCCTCGCATGGTTTGCACGTTGCTTCCTGGCCGTTAAGACTTCGGCCTTGAGTGGCACTCCCACGCCACTAACTATGTGGCTCAAACCTTCCACCCCTAAGTATTCGCATGGGATTTGCGAGAAGGTGGCCCACACGGGAATGTTGGTGGGTTGCGCCTTGTCTAATAGCATACCCTTCCTCTATTTCTGTAGGATGAGAAAGCGTTGGGCGAAGTGCCATGTCTTCTCCAAGACAAGTGTTGTGTCGCTCTCCCCACCAAACCGGAAGTAGAAGAAACCTTCCAAGCTGCCTAGTACATCCACCAGGCCATATTCTTTCCAGAGTTTGAAGGCAATGGATCGGACTAAGGAGTATGGTAGCTTGCGGCCAAGGAAATAGCCCACGAGGGTGGTGTTCCAAAATGCCGCACCCCGGTCCCCTATTGCCTTGGGTATGTGCACCGCTGGGGAAGGGCCCTTAGCGGCCGACAGTACGTATTTCAGAGGGAACACCGGTGTGCCGTCCTCCGCCTTGGAGCTGCATGCTTGAGCATATGTTCTGGCGGCCGAAGTCGTCTGCGCAGGTGCAGGTGGGTGACCATTGCTAGGTGGAATCCAGTTGGCCTCCTCAAGGGTCTCGGAAAGTGCATTGTCTCTTTCCAATGCAGGATTTCCAGAAATGGGATTGCTTTGGAAGGCAAGTGAGGCGTAGCTAGGATGTTTGGCTACTTTGGTGTCTGTGGGGCTGCGGTTGCAGGTATTAGGCCTTCTATGATCTGTGTGGGCACAAGGCTCCACATTGCCTTTCCTAGCTATGGTTTGTCCTTTACCTTTCCCAATTGGAAAAGCAAGGCTTTGACTTGCCATTTTTGGGTTGACATTAAATGCCACCTCAGAATCCGTGCTCACCCCCTGGTGAGCATATTGATCTTGCACTCCCGATGGTAGGTCACTATCGGTGACATTGTTCATTGTCACCTCCGCAAGCGGCGACTGACGACCATCCGGCACCACTTCCTTGGCCGGAGTTGTCATGGTGGGTGGTATATTGGTAGATGGTTTGTAAACTATTGAACTAGGCAAGTGGGTGGCTACAGTGGTTCCTAAGGTTCCTACAGGTAAGAGTGTATAGGGAAGTGTGTGGGAAGGAGAGAGAAGAGAGCATTTTCAAAAAGCTTCTCATGAAAATTCCTAAGACAAGATATTGTTGCTGCTAGTATGAAAACAGAGACATGAGAACCAAAGCAACATATACCTGTATTTGCAAGTAGAAACAGCACATATAAGGGGTTTTAAGGATCAGATTTTAGGATGGATTTGGGACCAAAAGATCTAAGAAATTTAGTATACTGAAATTCACATACTGAAACTGAATGATTATATTAAATGATTGTGTCAATTATAGACTCAAAAAGCATGACCATAGTTCCCTCCATCGCACTGGAATTTCACCTATGTAATTATATTAAAAAAGAATCAGTAGCTGACCTACAAACACAAGGTTTACTAAAGTAAACAGGACCAAAGATAAAGGACCTACATTAGACCAGAACAGAAAAAATAACACAACTTTTCTTTCAAAACATAAATAATTCTTTCATTGGGTGATAGGCTAGAGTCTAGACACATGCCTCTACAGTATCAAGTACCGTGTATGAAGTTAACAACTAATCAATGAAAATCTAGATTTATCAAATATAGAGATAAGCAAGCCAGTGTGTAATATGAGACACACCAAGGAGCCCTGAGTAAGGTTGGTTTTGATGAAGAGGATTTTGAAGCTGCAATCTAGTTTTTATAAGCCAAATGGGATTTGTGCAGAAGGTAACCTGAAAAAGTATACAAAATCCAAGTGCTGTTAAAATCAAAAAGGAAAGAAAATAGGTCTGAACAAAAGAAGAATTTCAAACAAAGAAAAAAACTATAGGGCTCTTTTGTGCAACAAAACAATACTGGAATTTTTTACTGAGGTAAATAACTAAACATGTCAAGTTTGCACAACATATTAATACTGGGCGTGTTCTTTTTTTCTTTTTCTTTTTCTTTTTGTCCTTTTTTGGGATAACAGTGATGCATTGGAGAGATACAATGGAAAATATCTTTGCATGAATTATTTATAATGGCACTACTTTTCTTACTTTCATTTCTTTCAAATTTGGCCATATAACATTAACCTTCAAATTAGATTGGAAGGAAAAAAAAAAAAACCTCAACACTTATCCAAAATAAATAAATAAATAGGTAAATAAACTTCTTAAGGTTTTTTAACCATGATGTTTTGACTATATAGTATACTTATTACTGGCTGCTGTCATAATCGTTGATGCAAGAGGCATGTATTGGAGAAACATAGATAACAATCACTTAGAAAAATGGGTGACTTAATGAATTATAATAATCTTGTTGTTTTTGTTGAAAGCCAACAAAATAGTTCAGTCAATCAGACATCTACATCACTGAAATCAGTACGCTGCTAAGAAATGAATAAATTAAATATGACTAAGCACATTCGTTTGTGTTCTATGAACTGATGTCAACATATTCAAATCATTTTAACTTTTATACAAAAGGATCACTAGCAGCTAAGATCACAAGAATTACAGTGCAGGTTCTAGGTGCTTACTAAAGCTCCTGCCTCTGCAGCAGAAGCAAGATGAAGACTGGGAGGCAGTTTACCCTCTCTGCTTCCAGAATATCTCTCTTTAGCTCTCCCATAACTATAAGAGAGGCACAATGTCAGACAGCAGACAAAAAATATTTCCATCATAAAGAATAACAGAGCTTCTACAGATAGTCTTATGACAAATGGAACAGAACAAGGATACTCCAGCATATTTTGTTATGCTGTAATTAAAAAGCCGCCAATTCATTTTTTATGTTTCATCAGTTAGACAGAAAGGCTTTCCTGACTAATAAGATCTGGATTGATCTATTTATGTGAAAAAATCAACTTCCATGTAATAACAGTAATAAGAATAATCTACTGAAAGGAGAAAAAAGAAACAGTAATGACCTCCAGCAACCATACATTAAGAAATCCCTTTTAAGGTAGCACTTAATTTACTGATCACCACACCAAACTCTTTAAAAGGAAGCTGTCAACAGGATAGGGTCTTGTGTAGCTGCCCAAAGGGATGACAAAGGAAAGGAAACAGAAAAACAATGACCATTTGACCGTATATCAGCATAGCAATCATGGTGGAGGACCAGCAACACTTACAAGAAAAAATACAAACCCCATGACACGGTAGACCCAAGAACTGCAGGAACAAAGCCCGCATAGAGGCCTCTAAAACCCTGAAAAGAAGTATTACTCTGTCATCCATCTTGTTGGAAAACTCAACTAGAGATGAGGTGCATAAAGCCAGTGCATAACCTCCACTAAGATCTTTTGAACTTCATGCAGTTTTCATTCATCTTGAAAAGGAAAGACCGTCGGGCAAAAAAAAAATGTTACTTAAACTTAAGAGTCCTTTCACTGTGCCAAAACTTAGAAAAAAAAATATCCGCATAACCTTTTTTTTTTTTGGCATGAAAAAAATATGTGCATAGTTACAATAGCTTTAGACTACGATTGCCTCGAGAACTCATGAAGCACTGCATAAAGCAAGTCTTACATATCTATTTCATAAAAACTTTTTATGCAATTTCTCTTTCATGAATTGTATAATCAACAAATCCAAAGAAAAAAGTTTCTTTTTTTTTTTTTTCCGTTTAACAAATGTGGTTGATACCCTTGTTAAAACAAAAGGAAAAAAAATGTAACCTCAGCAAAATAGCATCACAGATCACGGGCCTTCAGCAGTTATGCTCATTTAGCTATATCTATAGCACTATCAAAAGCTGAAATCTTTCAATAATTACAATTCAAAAAGAGAGGAAAAAGATCGGAGCTCAACAAAGTAGCTACATTTGAATTTATTAGAAGTATTAGAATCACCTCAGAGCAAGCGATCGTGAATAGAGCCTGTAAAGTGTTCTTGTAATTCGGAAGGTTCAAGAATCTTCCATCATTCGCTGGTTTTTTTTTTTTTCAACCCAATCAGATTAATCCAAATCAGTATATATATATACAGAGAGAGAGAGAGAGAGAGAGAGAGAGAGAGAGAGAGAGGACCTTGAAACCTAGTTCGGATGACGTCGAGGGGATGCATGGCGGCGACGGTGGCAAAACCGGCCACGGCTCCGGCGGTGGCGTTCTCCCACTGCCATTGCGACTGCGAGGAAGACATTGGATTAAAAGTTTGCGTGATTCGGTTGATAATAATATAATAACAGTTAGTTAGGGCGAGAAGAGAAGAAAGACAAGGGTTTTGGGTTTATGGCTCTGCTTAGTTTGAAAACAAATATGAAGGTATTTCCGTTTATGCTGTTCTTCTATCTTGATAGCATTTATCTAATATTAGTTTCCATTTATGTGGAGGATTTTCCTTTCATCCTTAATTTTTTTATTGGACTTGGAAAGGTTGGCTGACACGACTAGGGTTTATACAATTTTTTATGATACTTTTTCTTTTATATATATATATATATATATATATTATATTTATGTGGTTAAGTGTATTTACTATTTTTTATTATATTACATGATTAAATATATTTAATATTATTAATTATTATAAACAATTTAAATGTTAAAAGGATGGATAAAATTTAATGAAGTTGACAAAATTACTATTTTTGAAAACGTTGATGTGAAACCTTAAGCCTCAAATAGGGAAGAATGACTAATTGTGTATCTTTTCCAAATATTGGTATCTGTTAAGATAAGAGAAATGGGAGAACTAATGTTGTGTTTATTTGGTAAAAACTTTTATAAGATAGTACTATACACTAATTAATAACTTTTAATAGGAGATAGTAATCAATAAAAGGTAATGATAGTCAACTACCTTAAAAGATATTAATAAATAAATGATGTATTTTTTAAAAAAGGTAAAGTATACAATTAATTACGTATATACCTATATTTCCATGAGTCCACAACCATTTTCTTTTTTTTTTTTCTATTTAAAGCTCAACATTTTCCAAATTTTACAAAAACAGGAATTCCATCAACTCTATTCTATTTTCTATCTATCATTGATACATGTTAGCTTGTGATTGAGTTACATAATGACTATTATAAAATAACAACACTCAATATCTTTAATTACATAATATGATGGCAAAGTTCACTTCCACAAGGGAAGTGTTATGAAAGCTAATGAAGGCATTTTAAAATAAACTCTCAAATTGTTTGGAAAATTCAAACATGCTCCATGTGATGGAAAACAATTACTTTGCCTAAACACATCAAAGGTCGATCAACACAAACTTAACCGTCAAATGTTGTTTACATATTGTTTCATCATAAACAAAAATGGCTATATGGCAATAAGATGTCACTGTCCCTGATGCCGCTAACATGAAAATCACTTCTGTGATCTGAGCCAAATTCTTAGCAGGGAGCGTATGTAAGGTTACAGTGTGCCATATGTCCTTTCATTTGTGGAATTCCTTTGATTGTATGCTGTTTGATTAGATGCCAGCCGCCGTTCCCAGGAGGTTTGATCAGTGAACGAGTACTGATTATATGCAGGTTGCTGTTCCCAGGAGGCTTGATTTACATAAGCATTATTTAGGTCTGGTCGTGTATAGCCACTCGTCCCAATCGCTCCACTCACCTTTTTTTGTCAAATAGTCAGTTGCAGGAAATCAGCCTTTGAACTCATTGAGGTGCATGCTTAAATGAAATACCATAAGAGATAAGCAAATTCAAATTCACAGAGAACACCTAACTTCCATTTGGATTAGCATCTTTCTTTTGTCAGTGTCTTATTACTTCTGTGTCTGTTTCATTTCTCATATTTGGAAAACCTCTCGATCTAATTCAGTTTCAAATCTGGAATTTGAATAAATTGTCTAAAACAAATGGTTAAACCTTATCTTCACTTACACTTTCCAGACAGGCAGATAGAATGCTTATGCCTGGCAATGCATCGATTCCACGCTGAAATAACAACAAAAGGAGGGGGGAAAGCATCATGTAAGCATACAAAATGATACACTAAGAATCTTGACAAGCGGTAGGAACTCGTATATTAAAGGTAGAGTAAGGTATGTTGCAGCATACCTGATGTTCCACCCTTGTCTTGTAGACAAATCCTCCAATGCAGGAGATGGTTGATAGTATAATAGAACTGAGTTGCGACAAATTATTCACATGATGAGATTTTAGAATGGAATGGCCTAAGGCAATATTTAGTATAAGCAACCAACAGGAGAACACCATTTTGGCATATTGCCTAAGGCAATACTTACTGATTCTTAATTCATTTTAACTTTTTGCAATAAAAAGTTTGGACCAGGTATGAAACGAATCAGCTCATCTTCTATGTCCATCTTAAGCAAGGAAATGGAGGATAGTATGAAGTACAGCAAATAAAAATAGTGCAATGTAAGAAAACAAGTTCAAAGTTATTGCACGTACATGCAAGATAGAATTCCAAATATTTCCCATCCCCTTGTAGCATCCCCTCCATCCTGCCTATATTCTGCAAGAAAAAAATGAATGAGTTCTAATTAAACATCATCTATCTACAGCGATCTAGAGTAAGGTGACTATCCTCAGATGAGAAGCATTACTTATTTCAGAATGAAAGCATTGGATTAGTTCAGATGATATGAGTGATGAAGTATCTAAGGAGTGAAGTACATATGAAAAACGTAGACCATAAGACATCCCTCCAACATATTTCATGCAAATTATGACCTAAACAAAAGAACTATTATCAATTGATTGTGAATATATATATATATATATATCTATAGCGAGAGAGAGAGAGAGAGAAGAGCTTCAGCTCAGCAAAAGTAAGTAGAACTCACCACACATTTTGGATAGAGTAAACTCAATAGGTTCATAACCATCTACTGGAATAGTAACTGCAATTTCATATGGAGAATCAAGGGCCTTCTCACCTAAGAATGTTTACGGTTATTGGTCAAAAGCCAATTGCGAAGTATACCATGAAGTGAAATCTCAGTAGAACAGAACATTCATACATCTCCAGTCCAATATTAGCATTGTAGGAGTCAATGTAGTGGGATGACTTCCTGTCGTCCCCGAGCCAGACAATTTGACATCCAATCCAACTTCTGGCAGAACCTAAAAGACTTCAACATTTACTATGGCTATCACTTATTGAAGAATTCAAATTTGACTTCAAAAAAAAAAAATAACGAAATACCTTCACAATAGGTCTTTTCACCAAATTAGAAAGAGAAGCTACTGCAGTCATGTAGAGGGCTATATGAGTTTGTTCTGTCTTGAAACTACATTACACAAGTTAACTATTAGTATCTTGAAAATTAAAACTGAGAAACTTATCTTCACAAGATATTATTTAGCTAACAGTAGTTGCTAAAAAGTTCTCTGACAAAGGCAACACACTGGAGTACTCGCATATTGTACCTGGATTCTCTGTGAGACTTCTCAAAACCCAATCGGGTCATGCCATTATAAACCTACATGGTTGATAAGCAGTTTATTTATACAAGTGCAAACTGGGGTCAGTGACAACAGAGTAATCTCATATTACACATGTTTCTTTTCCAGCGTTTAAACTACACATTTATTCTTTTGTCTCCAACTTTTGAAATCTTAAATTCAGTGCTTCCATCATAATATATGCTAATACTTGGTGATTTGAAACGATTGCACTATATCGATTAAGTGTTAGCATCCAGTTACAGCAAGAAGAGTAAAAACAACAATAGTCAAGGTTTAATCTCATTAAGTTAGGTCAGTTAAACACAAAAATTGAATGATTTCAAAAGTTGTAGAATGAGAGCAGATAAAGTGCAGTTTACATATCAAAATACACAAGAACATATATGTTAACACACTTAGGCTATAAATATCCTGTACAAGTTGTATGGATGCAAGGACTGCTTACAATTTCCCAAGACCTTGGATGAAAACCAACGGTAAAGCCTTGAAATACTCGGGGACCCTGTTTCTCACATGAGATGGCAAGTTCAACAAGAACTCTGAAAAGACAGAATAATAGCCATTTATTTGAACGGCACCAAACATCAGCTGTAATGTAATTACATTATTCTAAGAGTTAAACAATAAGCCCATTACCAGCTTCGCATGTATATAGACAGATATATACATATAAATATATATAATGTATTCATTTCCCAAAAGATAAAAATAGTAAATTATCTTTTTACTATTAATTAAATATGTAGAAATTCAAGAATGAAATTCTTCATTACCACTGCAGGCAAATAAAAGAAACCAGAACATGTTACTACATTGAAACTTCCAACGGATTTAATTCAGAAATAAGCCGTTGCTTAGATAGCCCCTCAAACATCTTACTATATTGAAATTACTTCTGAAGGCACTTCCAATGGGTTTTATTCAGAATAAGCCCTCACTTAGATAGCCTCTCAAGACTCAAACATGTCACAAGAGAGTTCAGTGTTCCACATTAATGCACCATAGACTTACCACATGAAGATGACAATTGGAGAATTACAATCTAAATGTGATGTAGACTCCTTTTGTTGGTCTGGAACAAGTATAGAGACAAAACCTATTGATAATGATAAAAAAGAGAGCATTTATAATATACCTGCAAGTTGAATCATAAGTAACATTGCATATACATCCAAGTTCGCCTGAGAAAAAATATAAAACATTATGTTATAGAGGCGGTTTCCTGATATTTCCCATAAAGAACTTCGTAGAAATGATAAGATTTGGAGAATATAGAACATTTGCTAAAAACATCAAACATAAAGTACAGCATTTTGGTTATTCCTATTCAAGGTAGAATGGATAATATGAGAATACTTGAAAGGCAAGATAAAAGAAAGTGATATTGAAGAGTTTAGGAATGACAAACCTTTGCATTGACCATTCAAACATGTTCCGCATATCACATTTACCTAAAGTTTCAGGAGGAGACCAGCATTGTCATAAATTGGTCAAAGAAAAGGAAATTGATGATCCTGAACATTAATATATCTTTTCCCTGGACCACAACATAGAAATTACAAACAACAAATCTTCTGGAGTTGGAAGAAAACAGAAATGAATATCAACCTGTGCTGTACGTCCCAGTTTGTCATAACTTTTTTCACAATTCCTTAGATCTCCATTGTAAAACCGCTACAAAAACAAAGGTAACTCAAAAGTTTCAAACTAATAATCAACTTATTTAAAGATAAAAAAACATAAAAAGCCAAAGCTAATGCTGTTATAGAAATAAAGTTGAATCTTTCATCAAGGCAGTGGTTTTAAATAAAACTACTTGTAGTACAAGTTACTTGGCATATGCTACCGGTAAAAAATCTAGCCATTTGAACTACTCAAGTAGAAACAGTGAGTATGCAAATACTGAGCAAAGCATAGGACATACTTGAACAAAGTCAACATGTCCAGAGCCTGCAACGAAGTAGCTAAACTTATCAAATTGGCCAAAATCCACATACCCCTGCAGCATATTAGGTGTAAAATAATGTCATGACTAAATATCCCAAAGTAAATAGCAATCAAATATCTTAAGTTTAGCAACAGATTTTAAGATGACAATTGATTCATTTTGTGAAACACAAGGGGATTAAACAAGGGTTAAAGATTCTACTACTACATTTGCCTGTAGCAACGAAAACTTTCTATGACATTTCCACTTATGTGTTCATATAGATAATTCTAACCCATTTTCAGACATTTCCATCTAGTACAATTTCTTTATTAAATCTTTTCTTATCTTCAAATAACCCAAAGATGAAAAGATTTATTAAATAAAAGAGTATACAACAAAAACAACTGCATGTTAATTATATTGAAAAAAGAAAAAAAGAGCAGCTTTTATTGAAGTAATGACTAACAATATGTGATAGATGAAGCGTGAATTACATGAAACAGTGTACGATATAACTATATCCGCTTTCCATACATTATTAAGAGAGAATAAAACTCAAGTAACTACAGGTGAAGGAGCAAGATAATTGAAGAAGGTATTGAAAACTTGGTTATGCAGGGTACCTACCTGATGTGACCTTGTCTCTACATCTTTGCAAAATCTGACAGCAATGTCTGCTTCCTGTGAGGAAAATTTACATTCAAGTGGGAGAAGCTATTTGTTTAAGAATAGCTGAAGTTCTTGCAACACTAAAGGGACATTGATACACACCTCCCCTTCATAGAAAAATGTATGGCCAACCCAGGAACTCTAATGAAGTCAGTTAAGAGAAAACAGCAGCTTCACTAATTATAAATCAAATTATCAAACACCAATCAAATAACCATCATAATATATCTCAAGCATGCATATCATGATGTGATGGGTGAAAAATGCAAGTGGTAACCATTTACACAACTAATATCATCTGTTAAGCTTGATTCTTTTACCACTAGGCAATTTTCGATATTTTTACAGAAAACAATAGAAACTGTTTGGCAAAGACTCAAAGCTTCTTTTTACCAAGTATTCAGTGACAACAGAATCATGCTTTTAAGTTATTTTTCCCTACAGTTTCCAGGCTCTTAAGGAGCATAATCAATAATACATCAAGATGATACATAAGTAAATGTGTTTCTAAAATCAACAATATGAAATAGTTGTTGCTTTGCCTTTTCAATAGTTATCTGAAACAACAGAGCAGCACAAGTTTCTTCTTAAAAGCAAGACAGGTAAAATCAAAATATCATTTTTGCACTTCAATGCTTATGTGGACATCACAAGCCGAAATTTCTAATGGCCTTTCTTATTACATGTATAGAGACCTAATCAGAATTCAGAAATCTATGAAGTTTAACATGCAAAACTTGACAGTAACACTAAATTGTGAACTTACAAAATCTAGACACTACAGGTGCTTCCATTTTGGGAAAAAACTTCCAACAAATTTTCTAAATGTTTGTTATAATATAATCTTTAAACAACTATTTGTGTGGTACCCCTGTAATTTCAAGAGATCATGGTAAGTAGTAGCTTTTGTAGTACTTGTTAATGGGAGGAGATGAAAGTAGCTGGCAATCGATGATGGATGAATATAACCAGAAGGAT
This sequence comes from Laguncularia racemosa, assembly GCA_037954665.1. NCBI lineage: Eukaryota > Viridiplantae > Streptophyta > Magnoliopsida > Myrtales > Combretaceae > Laguncularia > Laguncularia racemosa. The sequence continues at coordinate 2,011,539 of JBBMOL010000103.1, read as the reverse complement.
AATAGAAAATGTGGAACATGATTTTTATTTAAAAACAAAGAATTATTTTCTCCATTTTCCACCAACATATTCTGCTTAACTACTACACCAGCCAATGAGTAAACATCAATTACTAAAATCTATAAGTAAGATGGCACCTACTCTTGAGTATTTTAATGAGAGTTTTTAGCATTGTTAAAACTATCACAAACGAACTTTAAAAAACATTTAGAAAATGTTTTCTATAAATGATACACATGTATGCAAGGTTAGCAGGAATTTATCTTCTTGTGACAATCAATACAATTAAAAATTCAAATCTACATAATTCCACATCCTATATACACGATTCCTTCACCATGAGGAACCATCAGAATTCACTAAATTCTAAATCTAATAAAATACCAAAATTCTGCAATTATTTTTTTCTCCATTTCATATCAACTTTAACAAACACCAATTTGGCAACAATTTATCATCAAGCATAAAACTTTATGCACCAAAAAAAGGATACAAAATCGATTAGATGACTTGAATTATCAAATGCATAGCAATTCGAACTTGGCACAACAGCTGAACTTGCCTCAATTACCCGATGAGCAACAGAAACTACACACACCATCCAACAAAAAAAAAAAATTAGGAAGTAAACGAATATTAACTAAGATCAACGCACTATGTTTGGCAACCATGAAATCATGGACAGCTATGAATTGAAATAGGCGAAAATGTTATGTTCAGATATTCCAAATGAAATGAAAAGAATAGAAATTGAAAGAAATCAGTAGAAGTGGAAGCGTTTCCACTTCTAAACTCAATCAGTTTTCCCTCCACTTTTTGAAGAAAAAAGATGAACAAGCGAAACTGACTGAAACAAACAAAACTCTTCCAAAAGACAAAGTTAAAAAAAATGAATAAGCGAAACTGAGTGAAATCAATTCTTTCTAACTTGATAAGGAAAAACAATTCAATCCATTTCCTTACATTTTCCATAGTATGAATCCAAACAGGAAATGTACTTTTCATTTCCTTTCCTTTATTTTCCTTTCCACCTATCTCCATCCACTTCAACCCTCCTTAAAAGAGCCAAACATAGTGGAAGTTCGAGTCTTACCTGTAATTACAACGTGGGAAAAGAAGAAGATGGTCCTTGTGAAGGAACGTTGCATGTTCACGGAGAAAATGGAAGAGAAGGAAATGGATTGAAAGGCGATTGTTTTATTAGTTTGTGGTTTTAAATGGGATATCTATGAATAGATGTGGGATTCGTTTGTCGGCTTTTTGCTGACTGGCCCCGAGTCTTGATCGTTTGTTGGGAAAATAAGTCACGATTTCAGTCTAATTTAAAACGTATGTTTAGGATAGCTTTTAAGGGTTATATATTTAAATATTACTTTTAAAAAAAATTATAAATAATATATTCATAAACTAAATTTCTAAAATAGGTTGTGAATACGAGAATTATATATACAACTTTAGGATATACAAAAATTCCAAGCACACTTCTTACCATCTAATTTTTTATTCGATTTATACTTACTACTGATTTATAAATACGTGATAACAGTATGAAAACTAAAAAATATAAATATAAAACACATAGAAACACACAACACACACAAAATACTTACTAACTCGATCTCATTTTTCTCTCATTCGCATGCAGAAAAGAAGAAGAAGAAAAAGAAAAAGTAATTTTGCACAAAAAAGAAAGATTTGCTTAGATTTAACTGTTTCTAAATAGTTAATCTTAGTTGTAGTGTTTTTTTTTTTAGAAAAGTTGAAGTCTTTTTATTTGTATTGAAGTTTTTTTTTTTGTGTTTTCATCTGTATTTATATTTGATGTAAGATTTTAGAAAAATATTAGTATAATTGTATATTTTATAGAAAAGATTACTCGGTATTGTTAGATTATAATTTATTAAATATGATTTATATAGATGTTGCATGCGTAACATATAATATTAATTTTTGTATTAGAATGAGGATTAACTGCTGTAAATAATGTGAAATATGTAGAATATGGAATAATTATTGTAATATTATACGAAAATTTTAATATATTTAGTGGAAAAATATAATTAAAAAATAATTTCAAACAAATATTTGAAAAAAAAAATTGTTTGGAAATAATCGGAAGAAAATTGAAATTAAAAGGAGAAATGATAGGTAAATTTTTTTTTGTATAAATATTATTCTAAATTTTATTATATAATTTTCTTTGAAAATTATAAAAAAAATTATTGTGCTTGAAAATTTGTAACATATGGAATGTGGAATATTTCTTTATAGTGTTGTAAAATCATACAAAAATGGTTGGAATTTTTAGTAGCAAAAATGTTATTAAAAAATAACATTTGAAATTTTTTTAGGAATAAATCATTTGCCAATAATGGGGAAAAATTTTAATATTTGAAATATTATGGAAATTAATTTTTTTTGAAATTTTTAGAATGTTGTTATTGGAAATTGTCATTTATTAAAAATTTTATAATTTATATATACTATGGATAGAGGAAAAATGGCTAATTACATGAAGTTAGTGATCTATGCATTTGGAAATATTATAGCCGATAACTGGGGGCCAGAGTATGACAGAGATCTGGTAAAGAAATTGAAAATGAAGAAAAAGTCAAGTTTAATGAATTTTATACAGAATATGTCGCAGCATTAGAGTTGATCTAACTAAAGTAGGGGTTGAGATAATTTATAGGCATCCTATGTTCTATGGGAGCAATACATGTTATGCGTTGATGAGAATCAAAGAAGATGAAGATGTTGAAAATTTTATTAAAATGGCTGATCATGTGGAGATCGTCGCATACAATAATTATTTATCAGAATTTTTTACAATTAGGGGGGGCCCTCGATAAGGTAGACATTTGATAAAAGCAATTAGCCACAATCGTTACATAACATTGCAGAAATGTAGCTAGAGCCGTTGAGATTTCAATCCTCAATTCTAACCCCAATGGAAGTAAACAATGAGGATGAAATAGATAGAGCAGTTACTCAAATGTTGCAACAATCAGAGACATGGGGTTTATATATGGTTCATGTGGGAGCAAAAGCTGCAACTGACATCGATGGTGGAATGGGTGTTGAGTAGGACAGCAGCGATAACGAGGAGAGTTCTGATGAGGAAAATGAGGAGAGTGAGAACGAGGGAGATGAAGTAGCGGAAGAAGAGTCTCCAACTGTACATACCTACTCGAGACGGCCAATATATTGAGCAAAGTAGGCTGAACCATCTACCATGCTAGTTAAAGATCATGTTTCGTATTACAATTATGGAGGCGATAATGGTTACAATGTGAAAAACCATTGCAACTTTACTATTGTAAAGTCCAACCCATTGCTGTGGTTTGTTAATTGTATGAGAAGGGATGACAGTTGTAAATGAAGGCTTTGGGCCCGAAAGAAGAAGTTGGAGGGCATGTTTGTGGTGACGAGATTTGAGGGTCCACTCTCATGCAATAACCCACTGATTAGTTAAGATCACCTATAGTTAGATTGTAATCTCCTTGCCAGCTAATTTGTAAATCTTTTTAGGGAGAATCCTAATATGAAGGTAGCCGAGCTGACTTCTATTGTTAAACAGGAATTTGGCTACATGATCAACAGGAGATGCGTTTGGGAGGGAAAGAAATGGGCCATCAAGCTCGTATATGGGAACTGGGAGAAGTCTTAAGATGAACTGCCAAAACTTCTCAATGCAATAAAAAATACGAATCCCGGAACACAAATAGATTGGGGGTGGAGCAGATCAAGCACTCCTGGTGTGTCCACTTTTAAGTGGGTATTCTGGGCCTCTAGGCTGTGCATTACAGCGTGGAGATTCCTTAGATTTATTGTTACCATTGATGCCACTTTTCTATATGGGAAGTATATCCACAAGTTGCTAGTTGCTTGTGGTGTTGATGGCAACAACCATATACTTCTGTTAACATTCGCTCTGGTTGATAAGGAGAAAGTTGAGACATGGGGCTAGTGAAGCATGAACTGAAGGCCCTGAGCAACTATTCTGATTGCCATGTCTATGTCCGGCGACAAGCAAATTTGTTGTAAGGTGTCACTATGTAAGTATGAAGAAAACGTAAATTAAGGTTAACATGATCATGTAATTATTTGGACATTAGCTAGAGTGTATGTAAATTGTTCTTACTAGAAATCCAAGAATTGCCCCCGTGTGGCCAATGTATCTCTTGCTTATTGACCTATACCATAGCAGGTAGCTATCATGCACATCGTGAGGGCCCTCGATAGGAACAGCTCGACCAACCCATTATTCTCACATGTTCAAATACACTTCATGTAGGACAGTCCAATCAACATGAATCTAGCTACGCAGGTTGATTTCATGTAGCTCTAGCTGCGTGTTCACTGGCTATAGGATATATTGGAACTAGTCAAACTGCCTAGTTACTCGATCTAAGAAATGTCACTCAACAATGTGGAAACAAATGAATGACACCCGAGTTGTCTAAACATGCATGCCAGCTTTGTAGAAATATGACAGTATATTAATTAAATTCGCATCGTACGACTTCCATTCGACTTGGAAATAGGAAAATTTATTTACTTTAAATGATAAATATGATTAATTGCAAGGAAAGAAATATGATTACTGAGGTATCTACGACATATTTTGCTTATTTAGCGTATCCTGATATGTATCGACTACATGGGTGAGGTGAAACTGCGTCTCTCTATGTGTTCCACTGTGCCGCCAATGGACATCTAATTAGTACAGATAGTCCATGTCGACTAATGGGTGCAATGTGGGGAAATTTGTCCCAGGCCCACACCTGTAGCAATATGGTTGGCCCTCCAATCTCATGTGCCGACGGTGAGGACGCGACACATAGTTGGCAATACAACTACGCTAGACATGCGACCCCCCAATTATATGTCCTAGCGATGTCAAAATGTTGCAGCAATGGTAATCACATTGCGTGCATGAGAGAGTTGGATTTATCGTTGAAGATAAATTCCCCTAACAGCTGCAGAATGCATGCACGAATAGCTCGATGTATTTGCTCCACATCAGCATCCGATGGGATTAGCAAGAACATATCGTTAAGCCATATCATACTAATGCGCTTGCCTCTACCACTAGACTCGAGTCTCGCCTTCAGTAGTTCTTCGCATATTGCTCCCCAATCTAGGTAGCTATTCCCTGTAACTACATGTCCATCGATGGGGGGTCCCAACTGGATCTCTACATCTTGTAGTGTGATGGTAAACTCTCTTGTCAGCATGTGGAATATATGTGTCTCTAGACGTCATCTCTCCACCAGTGCTATAATCATGTGCCAATCAAGGGGTATGTACGACAGCCGACCGACACATTCGAATTCAGTTAGTTGCAAGTATGGCTCCATTCGCGCATCGAATGGGATTGTACGTTTGTCACAATAGAGTGACAACTCATGCCATTGCACAACGAGGGTTGTTAGCTCTTATGCTAATAACATGTCAAATGTGTTCCTATCTCTAATGCAACGTAAACTAATTGATAAGTAAAATGTCCATTACCTCTCCGTCCTAAACTACATTTTATCGATGACTGGCCCGTTGCATCAAGATTGAAGAATCAAAAGGTCCAAACTCCATCTATTATGCAAAACCGTATAAATAATTTACATTTACAACAAATACAAAATTTTTTAGTAATTAATTTTATAACTTAGTTTACAAAAACATATAAATAATCCTACCATTGCAAAAAATACAAAATTTTTCACTAATTAATTTTACATCAATTAATTAAATGACTAATCATCCTTAAATAATAGATAATTATCAACTACTTGCTTTTATGACTAATTCTACTAAGCCATACAAATATTTTACATTTCTACCCAATATAAAATTTTTCACTAATTAATTTTATAGCAATTAATTAACGATATATTAACGATTAACTTCCTTTGATTAATGGATAATTAATAACTAATTAATTTTATAACTCAGTCTATAAAAGCATAAAAACACAAAAAATTTCACTAATTAATTTTACAATTATTAATTAACGATTAATCATCTTTAATTAACAAATAATTATCAACTACTTACTTTTATGAATAATTATACTAAACCATACAAATATTTTACATTTCTACCCAATATAAAATTTTCTACTAATTAATTTTATAGCAATTAATTAACAATATATTAATAACTAATTTCCTTTGATTAACGAATAATTAATAACTAATTAATTTTATAACTTAGTCTATAAAAGCATACAAATAATCCCATTTTGCAACAAATACAAAATATGTCACTAATTACTTTGACAACAATTAATTAACGGATAATTACTAACTACTTACTCTTATGACTAATTCTACTAAACCATACAAATATTTTATAGTTCCACCAAATACAAAATTTTTCATTGATTAATTTCATAGTAATTAATTAACGATATATTAACGCCTAATCTTCTTTGATTAATGAATAATTAATAACTAATTAATTTTATAATTCATTTTACAAAACTATACAAATATTTTCACTTTGCAATAGATATAAAATTTTTCACTAATTAATTTTATAATAATTAATTAACGACAAATTAACAACTAATCATCTTTAATTAATAGATAATTACCAATTACTTACTTTTATGACTAATTCTATTAAATCATACAAATATTTTACATTTCCACTCAATACAAAATTTTTCGTTAATTAATTTCTTAGCAATTAATTAACGATATCTTAATAACCAATCACTACTAATTAACATTTAATTAATAATAACTTAATTTATGACTATGTTTATAAAAATACATTATAATAACATATATACATAATTCATTTACTAATTTTAATTAATTATATACTAATAATTAATTAATTACTAATTAATAGTTAATTAACAATAACTACTATTTCAATAAAATTTATGCGGTATATATATTTACATGTCTTTTTTTCTTGCGTTTATCCAAAGTACAATAAAAATAATTTTTTTCTTAAGAAAACGTATCGAGATCTTGATGAAGAAATTTCTACACATGTATTTCAGTAGATTAAAACTTATGTAAAACACAAATTGTGAAAACAAAAATTTGCAAAGTGATGTTTGCAAAGGAAATTCAAATATTGAAATGTAAAATGTGAACATATGAACTGAATTGAGGATTCGTATTTATATTTGAAAGTGTCGGTACAAATTTTTTCATGTGTATTACTATGTAAATTTACAGTATCACTTTTAAGTTTGCAAACATATTTTTATAATAATTTTATAGGTTTACAGTAACAAATTCGTAGGGTTAAGAAAAAAAAAATTGTAATGAAGGCTTGGAGCATTTTGCTCGAAAGGTCTGCGTCTTCAGCCTGGAATTTTTGTATATCCCTAAAGTAGCATACGTGATTGTACTTTTGTAACCTATTTTAGAAAAATCTTTTACGGGTATAATATTTATGTAATTTAAAAAAAATAATATTTAAGAATTTATCCCATGCTTTTAATTGATATATTATATATTATTTATTTATATTAAATTGACCATGCAGTACGCATCACATACTATTCAATTCAGTGACCTCTTGTCCTAAAGTGAAACAATATCTATTTCAAAAGTATATTTACTCTATTTTCATTGCACATAAGTTCCTAAAATAATATTTATTCATTTTCTTTTTAAATAATCATAATCATCAATTCTATACCTTATAAATAAATTAACTCAAACTTAGAGTACATAATATATTATTTTATAATGAGGAGATATTATTCATTGAAGTTCACTTTAATTATCATGTGTCGCGTACCTTGATTACATTGTTTAACATCACAGTCAACGTTATATTAAAATTTGATAACATGTATAACAAATGTTAACATAAATATTATAGTATATAATTATTTTAATATATATGTTATCTTTGCAGTAATATATACTAGCGGAAATGTATCTCCAGCGTGTGTTTAGAAACATATAGGATGCAGTCACTGTGAATAAAATAAAATATAAGTTCTTAGTTTAATAGTATGCTAATGACGATGTACCAAAATATGCGAGTCAATATTATAATAGTATTTTAATTTACGATATTTAATTAGGTTTGTAGAATATATAATATTATACATACTATTAATATTATGATATGTAAAGGATAAATATTACATTTGATATCTATACTTTATTTATTTTTATAATTAACTATTTAAAATTTAAAAGTATCACTTTACTACCTAAAGTTTGTCTATTTTTATAATTAGATATCTAAATTTTATCTATTTTTATAATTAGATATCTAAATTTTATCTATTTTTATAATTAACTACTTGAACTTTACCTATTGTTGCAATTAACTACTTCGTCTAAGTATTATAAATGATATTGAAAAGTTTATAGTTTGCAAATTAACACTTTCAAATTTTACATAATTAATTATAAAAATGGATAAAGTTTAAATGCCAAAAGTGATATTTACTAATATGTAAATTGGTTACAATTAAATATTAGGTTGAATCTATTATTTATTTGATCTCGACTTCTTGATTAAGTGATAGGGCTAAGGTTCTCTAGTTTATATTGGAATGATTTAAGGAGATTTAATTTGATAGATATGGAATAAGAATTGTTGAGCCATTAGTTCACCTCTAACCATTCAATAAAAATAGTTATTAGTCTTAGGCTCATGCCAATAGTACGCTTGTCAAGGTAGCTGGATCAAGTTAGCAAATGAAGATTTTATAAATACCAAATCATGCTTCTCATCTAATAGATTTTAGGGATTAGAGAAATAGTATTTCATTGTATAATTTCTATGCTCTAAAATCAAACAACTAATTTAGGCAAATTTCAATCTCAATCATTAAAGAATTGCAAAGGTTAATGCTTTATGCTTCCTTATTTGTTGTTAAGGTTACCTACTCTTCCTTCTTATCATTCTTTATAAGTCATTATATTATATGCTACCTTCACATCACTTTTCTAAGGTCATGTTTAGTATGAAATTGATGTGATAAGTACTTCACCACTTTGGTTCCAACCCTAGATCTAAAATTTACATGATATATTATTATGTTTATATATTATATAATTATCCATATATATTTAATACATTCATTTTTAGACTCCACATCCCTTTAAATATTTTTAATATATAAAAGTTAAATTTTCAATATCACTTTTTTTATTATTGTATCACTAATAGTTCTCTATTATCTTAATTTTTATAGTACACACTTACATAGCTAAAATGAAAATTAACATGATCAAGACATGGAAGTAGAAAAATTATAAAATATGAAAATTGTAGAAAAACATAAAAACTAATAAGAAAATTTAACCAAAACAATGATTATACTAAGAATGTAAAGAAAATCACCAAGAAATATATATATAGGGAAACAATAACCTGTAAAGTATATATCTATTAGTTTCGTACTACTAAATTTAGATAATGACCTTACATTACTCTTGTCTCTTGATTTGTATGACCTCACATCACTTGAGGAATTATAATGGCTTTATATCATTCTTAATTAATTTGTATGGCCTCATACTATATGATAAATTTTGATAGTCTCACATCGTCAATAAAAAAGAAAGTGTCACACCTCACTTAAGAAATAGATAAATAGTTATGTTATTATATATTAAGTCATCCTATCTTAAAATGATTACATGTCTTCATTATTTATAGATATAATAATACCTAATATTCTAGAAAGCTAAAAAATATAAAAAGATTTACTATCTTAAATAAAGATATTAATCTAATTAAATTATAGAAATAAAAAAACTAAATTTAATTAAATAAAAGATATTAATAGAATTACATTTAACCTAGATAATATAAGATAAAATAAAATTCATATAAAAATTAACTCACGATATCGTATGTGTCTTTATTTAATCTTGCTTGTGTGTTTATACGTATAATGATCAATAACTTGTGTTATATGATAAGCATTTATGGTAATATTTACTATTTAGGATGTATATACATATGATATTATGATATTCATTCAGCCAATACTTCACTAACCCGAGATTTCCAATAAAACACTTTGCACATTAGAAATTTTTTTATGTATATTAATGCGAAGTTTAATGAATATCTTATGATATAAGTACATTTCCTGCATTAATATCGAGTTAGTGATACAGTGTTAAATGGTGGCTAAAATGATTAGAAAAATGAAAGAACCTTATTTCAGGGATCCGGGGAAGGAAAATCCATATGAATGAAATATTATAAAAGTTCCTTCCATTTCATTTTTTTTTTAAATAAAGGAATCGATAAAGTAGATACTTATCTTCGATTGTACAGCTAAATGCTGAAAGAATTTCATAAGTTTATATATTTTTTATAATCTCAATTAATAATTATATATGATAATATTTTAAAAATAAAACTCTAAAAAACTTTAGAAAAATAATTTTAAAGAATCTAAATTCGTACAAAGAGCATTTATTATTTGAACGTGATCTCTCTCTCTCTCTCTTTTTTCTTTTTTTCTATCCTAATGTTATTAATTTTTTTATTTAAATAGTATAAGATATATAATCCTTGCAATTCAGTAATTAGATTTTCTAAATTTATTGCTAGACAATATTTGGATTTTTAAATTTAATTTTTCTAAATTTAAATAATTAAAATTATCTATATTATTTAAAAATCTTATAGCATCATTATGATACCATCAAAAATTAATTATGTATGACGACATTTTAAAGAAATAAACTTAAAAAAATAGAGAAAATATATTTCAAAGACCCATTTTTAGTTAATTAAGAAACGGAAATATAGACCTACATATAGGGAATTGAAAAATTATCTCTTTGGAATTATTCTTATAAGTAATAGGTTAAAAATTAATATTCTAATATTTCCTTAGTATAAACTTTTATTATAGAAAATACTTATTATTATTTCAGTATTTACAAAATATGATAAAAACATCTATTTAATCATTATAAAATATAATTAATAGTTAGGATATGATGGTCTAACTAAATCGTTTATTCTCCATAGAATAAAAATAAAAAATATAACTTTATAAAAGTTAGTAACTATCCTTCTTAAAGTTTCTATTCTTTAAACGGTTCTCATAAACATGTTCCTGGCTTGGTTATTATAGTGGTTCCAAACTAGCTTAGCTTTTTGGTTTTTCAATCCTTTCTATTCCTGTTGTTTCACTTTCATAAATAAAATCGACCATTCCATTGAAATCTTCCTATTTCTATTGGTAAAGCTGGTAATTTGAGACTGAATTATGAAACCTAGACACAACATGATACGATGTAAATTGATTTGTGTACAAAAAAATATACAAACATATTAGACCCATTTAAACATAACAAAACCTATATCTAGGTTAGTATCTAGCTCTCAAACCCATTTATAAACTCGTTTATTGAATAGGTTTTGTAAACAGGTCATTGGTTTAACCCATAAACCCATTTAATATTAATAATATATATATTTCTTTATTATTATAATTATTTTATTTTTTTATTCACAAGTGCCATTGATATTATAACTTAGGGTTTCATGGTTTTTTTATACCATACTAAGCCATCAGGAACACATCATGTCTCTCCCTCTCTTCTTCTCTATTATCCTATATCTCTTCTTCATCTTCTTCTCTTTTTTTTTTTATTAGATAAATTTATTTTTTTTCTTTGTTTCTTTTTTTTTTTTTTATGAATTTCTCTTCCACATCTTTTGATTGCTTAGAATGCACTATGTTATCATACCCAAAAAGTCATGCTTGACAATATTGGGAATAATGATAAAGGTAAGTTGATCTAATTTTCTCTCTCTTTTCAACAAGTGGTCTGTGTAATTTATTGGCTATAATTCCAATAATGAGGGTTTGGGGGTTTAATTAGTGAAATTTCATATAAGTCAAAATCTTAACAGTTTTTCATTTAATTGCTTGAACTACTTAACAGTTTTTCATTTAATTGCTTGAACTAAACAATAGACGATAGAAGTTTTTCATTTAATTGCTTAAACATGATATTACATTATTTTCAATTTGTCTTGTATGATATTTATTGACAATGCTAATCATCTTTCGAATTCCCCAAGCAAATCCAACCTTTTCTTTGTATACTCTGTGTCATAAAGCATCTATATGAAGAAAATGATAAAGGTGAGAAATTTGATATATCTTGAATTTTTTTTTCATATTTTCCATTAGAAAACTTCTTCAAAAATGAGAAAATAAATAAATTACAATTAAATTAGGTTACAGATTTTCGTGAGTCAAAATTATGGTAAAAGAACAACACTTCAAGAGGTAATGTTTTCTAATATCTTTTAAGTTGCTAGTAATAAGTTAAGTCAGAGTAAAAAACCTTTAATATCAAAAACCCAAATGATGATAATGAGGAAAAAAACTATTGGAGTTTAAATAATATTTTAAAACATATAGCCATAATATAAAGCACCTCGTAAAAATCCCTAAATAAAGATTTTTTAAACTTTAGTTAGGGATATATATTTGAAAAGAAAACAAGTAAATAGGGTTACCTAAACCACATATTCTACCCAATATGAGTTGAATTTGATTTGATGAAGTATCAAAAAAACCTAAAAGCAATGATTCTGTTACCATTTATTTATTTAAACTTACAATTAATATAGCATTCCATTGTGAATGTCAAGTTGTTTATTTATTTATGATGATATAAAGTTAAAATAAGAATAACTTTTTAAAATCTAGATAAAGTATTATGTATAGATATATCCCAAATTATGAAAAACGATTGAGAAACAATAGGCAAACTATTATTTTTATTTATATCATTCTTTTCTATATATAAATTCTTTAATTGTTTCCTTTAAATATTTGATAAAAAATATGATAAATTTTAAAATCACCTCTAGCGATAACAATGTCCATTTAAGTTTATGAGTTTCTAGCTTTATTATATTTGATAAAACTTCACTAAAACTATTGTTTAACTTATAATTTTATACTATCACCACTAGTAATAACATATGTCCATTTAAGCCATAGCTTAAATTAATTTAATGATATGAAATTTATAAATTTTTAGCTTTGTTATATTTAATAATACTTCACTAAAACTATTATTTAGATTATAATTTTATATTAACATTCAAAATCTTATATCATTAATGTTTATAAAAATTAATTTTCTTGTCATTATTTTTATTTTGTATATATAAGTATTTTCTAAACATTAATACAAATTGCTTGCGCTATTTGTTGGTACTCAGAAACCTTTTTTTTCAAGTGATAATATTTTGGTGCAGCTTCCTTCAAAACCATAATTATTACATCCACTTAGGCCAATATTACATTAGTTTCCTTGTCTTTATCTGCACCAACGTTAAAACCCTTCGTTATTTAACTAAATCCAAGCACATGCATAAAGAAACACTTCGAAGTAAATTAACTAACAAATTCCTAACAAGGCTTCCGCTGTTCGCAACTATAAATAATAAAACCTCCTTATAATAGCATGCACACCAAACATTCACACACACACACACATAAATATATATATATAACATGACCATATGAACCCTATGCGAAAGTTCCCATATATATATATATTATATATAGCTAGTATTAACATGTACTAAGTTATCTAATTATTCCCAGTGGTGATGATGATGATGACCCGGAAGCGTGTCCTTGATCTTGTCCATGAGCCCTTTTTTCTCATGGTGTTGTTCCTCTCCTGTTACAGAGTAACCACCGGGAGTGGTGGTTGCCGCCGTGTGAGTATCATCCTTGTGCCCTGGCAGCTTCTCTTTTACCTTCTCCTTTAGCCTCTTCTTTTTCCTTCTACCACCGTGTTCATCATCCTCTGACTGCACATGGATCAAACCCATTCCAATGACGAAAATGACCCCAAAAAAAAAAAAAAAACACACGCACACACACACACACAGAGGATAAATTATAATATACAACCTACACTTCTTAATATCCCTCATCATCTAATACAGTAATAAGTTAATCTTTCGTATATTCGGTATAAAAACTGTAATTTCTCGAAATCGATTCATCGTCTAATCTGACTTATCCATAGATACGTCATAATTCATAAAGAAGAAGTAAAAGAGCAAACCAATATTCCTTTACAGAGCTGGAGCTTGAGTTTCCAGAGCGATGAAGCATGTCTCCCACGGTTTGGTGCTCTTTGCCCTGATGACCCATCACAGCATATCCGGTGCCGGTTGCACTGCCTGGTGCGGTCCCATAGCCTCCGGTTGTACCATAGGCAGGTTCCCGCGGACCGCTCCCATATACCGGGTTTCCATATTCATCTGTTTGGGGATGATGGCCGAGTTCTTCAGTTCTTGTGAGATGAACCGGATTGCCATATTCATCAGTTTAATGATATGGATTCCCATGCCAATCTCCTCGAACAGGGGTGTTGTCATATTGATTCTGGAAATGTGCCATTTTCCGGCAAACACCTGTAGGTATTATATATCCGAAGAAGTACTACTGCTTTCTGAACTAACTAGGAGTATACGCTGGATTGAAATTTTATGGATGTGTCTTTCTTGGCTATTACGAAGGCTATAAATAGATATTATTGCTAGCATTGGAAAAGTGCATGAGATGGCTCTGCATGGGCAGGCAATTTTCACATCAAATGCACGCAGGAGGCTATGAACTTGCCAAATCATAGCTTTGTAGTAAACGTGGTAGTCGAAGGGTGTCTTGCCTTTGATTTTAAGGATAGTCATCCACGTGTGTGTGTTTTACATTCGGATAATATCATGAAGATGAGGAAATATAAGTTTTCGCCACATTACGCTTGTTTAAGATGTTACAATACGTGAGTAAAAAAGAAAAGATGTCATACGACACGTAAACTTCATGTGTCGGATCCACATAAACCGGTCTATAGAAGATAAATTAGAGAGATGAGTTTATGTCCTAGACTTATCATATCTCCGTAGTAGAGGCAAATAGAAAAAACGACTAACTAAATCTAGTTATAAGCCAAACTAAATTGGAATCATGAAAAAGACCTCCAACCAAACCAAATCTCAAATTCTCAAAGTGACAGTCAACCGTGTCCTCGCCTCACGTTGGTCGGCCATGTTCCCCAAAAGCATTTACATCTATTTGTTGTCCCAATTGTCTTTTTTTTTCTTCTTCTTCTTTTTCTTGTTATAATAATATTTTATGATATTATTTAACTTTATACGTTAAATTATATTATTCTATTAAATTATTTATTATAAACATATTAGAAATTAATACATATCAACCCATGTCTAGCTATCACCACTTTCATCATCTTTTTGGACATAAAAGTAATCGTGTGCAAATCAGTATTTGGCTCTTTGCTTGAAACGCATCACTAACTTATCCTCAAGATAGTTTGAAGAAGCGCCCTAGTGCGCTTCTAAAAGCCAATATTATGCCAAGAATTCAGATCGCTCCATCTCAGTAAAACGAAAAGTAGGAATTGGAGAATCAAAGGGGAAGCCAAGCGTAAAGTTACTGCCCAACCCCATCTATTTAAAAGAAAAAGGATAGATCACTAGATCCCGAGCAACTCTACCTACTTTCCTTTATCCAGATGTACAAGGATAAGCAACTCTATCTATTTAAAAGAAAAAGGGGGAGCCAAGCGTAAAATGCAGATGTACAAGGATAAGCAGAATGAATTACTGGTTCCAAACTCGTTACCTATCTCGATTAGTATAAAACGGAATCAAAGTTAAAGCAGCAAAGTGAAAAGCAACCATAATCTTTCATCTTCATACTAATGTACTTGCGAAACACTTATTAAATAAGAGTAGTTAAATATATAGATCTCTTAAACCAAATCTGGTAAATCAACAGGATTCTTGCAGAATGGCAAAAAAAAAAAAAAAAAAGAAGCAGAATTCTTGCAAAGTATAAATTAAACCAAAATCACCAAATTAAACTGATACCTTCCCAGAATATGATAAGACAGTGAAGGGAAAAAGGATGGGAAACAATTTAATTTTTGATTGCTTACATGCCAGACATCCTAACTTCCAACATTATATCAATTGCCATTTAAAATGACAAGCATTCGATCTCGCATTAACTTATTCCCTTCCAGCCATCACCCTCGATTTGAGCTAAAAACTGAGGAACATACATTCAATGATCTAGGTAATGCAAAAGATACAAGCTCCAAGAGGTTATCTTCACCTTGGTAAGATTGATAAAGTGAAACCTTGAAGGAACGTAAATGAAGGTGGAAATGTATCGCTGCCTGAAACCAGATGA
The DNA here is from genome assembly GCA_037954665.1 of Laguncularia racemosa. Classification (NCBI taxonomy): domain Eukaryota; kingdom Viridiplantae; phylum Streptophyta; class Magnoliopsida; order Myrtales; family Combretaceae; genus Laguncularia; species Laguncularia racemosa. The sequence continues at coordinate 1,995,314 of JBBMOL010000103.1, read as the reverse complement.
ACAATCAAACCTTCTATTTGAGGCCTCAACATGAAGACTTCATCGGCTGAGTGCTTTGTTACCCATTCTTCCACATTCCTGTGGTCATTGGCAAAGAGCAAAATCTCATAAGTTACCACATCTAGCAAGAATATGGGATGAATTGGCAGATTTTTACACTTACTAGGATCAGCACGAACTGACAATTATTTTTATTATTATTATTATTATTATTATTGAGGCAAATGAAATTGCAATTTCTTAGAGAGTACTCAACACTCCTAACTGAGTATCAGCATGCATTAAATTCATAGGACTAGGGCTAGTTGGCTATTTGGCCTCCTCAACTCTTGGGCTAGTGCTATTACCCTGCAGAACTCTTCTAAATTTCCCATTTTACCTCCAGGAAACTTTCCAAAATAGCTAAATTTGGAGGAACCTTAACAGCTGCTTATCTACAGAAGGTGTAGGGAGATCAGAGTTCAGGGACACGGATCCAATACAGCTTCCGGTTAAAGTACATTTACAAAAAAAAGAGCACCATGATATTCTAGAAAGGAAGGCTTCATCAATTGTTTTAATGAGATCAAAATCATTGGATATCTTAAGTTCACATTAAAAGATCCAGCTCCCTGTCAGATCATTCGATCAAAGACAACACAGAAGGTGTTCATTTGTAAGGGGCCTCATGATTTCATGCACAAGGAAGAAAAAAGGAATTCAAGAAGGGAAAACCCTCATGATACACAGGAAGTCAACTGTAAATAACAACACAAACCAGATAAAACCCTAAAAAAGCTAACAGGCAGAGATAAATGGAAAAATACATAGCATATTGCTTGCCAAAAAAAATAAGATACTGATCATCAAGTATCTCAATGACATTCCATTTTTCCTTGAGGGGTAAATATCAACAGTCCAATTATCATCACATGATATGAAAAAAAAAATGAGAGAAAGTCAACACAGCTAACAAACTAACCTCAGTAGAAATTCTTTGCTGTTCCTGCAGTCACACATAAGCAACTTAATAGCAGGTTGCAGACTTATCCTGGAAGCTTCTTGTTGAGAATCATCCATGCCAGAGCAGATACTGGTACAATACCAAGAACTTGTATTCAAAAGAACTATTTGCACCATTGGTGTCCTGGTCTTCATGTCCTTAATTATGGTTCTATATGATATTTCATCCTTCGCATTCTCCAGTATATGATTTGCAAACATCCGGTGCAATGTATACTTCCTGTTTGGGTGAAGAAAAATAGATAATGAAACTGCATTCAATTATCTCATTTCATTCAAAAAGAAATTATAAAGCAACCTCTGCATCATGCATTTTCACTTAGTTTCTTGCAAGGCAACAGCAATTTTCAAAGTCATAACAAAATACCAATTTGGATGATACTGCCATCACCTGAGCATCCATTGCCACCTGATATGAACCTGCCATGCGTCCATATGTTGTAGTGTAGGGATTACTTGTGTGTGTAGTGTTGTGTTCTATCACGTGTATGTGAATAATATAGTGAGGTACATGTGTTATAAGTGAGAGTGAGTTTGTGGAATTTCAAGACTTTTCTGGAAACTTCTATTAGTTGTTACAATTACACAGCTCTAATTCCCTATAAATAGGTGATGTGAGTTAGAACTCAGGCAGTGAATCATTTTGTTTCTGAATGAGAGACTGTAGGAATAGAATTGCTCACGTGCTTGTTAAGATGAGCATCTTGCTCATGGACCCTCTTCATTGAAGGTATTAGGGTTTGTACTTTTCTTCTAAAAATAATCAATTAAGAAGTTACTTTCAGTATAGTAATTCCTCATTCCTGAACTGGAGTTCATATCACCACCACATCTACACCCATTATTGTTATATATAAATTCAACTTCACTTAGACTATGTTTCCACTAATGCACATTTTAGAGCATATAGCTTATTAGGCTATTGCTTAATAAAGTGTCAACATCAACCTAAAGGACTCTTAGATTGCCAGATAAATGGCTATCTACTGGTGTGGTATAAACCACTGCATATTTGAATAATAGCTTTTTGTCAGTTTCAAAATTACTTTCCATTATTAGATATATGGACATCTTTCAGTATATTATACACACTAAAGACAACGGAGGAACTTACTCAAACTGAAAACTGGATATCTTCTTCTTTTTTTTTTTTAATGGTAATTTTAAACTGACTATTTGCATACCTGAACAAGTCATCTGAACCCCCAACTGGTAGTCCAGTGCTCGTGAAACATTTAAACAATCTAACTCCACCATCAAGAGGAACAGAGCTCTCTGCATGAGGATAAGCTCCAAGGAGTGTCGAGCACATATGACATCTAAATTCCGCCCACTCAATGGCTGTCGAAAGATTGTAAGATCTGGCCATGAAAATATTTCCAAGCAAAGTATTTAGATACGATCTCTGATTTACCATGAATTCGTTTCCATCTCTACAGTCCATGGATTTGAAATCATGTTTGGATGAATCACATAAATGATCCTCATTATCACAACTGAATGATGGAGGTATATGAACACAGCTTCCATTTTCTTTGGCCTCACTCTGAACACAACATGATGCACTATAAATAATGTTCTTTTGCTCTGTCTCAAAAGATTTGAGGTTTTCAGAAAATTTATGGCCATTAAGATGCTCAGCTTCCTGCTTTCCAGTAAAATCAAGACTCCTCTTTCTTAGAGCACCAGATTCCATGCCTTTGCCGTTATTGATTCCAAAATCTAGTGTGGATCCATTGGAACCATTGTCAGAGGAAAGTGGCACGCTTGGAAACTCACACCCTGAAAGATCATCCTTGCATACTACCACAGTTGAAGGATTCAATAAGCACTCTCCTTGAGAAGAAAAGTAGGACCTTGTGTACCTATTTACCAGCTTCTCACTTATACCTCCAAATGAACAACAACAAGCTCCAAACCAGTTGTCAGCCACTTCTTGCCAATCAACTGATGGCATCTCTGAAAATTGGCTACATATATGACAAATGAGATTAGAAATAGAGAAACAGATACACTTACCGCTTTAAAGACACCAGAAATTCAACTGTAGAACTAGTCATTTAAGCACAATTGATAAGTATTGATGTTAATATGACATCTCTGATTTTCCAATCATCTGAGTCTAGGAAATATACTGGAGATGGGGATAGGACTTGAACATAATGTTAAAAGGTGGAGGATTCTAATAAGAATATTTACAATGGTAATGAGAAGAATGCCAAACTGTGGATAGATGTCAGCAAGGTCACTGCAAAACTACAGCATAGCCATCATACCTTGAAAGGTTTGAGGGTATCTACTCTTATTGCAGGAGTCCACTGCAAATATCTGAAGATACATTTATTTTTTCATTACTGTGAGTTCTCTTATAATCCACAAATATTGATGCATTCAGCATGCAATGTCTCCTGCTACTTATTTCACCAGAACAAATTTCAGTTGCTACAGTAAATGGGAAAATGATGTTTTCCTGCGATTATTGACCCAATAAGAAAGCAAGTCTGTTTTAGAACTAAATCAGAACATAATCACCATAATCTTAAAACAGCAGATACCTATTCAAACAGCATATAATTCATTTGTAGTATCACCTTACTTTAGACACAAACTTACCTGATTGGATTTTTGGTCAACTTAGCTGAGCAATTTCTACAGAAAAAGTCCACACTTCCATTGCCAGATAGGCCCACTATATCTGCAGGAAATGAGATATGACACCTGAAAAAACTTCTTATCAAATTCTATGGGTTTTAAATAATAGCTATCAACATAAAATAAAATATTTATGTGACACGTGGATTTTTATGAAGCACAGAAACCAGTACAGATAATATAAGTTACATTGAGATGTAACAATTAAAATATGAATTTTAAATGCAGGATCATTGAGTTATTTTTTTCATACTTTGAGGTAAGGGTGGCAATTTTAACACGACCAGACAACAAAGTTCAAAGACCACAAGAAAACAATGGGATAGTGTTGTATCTGGTGTTTGCATTGACCAATGGGGCTGAACAATAAGCATGTTATGTCTGACCAGAAATTTACCAGCACTCTCTCTCGTTTTGAACCACATTACATTTATCTTCTACTTGCCAAGTGAAACCCACGTAAACAACATGTTATCCATGTCCCATCAAGCTAAATCATATAGCAAATGATTCAAATTAGTGCCTACGTGTTTCAAATACATTCATATTACCGAGACTCACTTTGACAAATTGCAGACCTACCTTGGGAACTTGAGGCGTAAAAATCAAAAGCACTTATTGGAGATGCTAAGCTCATGGAGACATCGGCACCTAGCATGATCTCATCACTTACCTAACTTTTATTCTTAACGAATAAGATCCTTTCACTAATGCACTTAAACTTCCCCCATCGACAACCTTGTCATAGGTTAAAAATCAATTGAGCATTACTTCAAAGAATCACTTACTCCACCCCATTCATTTATGAATTCCAGATCTTAGATCACCATAACTTAATTAACTTCAACCAAAATAAATATGATCAATTTCAAAACCATCAACTTGAACCCCCACGAAATTGCATGCTGCGAGATAGCCAGTCCAATTTCGACCATAGCCCTCTGCTAAAAGCTAAAACTTTGAACCCGCGAACATTATAATTGAAACCAATTCCAATACTTTACACCAAAGCCAAACAAAAACAGAAGATTAAAGCAAACAATCATATAATCCTGATACCACAATCTTACCTGAGTCCATTGAAAGCGGCTTCCCATCCTCGATCCCTGAACTCCTCTCTCCATTTCCCTCCAAACTCAACAAGGAATCGGAACCCCACACGATTGGGTGATCAACAGGAAGAAGCAGCACAACCCTAACCTCAATGTGATCATCCAGGGCTTTGAGGCTCAGCGGAGATTCTCCGTCGATTAAAACCCTAGGAACCGGAGCAATTAATGAGACTTCATGTTCAGTGTCAGTTTCGAAGAAAAGCTCAATTAAGGTTTGTGTGGGGTTTAATTTGGTTCGGAGATTGTAGCATTGGGTTTTCGGGTTTGTGTGGGGATTAAAGAGGAAGAGTTTGAGGATTGGGTTGTGGGATTGAGCTTCCCATGTGAATCGCCAATTTCTAGGGTTTAGGGTTTCCGATGACATTCTTTCGTTTCTGCTGTTCACAGTTTCCTCCGCGCGCTTTTAACTTTGAAGCTTTCGGGTGGTTTATTTTTTTTTGACACGTGGAATCATCCGTCTTGTCGGGTTTTAAAGGTTACTGATTAGAAAACATTCGATCGTAGTCATGTTTAAAGAAATAAAATTCATAACACTCATGATCTAGTCGTTTAATAAACATATATATTGAATTTATTCCTTGATTAAAAAATTTATGAAATAAATCTATAACATAATTGTTAAATTTTTATTAAAAAACATAATTTCTATATCATCTTCAATTCGCTAAATGTTTATAACAATGAATTATAATATAACTAATGCTTTAAACCAATTTAAATTAAACAAGCTTTGTAGAAATATAATAGTTAAAGAATCTAATTATTTATTCATATTTTAAAAATTATGTAACTTAAAAATAAGATTATGGTATAATTGTGAAGAATGCTCTTAAATAATATATATTTTTTAAATTTTTGCAAAATAGCATACCTAAAAAAATTATTCCAAAAATAAATTACGAAGGTTCGTACTTGGAATGCACTTTTAGTTTTGCAAATTTTTGCAAAACTAAAGTTATAAACTCGGTTTGTGCCTTTATCCACACTTTCAAGCAAATTGCTTAAGAGCACGAACATGGTCCACACCTTCAGTACTTTTTTATCATTAAAAAAATTATGAAAAATCATGATTTTCATACCCCATTTATGTTTTATCTTATAATATATGAAAAAAAAGGAAAAAAACTATTGTTGATATGATTTTCTTTTCCAACTTTAAAAAGTTATAACTTTTCATTCGTGTAAAGTTATGTAACCTATAATATATATATATATAAAGATTGATTTGAGTCTATTATAACTATAATCAAACTATGTTGTCATTTGGTATTTTCATGATGGTGAAATTACTAAGTTTTCATGGCTTACTAATTAATGGATTGATAAAGAAAAAAAAAGTGAGACAAAGTTATGACATAGTAGACTCGATTTTTTTTTTTTTGTATATTATAAAATAAAGTATAAAGGAGTGAAAATCATGATTTTTTATAACCTTCATCTCTCTCTCTCTCTTTTTTTTTTCTTTTTTATTAATCCTATAACTAGTAGGTTGCGAAAATATAGCAATTTTATGCTAATGAAAATACTAAATGGCATCGCGGTTTGATCTCAGCTATAGTACACTTAAATAAGTCTTTTTTGATATATTATGAGTTTCATACATCCACATGAGCGAAAAGTTATGACCCTTCAAAGTTAGAAAAGAAAATTGCATCAATTTTAATTTTTTTTCCCTATATTGTAAGATAAAACATAAAAGGATATGGAAATCATGATTTTTCATAAATTTTTTTTCAATGAAAAAAAATTAGCACTAAAAGCACATATCGCGTCTACACTTTCAATTTTGCAAAAAATCGCAAAACTGAAAGTACGTTTCAAGTCCACACCTTCGCAACCTATTTTTTGAATAATTTTTTTGTTTATGCTATTTCGCAAAGAAAAAAAATTAAAAAATTACATTATTTAAGAACATTATGCTCTATAAGGATAATGCATAGTATGTTTAAACTAAACAAAAATCGAATTGTCTATATATTTTTATGTAATTTTGTGTGCGCTTAACAAATTATGTGTGTAGACATACCATTTTTATTTTTTATTTTTTTAATAAAGGATAAATGCAATTTATTTGCATAATATGTTGAAGCATAGGCTAACGGCCTAACAAAAAGTACACACGCAATTCTCCTTGGTGAAGTTGCCATCCTGTCAAGCTTGATTTTTCCATTTTTTCCCTAATCCAATTTACATTAAACCTTACACTCATTTAATGTAAATCCTCAACGAAGATTAAAAAAAAATTAAAGGAAAATGAGTCACCACCTAATTGAAATCGATAAAAGTGTTAAATTAAAAGTAATTGAGCCGATTAGTCTTAATTTGACTACTATTCTACGTAATTTTTTTTATGTTAGAAATTTTGTAATTCGGGAGTTATTTTATTAAAAACTTATGGTTATCACTTTTTAATCTTCCAAGTTAATTTTTTTTGAGAAAAAAATAAAAAAAATAAAGAAGAAAAGGAAAGAATTTTTTTTTTTACAAATGAGATCACCTCAATGGTGCTTATGTACCTGATATTTGGAATCATACCAATCATAGTTTTTTTTTTTTATCTAAAATATATTTCTTTTAGATTAAAAAAAAGATATAAAATTTTTAGGCTAGAATGTCTTTAAAAAAAATTACTTGTCGAGCCTGATTTTTCTATTTTTTCCCAATCCAATTTACATTAAATCTTGTACTTATTTAATGTAAATTCTTGACTAAAGGAAAAGGAGTTGCCACCTAATTGAAATAAGAAAAAGTATTAAATTAAGACTAATTGAGCATATTAGTCTTAATTTAACTACAAGTTTACGTAAATTTTGTTATTCGGGAACTATCTTATTAAAATCTTATGGTTACCACTTTTTAACCTTCTAAATTAAATTTATTTTTTAGATAGAAAAATTAAGAAGAAAAGGAAAGAAAGAAAGAAAAAATTATTTACAAATAAAGTTGCCTTGAGTGTGCCTATGAACCCAATATTCAAGATCAAATCAATCATAATTCACATATTATTTTTTATATCTAAATATATATATTTTTTTAGATAAAAAAGACATAAAATTTTTGGGCTAAAATGTCTTAAACTTGAAAAGTTAAAAAGTGGTAACCATAAGGTTTTAATAAGATAACTCATAAATTCAAAAATTTCTAGTATAAAAAAAATTTACGTAGACTAGTATTCAAATTAAAACTAATCCGCTTAATTAGTCTTAATTTAACACTTTTCTCAATTTCAATTGGGTGGTGACTCTTTTTCCTTTTAATGTTTTTTCTAATCTTAGTTGAGAATTTATATTAAATGAGTGTAGGGTTTAATGTAAATCGAATTAGGAAAAAAAGAAAAAATCGAGCTCGACAGGATGGTAACTCCACTAGGAAGAATTGCACACATGTACTTTTTGTTAAGTCGTTAGCCTATACCTCAACATATTATGCAAATAAATTGCATTTATTCTATTTAAAAAAAATAAAATAAAAATGGAGTAAAAACGGTGTTTCTACAACTACCTCTCTTTGTGGTAAAGTTTGGGAAAAACTTTATTGTAAAGACCAAAGAGATACACCATTTTTGCCTATCACTGTACCTTGAAAAGCTAAAAAAATATTTCAACGAACTAGCAAAAGATGTCTAGGATGGTGCCTTATGGGCTAATTATTTTGTACTAGGAAATGTCTTTATGGACTAGCAACTCTAAAAGATGAATTTTAAGATAATGCCCTTGTAGGCTGATTAATTTTTATGAGAAAACGTTTATTACAGACTAGCAATCTTAAGAAAAAATGAATTTTTAGGACAGTGCCCTTGTGGGGTAACTAATCTTTACAAGAAAACGTTTATTATAAACTAACAACCCTAAGGAAATAGGAATTTTTAGGATAGTTCCCCTATATGTTGACTAATTTTTATGAGAAAACGTCTATTACAAACTAGTAACCCTAAAGAAAGATAAATTTTAGGATAATGCCCTTGTAGGCTGACTAATTTACATGAAAAAGCTTCTATTACAGACTAGCAAGCTTAAAAATGATTTTTAGGAAAGTACCGATATAGGTTAACTAATTTTTATGGGAAAGCGTTTATTATAGATTAGTAGCCTTATGAAAAGAGGAATTTTAAAACAGTACCCCTACGGGCTAACTAATTTATATAGGAAAATATCTATTACAGACTAACAACATTAAGAATAATTTTTAGGAAAGTATCCTTATGGGCTGACTAATTTTTATGAGAAAACGTCTATTACGGACTAGTAACCCTACAAATGAATTTTAGAAAAATGCCCCTATGGACCGACTATCCTAAAGCATATTAAAATTTAACTACTCCTGCATGACGTATTTTTAATAGTAAAGAATTTTACCTGATTTTGCAAATAGTACTTAAACAATGAACCCTCTTTCTTGAAGTTCGACACACCCATTTACTTGTCTCAGTCTTGAATCAACTCCTTCCATCATTAGATGAATTATGCTTGTTGTGATATTCACTTTCATTCTAGAATTTCAACTCTTCAAATTTATCTCCGCTTTTGTTATTTGGGACTCTAACTTGAAATAGCAAATAAAACTCCTTTTTGAAAAAGGTGAAACGATGATGGAGTATTTGAAGAGCTTTCATTATTCATCATTGTTTTATTCCTTATAGATTCCCTTGTATTTGAGTGTATAAGGCAAAACAAAAGTAAAGAATAAAGAAATTTATCAATGAGGAAAGAGATAATCAATTTGATGTCTAATGGGGATATCCACTTTACATGCAAATAGTAAAAATTAGACCACAAAGAGACCAATAATATTTTCAATAAACTTAGGCAAGATTCTATTGATTCATCAAGGATAATACATTTTAACTGCATCATAATTTACAAGGTCCTTTAAATCTTGACCATCCATATGTGACAGAATTAATGTCCCTCTAGATAACATTCTCTTTATAAAATATGACTCCTCATAACTAGGAGTAAACTTCTCTCTAGGATCTTGTACATTTAGGAAGATTTTCCTTAAAACTAAGTTACCCTCTTGAAAACTTCAAGGTCACACTTTTTTATTAAAGGCTTTAGCCATTTTTATTGGTAACATTAGTCATAACATAGTGCTGCTAACCTCTTTTCATCAATTAGACTTAATTAGTCAACCCGCTTTTTCATCTAATCAATTTCATTCAGTTGAGATTCTAATAATACTTTGAGTGATGGAATCTCAACTTCAATTGGTAATACCGCTTTAGTACCATATACCAAAAAGTAAGGGGTAGCTCTTGCTGATGTTTTAATGGAGGTCTGATAGGCCATAAGTACAAATAGTAATAGCTCATGCCAGTCTTTATAAGTAATAATCATCTTTTCAATAATCCATTTAATACTTTTATTGGCGGCTTCTATTGCTCCATTCATTTGTGGTCGATATGGAGTGGAATTATTGTGACTGATTCCAAAATATTGGCACAATTTTGTAATGAGCTTGTTGTTGAGGTTTTGTGCCATTATCTATAATAATTGACTCAAGAGATCCATATCGAGCAATAATGTCCCTTTTGATGAATTTAACCACTACTCCTTTGGTAACATTGGTATATGAGAAAGCTTCAACTCGTCTTGTAAAATAATCGATTGCTACCAATATGAATCGATGACCATTGAATGCTTTTGGGCTAATTGGTCTAATTACGTTTAAACCCTACATAGAGAATGGCTATGGTGAAGAAATTATATGAAGTTCTTGAGAAGGGGCATTTATTTTATTGGCATAAATTTGGTATAGATGACAACGTCTTAAGTGTTTAATGTACTCGGATTCCATAGTCAACCAATAATAACCCAATCTCATGATCTTTTTAGCTAACATGTAACTGTTTATGTGAAGACCATATATTCCCTCATGTACCTTTTTCATAAAGGTGTTTGCTTCTTTCTCATCCACATATCTCAATATTGTGCTATCAAATAACCACCTATATAGTGTGGATGTACTTAAAAAAAATGACTCACCAATCTTTTGAGCTTTTTTTTTTTTTTTTGTCTTTATTATCTGCCTTTTCTAGATACCTTCCTTCATGAAGTAGGATCATAATGTCATGATACCAAGGCTTATCATCTTACATTCCTTCAACAGCTAAATAAAAAGCAGGTTTATCTTCAATCTTGATCTTGAGAGGTTAGATTTGTACCCTTTCTATTATTTGAGTCAAAGATGCTAATGTAATTAGAGCATCGACAAACTGACTTTGCATCCTTAATATATATGTGAATGTGATCTCTCCAAACTTCCCCATTAATCATGACAAGTGCTGGTAATAAGGTACCAAATTTAGATCTTTCATCTTATATTCTCCTTAGGTTTGACAAATGATGAGTGAGGAGTCCCCATGCACTTTTAATTCATGAATTCCCATATCTAAGACCAATTTGAGACCTAGTATGCATGCTTCATATTCTGTGATGTTATTGGTATATGGGAACATGAACTTTGTTGCTATAGATAGGGAATTGGTTGCTCCATTAAAGTACAATTTCCATTTGAGAATCTTTTCTTTTTCAAAGTTAGGATCGTTTTTAGTCGCCAATATATCTTCATTTAGGAATTTTTCTTGCGGTTCTTAGGAAGTTCCTTCAAATGGATGCTTAGCCCATTGATCAGCTACAACTTGACCTTTAACTGAACTCTGGTTCATGTAGGCAATATCAAACTCAGATAATAACATTTACCATTTATAAATCCTACCAATTGGGGTTGGTTTGTTTGCCAAATACTTCAAGGGATCATGTATTGTTAATAATTCAACTGAATAGTGGAATGTATATTGTTTGAGTTGATGCATGACCCAAACTAATATACAACATGTCCTTTCTACTTTAGAGTATTTTTGTTCCCCCTTTAATGAATTTCTTATTTAGGTAGTAAATAGCTTGTTCTCTTCCCCTTTCAACCTTCTGGCTAAGCATACACCCCATAGATTCAGTTAGTATTATTAGGTACAAGAACAATGACTTGCCAAGTTTGGGAGTCACTAATATAGGAGAGTTCATGAGATATTGTTTGATTTCCATGAAAGCTTCTTCACATTCTTCATTCCATTCTATGAAGGCATTTTTTCTTTAGTAGCTTGAGCAAAGGGCGACATTTATCTATGAGCTATGAAATAAACCGAGTAATGTAATTCAGATGCCCAAGTAATCTTCTGACTTCTTTAAGTGTGTGTGGAGGTGGCATTTCCAGTATTTCCTTGACCTTATCTAAGTCCACCTCAATGCCCTTTTGACTGAGTATAAAACCTAGAAATTTCTTAGAGGTAACTCCAAAAGTGCATTTTTTTAGGTTAAGTTTCAATTATTACTTCCTTAATTATTCAAACAGCTTTTTAAAAGTATTTGTCTTCCCCTTCTTTAGATTTAGAGATCAAGTCATCAACATACATCTCAATTTCTTGGTGTATCATATCATAAAATAATGCAACCATTGCTTTTTAATATGTTGCCTCAGCATTTCTAAGACTAAAAGGCATAACCTTGTAACAAAAGTTGCCCTAAGTTGTGATAAAGGTTGTCTTAGTCTATCTTCTTTCTAACATCTTGATTTGGTTGTACCTTGAGAAACCATTCATGAATGAGAAAAGATGATTTCCAACTATATTATCTATCAAGACATTTATGTGGGGTAAAAGGAAGTTATCTTTTAATGTTGCTTGATTGAGGTCTCGGAAATCTATACATTACTGGAACTATGTTAATTACCCATTCAGGATAATTTGACACCTCAATAAGCCCAACCTCTAACAATTTCTTGATTTCTTCCTTGAATTCTGTAAAAATATTAGGTTGGAATTGCCTTAATTTTTGTTTCTTAAGCTTGATGTTTTCTTGTGTAGGCAACTTATGAACCGCGATTGATAGGTTAAGTCCTGTTATATCTTCATAAGACCATGTGAATAGATCAAGGTATTCAGATAATAGCTCGATTAACCTTCCTTTCTATACATCATTAAGATTGCCCCCAATCTTAAGATTCCTAAGGTTATCCTCATTTCCTAGATTGACTATTTCAATTAACTCATCAATGGAAATCTTACCCTATTCATATCTTTGCTAGTTCTCTTGAATTACTTTGTGGTCACCAGTATCATCCCTAATGACTAACCTAGTAGGGTCAAAGGTGATATTAATATTTTTACCCTCTACGTGTGTGAGATATCTTTGATTTTCATCATTAGATTTGGATAAATGTATAAAGAAAATAAATGAATAAGTAGAAGGGAAAAGATGGAACTACATTAAGGAAATTATTCAAGACTTTATTGACTTTATTTATGTGGGTTACACTTGTTAAAGAAAAAAGGAAAAAAAAAAAAAAGCTCAACAAATATTAAATCATGGTCCACCCTTACTTTAAACTAAGCGTACTGCTATTTAGAGGAAAAGAGAACCAATTTTCGAGTGATTAAAAGTTACAGGATATGCCTATTGATTCTTGTTGCTACTTGATTGTGAGATCATCGGAGTTGTCTTCTCTTGTAGATATCGATGTCTTAACACTAGCCAGATGGGTGAATATAGTTTGGATCATTGGAAAATTCATCGAGGTATTGTATAGTCTGTCTCCCCTTTTTCCTTGCCTAAATCATATATGAAAATTTTCTTTTGGAGTAGGGACATATCCAAGACCAAATGTCCCTATTTAACCTTCTTTAAATTGCACCTTTCTGTATCCTTATGTCTTAGAACTAGTAATCATACACACCTCATCAAATATCTAGAGTTTAAGATCATTTTGGCCTTCTTCTCCTATGAAAGGTATGGTCATTTCTTTATAAATGGTGTGATCTTGCTCACCTGTCCAAATAACTGTGAACCGATTTCTACCATCAAGTCAATTTCTCTTATAATTTCCCTCCTTGACCCATCAAGGCTCTTATTGTAGTAAAACTAGATTTGATGTTGGATATCAACACCTAGTAGGTTAAGATAGAGAGCATACGTTAAGGGATAACCCATTAGTGATGAGGACCTTGGAAACAATCATGTTGTTGCATTTCACCACTATGAAAAGTGGTTTAGTGTGTTAATTACCTTTTTCTCCTAATTCTTTAGTTGAAAAGGATATCTAATCAACGGTAAAAATGGAATTGACAATGTGTCCCAATTTTTCAGTAGATATTCCCTTTGGCAGTTTAACTTCCTTCAAAGTTCTAAATAAGGCCACTTTATGAGGCTTGGAAGAGAGTAGAGGACCCATAAAGGAGATTTAGCCTAGGTTTTTTGATAACTGGTCTATGATTTTATACTTAGTAGACTTGATCGTCTTTGAAAAATTGACAACCCTTTTTCTTCTTCTACTACCAGCTTTATAACTTTTTCACTTGATTCACCAGTTTCGGGTTTTTTCACAGCCTCTTCTTCAAAGCTATGGATCCTTCTTGACTGGGTGGTTCTTTTGATTATAGAACTTAAGGGTTTCTCTTGATTAACCATCGCATAATTAAATGAGGCAGCTTTATAGTTTTTTGGGTAACAAGGAAACATGGAAAGTATATTTCTTAGCTTTTAGACTTTTTGCTCCTGTTTAGGTTCTTTAAAACATTTTAGGATCACCGGTTTAAAGTTGGATCTTGTCATTTTAAATGTTTGATGATTATCCTTCTCATTCTAAGGATTGTCTTCTTCTTCAAAATGAGAACCCCAACCACTTAGGTAAGTTCTTCATAGATTGGTGGTTAGATAGAATGATCAACAAAATAATCGAACTTCCTTAAATGTTTTCCTAATAAACTAACTATGGGATCACCTGCATGCCATCTTTTCTCCAACTTCTTTTAAATTGTTGACCTGTAGGGCTTAGGAATCAGCATTTCCCAAATGTAAGATGATTGAATCTTGCCTTCCAATAATAATTGACATATGGTTGACTTGGCTTGTGCTCTATTGTTCAGGTTGACTGATAGTAAGAAGTTGACTTATTGCAAGTTCCATGCTACCTGCTTTATCAGTAACTTTTCCAAATCAATTTCTGGTCCAGGTGCTTCCGAAGTGATCATGTTAATGGTAGGACCATGATTGGGAAGTAAGTTCTTATTGACATTGGGAGTAGGTGGCTCAATGAAGTCTAGCTACACTATTCCTACATCAATCAAATCCTAGATTTTATTCTTAAGTCTCTAGCATCTATTTATAGAATGTACTGGTATTTACATTTAAGATTGGGGTCATAAGTTCTTGGCTTATATTTCTCATTGGGAATTTCAAAATTGATTAGATTATCAACCTTAAGGTTAGTAAAGACTTGGCTGAAGGGAACTGAGATTTGGGTGAATTGTCTAGGAGGTCTTTTGATTTAGGGTTGATTGTTTGGCTGTGTTTATGTTGAAGTGTTTATGGTTAGGTTTGGTGTTTAGAAGTAAAGTTAAGGGGTTGGCTTATTGTTTCAAATGGAATTAACCATACCTATTGTGGCTTCTTTTCCTTTGATATTATTTAGTGGCTTGGATGATGTTGTCCTAGGGGTTTCATTGACATGCAATTTTCTAAAGGTGATGGCATTTTCAACCTTGCATCCTATAACTACCAACTCTGCAAAACTTGAAGATGTTTGCCCAATCAAGTAAGTGAAATCAAGTTTCTCCCATTTATTGATAAATATGGATGTAAGATCTTTCTTAGAGATTAAAGTAATGGCCCTTATAGCTTGAGCCCTCCAACGCTAAGCATATTCCTTGAAGGATTCATTGTATTTCTTGCGAATACTCCTTAAGTCCCATACTGAAGGAGCAATTTCAATGTTGAATTTGTACTAGTCACAGAAAGTATGGGCCAAGTTCTCCTAATTATTGATTTGATTGAGATCCAATTGTGCATATCAAGCTATAGTAAGTGTTGTGAGACTATCTTGGAAAGTCTACACCATTAATTGGTCATAGTGTACATATTTTCCCATCTTTCGAATATACAGTCTAGTGTGCATTTTTTGACATCCAGTGCTATCATATTTCTCAAATTCTGGTACTTTAAATTTTTCAGGATAAGCAATGGTATAAAAAATTGTTAAGTTAGTGATACCAATTTGCTTATATCCATCTGATCCTTCTAAAGCCTTCATCTTATTGGCTAATTATTAGAAAAGTTTTCTTTTTGTTTTTTCTCGAATTGCCCTTATAGATCTTCAGGACTATATAAGGTTTGCGCCTTTGGTTTTGACTCCATAGATGTTAGAGTAAACTTGGAGTTAATTTCCTTATTTTTAGGGGGTGAGATGTCAATTGCTTTTCCCTTTTGGCCTCCTAAATAGCCTTCTTGAACTAATTAGGTTGGTTGAAGAAGAGTCAAAGTTTCCACTTTATCATTGAGATTTTGCATAGCTTGCTCCAACGAAACCATTCTCTGATCAGCAATGTCATCATTGGTATTGCTATCGTTGTTGCTTGACATTTTGGCTTTAGAATGAGTGTAGTATGGACTTCTTATGGGGTTTAATTGTTTAGGCGCTATCTTGAAACTTGGGTTAAATCAACACTTAAAACTTGTTAATTTTTCTTTCTTTTTCTTTTTCTTTTTTTATATATAATAAGAATAAATGAATGCATATATGATTCAAGCAAATGCAAATATGGAAACTGGCAAATAATTGTTAAAGCAAAAATTATTGGAATTCTATTAAAGTTGTAAATTTCAAAGTTTTGATTACATTGTAATATATATATATATCTTAATGTCTATTTCTTCCATCTTTTTTTTTTTTTCAACAATTGGTTCTCACAAAACTTCCTCTTTTTCTAGTAACTTAGCACTAGCTCCTTCTTCTTTTCCTTCCCTTGATGGATTGGGGCTTCTAACTCCTTAATCCTCTATTGAGCTATCCTTAGTTAGGCTTCTAAAACTTTGTTCTTTTGGTGGGATTTTTTTGAATATGTTCCTTTAGGTATCTGCTTTGACTTCTACACAATAAAAATGAACTTTCATCCAAGCTTGTACCTGTTTCATATAGGTTTTTATCTCTAGGCATGGATTACTTGGTGTAGGATGTATGATATTAGGAGCTCGGTAGATCCTTTTACTGGTTTTATACAGTTGATTGATGATGAAGTCTTTAGTGGCTTGATGTTTTCCTACTTTGCCATTAAATTCGCCTAAATCAATATTGGGGCTTTCAATTCGAGACTCCCACAAAGCTTTTATTCCCAATAACTTAGCTACTTTATCAACTGTTATCATGTTAGGGTCTTACTACTCGAATTTGATTGATTATAGTGATGGTTTATGAACTATATCTTAAATAGTATTGAATTGACGGACTATTGAATGTGGATGGTAGCTTGTACACCAATTGAGTCTGATTAATGGGATTGCTTGAAAGTTTTTGCACCTTAGGATGATTTTGTTATAGTTGCTCTATTCGGCAATCCATAGGATGTCATCTACACTAAAATGTTCAAGTAGCTCGACCCAAAGTAGCTACGAATGTCATCAAGTAATTTCATTTTTTTATCCACAAGATTCAATGAAATCATCCGGTAAGCCAATGATCATTTAATCATGTTCAGCTTGAAGCATTTGATGTGACTTACGAAACGGATTAAGATAAGGTTGATGTTACTTTTGAAGATGACAAGCTTTTTCCTCTTTACAAAATTAAGGTTACGAATTTGTTCGACTAAGAGAGTAGAAACATAAGACTTTCCTACCAGAAACCGAGCCACTAGCTTAGCCACCCTATAATGAATGCAGAGGACACTAATAGGAAAAAGAAGAGTTCCAAATGTTGACGATATATAAGCATGAACTCAGTTCTATTTGTAAT
The DNA here is from genome assembly GCA_037954665.1 of Laguncularia racemosa. Lineage (NCBI taxonomy): Eukaryota > Viridiplantae > Streptophyta > Magnoliopsida > Myrtales > Combretaceae > Laguncularia > Laguncularia racemosa. The sequence goes on along the minus strand of JBBMOL010000103.1, from coordinate 1,977,768 downwards.
TTTTAGGGTCCCCACATATGACATCCTTCTAAATTTTAACATCATATTGAGCTCTAAACCATGTTTGCAAGTCTGTTAGACAAATGCAATGCCCATTATATTTCCCTAGTGCTTCATTGAATACTGATTTGCTGACCCCTAATAACCTACTGAAAATGCTAATAGGCCCTAATTCTAAATTTGGTACATATACTCCATTGGCTAGTGGAGAAGCTTAAAGAAGTTGAGTGTATTCTTTTTATTGTTGGTGTGATTTCATGTGGGCTAAGGAAAAATGCCACGAACTCCGATTTCTAAGAATGCACCATAGCTTGGATTAGAGAAATGTTGAACTCAGTCTTCATGAGAGATAGAATTGGCCCAATCTTATTGTTGATGTAAGCCTGTTCTTTAGGATGGTAAAGGGTAAGCCAGAAATCTAATATCAGCTTTGGGTCTAGGGGCTTCTCAACACTAGTCATCTAGGATATTACAAGAAAAGATTTAAATTACAACTCAAAATCCTATGTTACAAAAAAAAAATCCTAATTTACATTTCAATATTTAAAAGAAGTAAAAAATACATAAGATTACATCATTAATTACAACATAACTTTTATGGGGAAATTTACTCAAAACTTTAACTTACAACTTTTCATGATGCCATTTTAGCAATTATTTACTGATTCAAAATTTTATGTATGCAAGAAAGGTAAGTTCTAATGGTTCTCAAACTCTATAGCCACCTGCATTTTCAAGAAAATGGATCTTGGAACACATTGAAGTTTGAGTGAGGTCGCTTAATCGGCCTTGAGCGATGGTCATTCCACTACACTCGGAATTTACACAATGGCTCCCCTCCTAAGATTCTATTACATTTTGGGTTTGATCATATCTAACAAGCATCTAATACCCTCTTTTTGAATTTACCCAAAAAAAAAAATGCTGCATAAAATAAAGGTTAATGCAACTATTTATACAATATATATATGTATGTATGTAAAAAAAAAAAAAATTATCTTTGGAAGGTTTAAGTGGCTAGCTCACTTAGTGGTCCCTAGTGAAGTCGCCATTTTGTTGAGCTTGATTTTTTTTTTTTTTATAATCTTAGTTAATGATTTACATTAAATGAGCGTAGGGTTTAATGTAAATTGGATTAGGAAAAAAATGAAAAAATCGGGCTCAACAATGTGTTCTATGTATAGAAGGCTATTTGAAAAAGAATTGCAACTTTTGTATAACTTGATATAGAATAGACATAACCCTTAGTAAGTAATACTATGTTTACATAATTTTTAAGGATTATAACATGAATGCCAAAAAAACCACCTATAGTCGTAAAACTATACTAAATAATATGTAAGATAAATAGTTATTTATGTGGTAATTGTTGATAATTTTTTAATTATCTTTGTTAATATGAATAAATATATTTTATTAAGCCAAAATAGGAACTTAGCTCAGGTCTTAACTTTTTTTCTTTTTTTCCTTTTTTTAAATCCACATATAACGTGAGTTGGATAAATTAAAATGAAATTTAGTTCAAATAACCTATTAAATTATTTTGCAAAAAGGGACTAGAAACATAATATTATTATAAGTATTTTAATGAATACTTCCATTCTTATCTATATCTACACCCATCTATATTTTCTATATTATTAAGCCAAAACAGGCACTTGGCTCAATTCTTAACTTTTTTTAAAAATTGAATATAATGTAATTTAGCTAAATCAAAATAAATTTAGTTTAAATAACCTATTAAATAATTTTGCTAATCAATTAATTCTATGATGATTTTCAAAATATAATGACATAGGTGCAATTCAATTGGAAAAAGGAGGGCAAATGGAATATTTTTATGACCAATCTAATGAATACTACCATTTTCGTCTATGCCTGTAACCATCTATATTTATATTATTAAGCAAAAATTCAAGTTTTGGTTGCATACCATTCAAAAATGAACTTTTAACTACTATTCTCGAAGAGCCTTTTAAATTAAAAGCATTTTCCTTATCCCTTAAACAAATACAATTTTTTTTAAGCCTCAAAACCTAAGGGCTTGAAAAGTTTACCACATACCGTAGCATAAGTACTGTCGAGTCTAGGTTTTTTTTTATCATTTTTCTCAATTTTAATCTATACTAAATCTTACCAATTTAATATACATTACTCGACTAAATTAAGAAAAATTAATTTTTAAAAAGAGTTACCACTAACCTAAGTTGGAAAATTAAGTTAAGGTTAATTGGGTGGACTAACCTTAACTGACTACTAGTCTGCGAATTTTCCTAGAAAAATATTTTAGAAAAATATGAACAAGAGATACTAGATTTGAGGGCTAAACTATTAAAACTTAAACGATTACCATGTAGAATTTTCAAGAATATTTACTAAAAGGCCTTTATATTTCTATCTTTATTTTTTTTTATGTATCTGCTACTATATACTATAATATGCTATTTATTATTATTATTTTTATATTTTTATAAGATTTTGAATTTATGCTAAAAAAAACCTAAAGTTTAAAGTTTATTATACTAATTTTTCTAAAGTTTTTATTTGATCAATTTTTAATTTTATTTAATTTTTTATGAAGCTTTATTTCATTATTTTATTTAATTTTTCCAAACCTAAATTTTTTAGCTTATTATGGTTAGTTTTCATAACCTAAAGTTTTTATTTTATTATGGTTGTTCTTCCTAACCTAAAATTTTTATTTTATTATGGTTGCCCTAAAGATGTTTATGTACCTACTAGTCAAGATCAAACTATTTGTAATCCACTTTTTCTTTTATAAAAAATTTAGTTTGTTGATTAATTTTATTTAATATAAAGCACTAGGTTTAAGTTATTTAATCATATTAATTTTTACTAAGGAAATAGCTAGGTGGCCTAGATTATTAAATGCTTATTTTTGGAAAATTTAAGATAACATAAATTTGGAAAAAAAATATCATGTTAAATTTTTATTTAGAAAAAGCTCTAAGCGATAAAACCTAAAATGCTAGATTTTTAAAAAAATTATTTAGGTTTTTTTTAATGTATTTTTATATTTTATTCCTTATTTTTATTCTATACTATTCCTAAAAATTTTAAAAAACTTTCTACTTAAATTTTTTTTTATCAATTTCAACTTATTGAATTTTTTTTAAAATTTTATTTATACCAAGGATTTTTACTTATTTATTTTGATTTTCTAAAATTTTGATTTTTTTATTTTTTGTTTGTTATTATTTTATTTATTTCTAAGATCCTACCTAGACATCGGATCGGTTCTGTATTGGCTTGGACCCAGCTCGGAACCATCGGGTTAAGGGCTGCAGGAAGGGGGAATTGAAACCGCCTTGGGAGGGTAGGGCCAGGTCAGTTCCCTTGACTCGATGGTTTAAGGGCCGGTTCGGCCCCTGAATTTTCCCTTTGAGTTTTTTTTTTTGAATATTTTTTTTAATCCCCGTTTTTAATTACATAGTTTTCATATTTTTTGAGATTATTTGATATTTATCCGTGTGTATTTTTTTAGTTGATTTAGTTTTTTTCCTTAAATTTATGAACGCTGAAATTTAATCTACAATTTCTCGGGCCAATATACGGTTTTTTAGAATTTATTGGTGGCAATACCCCATAATTGTGCGACTCCTTACCTTCGACCAATCTTCCACACAAGCTAGTGCCTCAACGTTGACGGGTGACAGTCGTGATTGCTGTTGGGATAGGATAAGGCCCGCCATGCTGAATACCTGTTTAATAGCTATTGTTGATATGGGAGCAGCCAAAACCTAGCGAGCCATGCGAGAGAGTATAGGATATGCCTTCTTATGCCTCCTCCACCAGTCGAGGATGTTGAAATATGTGATATTGCTGTGCTGTCACCAAATTCGATGTGTGTATTGAAGTAATCATCAAGTTCAGTGTACTCGGTTGACCCGAAACGGTGCTGCTTCAACTTTTGAAACATCATTCATTACATAATGAGAGTGGGATCATGGGTGGTACCATGTGAGACAAGGGACCAAATGCAATGCAAAAGTTATAATATAATTCTTCCGTTACCTGGATTGCTCGGTGTAGTTCTTGCGTAGCGATAACGGCATAAGTGTCTTATGTGTCAAAGAATGCGTTAACAATGGAATAATACGAATTAAGATATTCTAATAACATGTCCTTTTTACACCGTGGATCTAGAATAGAAGCAACTAGATAAATTGCTGGAATTTGTCTATAATACTACAACCATTTTGCAGCCATATCATTTATAGCCACCTATAGAAAAGTGTCATATTGGGAATCGAGCAGCGCCGATAATATATTCATCGCATTCATAAGGAAAAGATAAACACTAGCCTGGTACACTTGCGAAAATGTTATAGTACAGTCATGAAAAACTTTTAAAACATTCAACATTCCACTATATACATCATAATCGTTGGGGTGTAGTGGAATGTTTGGGATATTCATAGTAGCGAAAGAACATAATGCATCTTCATAAGCAAGTGTACTTTGTAAAAGTCAATAGGTGGAATTCCACCTATGCTTAATATCCTTTTTAAATTTTTTAGGTCGCATTCCATTTTCAATACAAAAATCTCTACCATACCTTATTTACGGAAGAATGGTCAATTAAAAAACATACTAGTTGTCTTATTGGGGACATTTTAAAATCTAAACAGTTCATAACATCTTTAACGCAAAGATTTAAAATGTAGCAAGTACATCGAATGTGGAAAAATGTCCCACCTAATGTGGGTTGACATGAAGATTGAAGTTCATTAATGAATGTTGTGTTAGCGGCCGCATTGTCAAAACCAACTGAAAAAATATTTTTTGTCAAACCGTAATCATCTAAAATAATACTTATAATACGAAAAATGTTTTGCGTCGTATAGCGATCGTTAAAAATCCTTAGAGCTATTAGTCTTTTTTGTACCTACCATGCATCGTCGACCTAGTGGCATGTAACTCTCATGTATGAATCTTCTTACTACGGATCGGTCCATATATCTGCGCAAATGGAAACATGCATCTCAAGAGAATTAAAAAGAGTGGCTAATTCATGCTTACCATTATGATACAGCTTAACGATGGTTTTTTGTATAGTTTTTGGGTCGTAAGTCCAAGAGCTTGAATTCAACGCTTCTCGCTCGTACTCTGATCGATGTAGGGAAGCTGCGTGAGTCCATAACAAGTTTCACTTTACTAAGTATTCTACAAGTAAAACTTGTTGTCTATTAGCAAAATAATGAAATAAGCCTTTTCCTTGCGATCCTGTTGACTGCGAAATTTGTTGTTACGATATATCTATGCCAAACTTTATGGGGTGTTTCACTCGCATGTGCCTGTTAAAGGTGCCATAGCTCTCTCCCTTTTTCCACGCATAACTTGATTGACAGTAGTTGCAATAAGTACGGCTGCTACAATCTTCCTTTGTAATTTTACGAAAATGTTTAGTAAAAATTTCTGATTTAAGTGGTACTGATAGCTTACCCGTGGAGCCAAATGGGCTACGTAAGTGCCATGGAATTTCTTCCTTGGGCACTTCTTGCACATCGTCTTGCCCTTCTCCTTCTGCCTCCTCTTCACTGCCCTGTTGTGGCAACAGTTTGCTTTATCCAATAGAAGGCCTTTCATGAAAGCCTAGGGTTGGCATCATCAAGTCCTTTAAGCGTTCGTTGGTAAAGTCGTGGATATCTTAATCATCCACTTCAAAATATTGTTGGGGTGGCTCTTACACAAATTTCCCCTTATCATTTTTGCCAGAATGATCCCTCTTAGAAAAACTTGAACCGCCAAAATAACTTGCTATTTTTTAATATTAGGATAATTATAAAATACTGATATGGGTAGATAAGTGGATAAAATTTATTTAACAATTGGCAAGAAATATAACAAAAATTATGTAACAATGTAGAAGATGTAAGCACAGCAAATAAAAGAAAAGAGCACATAGTATAGAAGATGAGAGCATAGAAATTTTAAGATGAGAGTAGAATATAAGAGTGAGTGCAATTTTTGTGCATGGGTAATTTTGCTCTTCAAACTGCACTACAATTTATACAACATACTTGATCCAACAACATACTTATTTTTTGCTGCTCCATTGCAATGTTCAAATTTAAAAGTTTGAACACCTGTATGCTGCACCTACACTAACAACTAAAACATATTTCTCACTACCTGCAATCCTATCAACCTACGTAATTTTTTTCTTCAAAATGCGCTCCATGCTTTCAAATTCTCTGAGCACAAATTTAACTGTTTTCAACCTACACCCTCCATTCGCATTTCTCTTTGGTTGTTCTCTCTTTTTCTTTGTTTTTCTTCCCCAACGTTGCAAAGTTACAGCCTTTAAGCTCAATATTTTCTTCACTCTGTTCTTGCTTCTTATGACAAATTTTTTTCCTTCTCGTTCAAACTTTCAACGTATGTCAAGATTGGTTTTCAAAATCTTTTTTTTTGTCTTATACGGCAAGTTGGACCCGCTGGTTCAAGTTGACCATGAATTGGTGGGTTAATGGTTGGTTCAAGGCCCGCCAGTTCGCTAGGGTACGTAATGTAACCCTGACATTGAACCGTCAGCCCAGTAGTTTCTACCCGCAGGGCCAATTCCTTAAGAGGGCTAGTTCATGGGCTTGAATCGACCCTCTCCAATGTCTAATCCTACCTTATACTAAAATCCTATTATTTTTATTATTATTTTTAGATTTTTTAGACTTTTAGATTTGAACTAAAGGTTCTTATTTTATTAATGATTTTTTTTTTTTACATCTCAAGATTTTATCTAATTTTTATATATTTTTATTTAAGATCTTATTTAATTGATTTATATTTTTGATTTTATTTGATTTTTATTATATTTTTATTACCAAAGATTTTATTTAATTAATTATTTTTTAGATTTTTATTTTTCGCCATCGGGTGATGGTATATACCACGACAAACTGATGGATACTCCAAATTCAATATTTTTATTTTTCTATTTTTTTGGCTAAAAAAATACAATAAAATAAATGAAGAAAATGCAAAGAAAATAAAAAAAATAAAAAATTACACCAATTGGGTTGCTAGGCTGGATAGTGATGGTTGTTCCGAGCACTCTGGTAGCCATTGAGGGTGGTTGAGGAGTCAAACTTAGGGGTTTTGAGGGTGTAGATTCGATTGGTGGCATCGGTTTTAGCTAAAAACTAACCTAGAGGGGGATTCTAAAGGTGGTCAAGAGTGGTGGTTGTGGTGGCTTTTCGATCCCATTGATTCAAGCGAAATCAAACCTAAAGATGGGGTTTTTCCTCTTCTATGTGACCTAAGGAATTTGTTGGTGCCTAAATGGTGGTTTAAGGTTGTGAGTGGGTGGAGCTATCTTAGAGAGAAGGTGTTGACGAATGGTGTTGGATTTCTAGAGAGAGAAAGGGGTTGTGTAAGCTTGTGGGTGGTGTTTTTTTTTATGTTTTTCCCAAAGGTTTTGATGCTTCTCAAACTCCCCTATTTATAGTAGTAGAAATTGAATTGCGTTTAGAGCTCGGGATAGGGCTAGATCATGGTTGGCTGACAGTGTGGATAAAAATCCTAAACGATTTGTTTTTATCAAATCTTCAATTCGTTGTTAGTGAATCCTTAAGATTTAGATGAAATTTTGAAGGTTTTTTTGGATAATTTCTTATCAAATGTTGTTGAAAAATGTAAAAAGAAAAAAAGAAAAAAAAATCCCACACCCTTACTAGATATCTTACTTTACCCATTTCATCCTAGCTAGGAAAAAAATTTCTTAGATGGCCTACGTGTAGATCGAACCCCTAACCTCTTGAGCTTCCCTTGTTTAGCGCAGACGATATATAGACCAATTGGGTTGGCCCTTTTCTTAGTTTATTATTGCAACCAAATTGTATTTCAATCGACGGTCCAATTGATTTTTTTTTTTTTTTATGGTTTTGAGGTTCTCGAGTTTAATTTAGAGACTTATATTTCCTTATTTTTATTGAAAATATTCACATTTTTTAATTAATTTTAGTTATTTGTCATTTTATAAAATTTCTCATTTATTATTATTTTTTCCCTTTTCTTTTCTCCTTTTTTATTATTTTTTATTATATATGTTTTTTTTATAAATTAGACTTTTTATTATTACTATATTTTTTGCTTATTTTTATTATTATTTTAAAAGCAAATCTAGACGAGGGCAAAAATGAGATGTCTACAAATACATAAAAGCAGAGAACTTACTACTACTTCATAATATATATAGTATAAACAATAATTACTCTTCCAACACCCATAATAATAATAATAATAGTAATGCATATTTTTGTTTATAATTATATAAAACTTCACAAATATAAGATAACCAAGAAATTTAATCCACAAAACTCTAGATCATATCAATCAATATATTAAATCTTTCAAGAGCACAAGTGCAGATCCCGTTCCCATATTTGAATTTATAATTGGAAACAAATAATTCTATTATGTACTTAAAAACAAGGTTCCACATGTGGTAACTAAAACATTGTACATAATCTCTAGACATATGTATGCATGTCATACAAACACAACACATACAAGTTAAGTCTAATGCAACATTTATAGGCTATTATCTTCATATAGCATTACATATTGTATACTCTTAGCATCCCAAGCAATACATTTTTTACATCCCAAGACATAGAGTAACTTGTGACTTCTGAATAACGTATATATGCATATATAAATTTGGCGTAGATACTCTCCAATATTGAAAACTTGGTGTGAATAATCCTTAACACCTTAAATGCAATACAAGTTGTCTTATCCCAGAGTCTTTACCGAATCAGCCATTAGTATGTCTAATCCATTGCAGCAATATATAAAAGCATTCCATAATATGTGTACGACTTAGCTTTGGTTTCCTCTCCATATCTCAATTATACACTAGCTAACAACCCACTAACCTAGAAGACATGCATATAGCACCATTAGCACCTTATCTATATTATCACACTAATCTTAGTTACCAGCCCCATTGAGACAACATAGTTACTAGCCCATGAATTTAGATTTTTATATACAATTAATAAATGAATTATATTATAAATTAAGATATTTTATATATAAACAAATTTAAACACGGATAACACGAATTGAAAATCCTAATTTCAATTCATGATTTCATTATCTAGAATGAAAATCGTAACTACAAATCACGATTTACATTAATGAGTCATTGTTGCTTGAAGCGTGAGCAATTGAAACTCGGATGGAACAAGCAATTGATGATAAATAGATGTAAAGGGGGCACTTCCAATGCCCAAAACTAGAAAAAGACATGCATGTTCAGGCTAAAACACCGACTTCCCCTGCCGATCGAAGACGCAGATACCTGTGGAGAAGAAGGGATACCAAAAGCAGTTTGAAGACGACTGAGAACGAAGCAGCAGAGAGATTCAAGAAGAAAAGAAACCAACTTCTAAAAATTACCACACAGAAATATTAGAAAAACACAGAAAAAGTACAAGATCGAGAACCCCTTCTATTTAAACCGACAAGCCAAAAAAAAAAAACCTGTTTTCAGTGTAACAAGCAAAGGACAGACAAATCAGTCATCATAACATACGACTTTAGGCCTTTTTAAAATTACGATTTTGTGTATTGTATTTTTTAGAATAATTTTAAAACAGTTTGATTTTTAAGTTATATATATATATATATATTTTAATGTAATAGTTTTTTCTTCCCCAAAATTAGCAAAGTTAAGATTAAAAACAAACAATTAGATACCTCATCTTTCAATCGTTAATTTGTTGTTGTCATTTTATTTCCTTCCTCTCCACTTTCTTATATTTTTCTTTCCTCTTCTTGTCTTGCTTATACGAATACGTTCGATTAAACTACAATCTACTTCCCATCTAACACTGTCTCGACGTAATATGTATCCTAAATACTTTGATGTTTCAAATAAGGGCTTGAAACGTGGAAAAAAAAAAAAAAAGAATCCACCTGATTTTTGTAGTTTGAAAGGCTCCTTATATGGACGGGGGCATTTTAAAGAGGCAAAACAATATTAGTATCTTTAAATGTTATCGTATGTAATTAGTAATGAGATTATAAAAGAAAAAAGCATCATAATAATATTATAAGATAATTTAAATTTTTAAATAATTTTAATATTAAATTATAAATAAATATAAATTAAAACTTAGCTCCAAAACGGAGATCCTTCTCATTTTCTATGGAAGTGGACAAAACCATTGTCATCATGGATTATTTCCAAAGTTTTTCTTCTAAATTCCGGTATATCAATAAAATAATTCAAATAGCTCAGGAAATAGACAAAAGAGCTTGTCTATCATTATGGCTTTAGCTTATAATAATATAGTTATTATCTTGCTTGGACAGACTATATATATATTGTCACATAAAATAATTAAAAAGTTAAATAATTCCAACTATTAAATTGAAAATCAATTGAAGTGGAGAGGATAGAAATTGATAGGTTCCATTTCTAATAATTACAGAATACCTATTCCGATTTAGTTGAAGCTACACTTTTCATGTCAAAGGTATCTTTGTGCTAAATCACTAGTACATACTTTACCTTCTCGACGAAAATAAAAAAACAAAAATTTCACTAAGCAAGCAGACTTTTTTTTAAAAAAAAAAATTTAGAAAAATTGAGCACAAAATTTTACTGTCAAAGGCCACGTTGCTCAGTGAAAAAAAAAAGCTAAGCATCTGCCACTATTCATGTACAACCTATTTGCTTCAGTAAACAAAACAAGAGAAATTAAATAGATGTGTAATAGTTATTATATATTTATTACTTTATTTAGTTGATATAAAAATGAACAATAAGTAAGACATAAATTATATATTATATTCCTAAAATCCCTATTCTTCCCCCTTTTTTATGATCCAACACAACTTATGATAACAAAATAATTATAACAAAGATAGTATTGCTAATACAAATAATTTAATTTGACAAACATAATGGAAATTCAACCATATCTCCATAACTTATAATCTATTATTTTAGGCTAAAACTCAATCAAATAATCAAATTTATCTCAAAACTCTAATTTAAGCCGGTCTCATCATTTAAGCTTATTGTATGTGTGCTTAATTAAAACTCGTTAGAATATATTTGTTATAACTTACATTTAAAAGTGATATTAATTTATATATTTTGAATATCATAATTTTGGTCCTTTTGGACATAGATGACTGCTAATATTTTAGGGGGAAAAAAGACTAAAAAAGAAACTCACACCTTTCATAGAGGCTATTTTAAGACATTATAAAATAACCTTTAATTGTAAATTTTGGGAAACTTATATGTGTGTGGTTGGAAATAGAATAAGGATCTCTATTCTATTTACCATATGCTTGCTTTTTCTTTTTCTTTTCTTTCTTTTTTTTTATTTTTTTCACTGACTTTCGTGTAATATGATTGAAATATATATTATGTAGAAAGCCATATAACGTACTAAATATATTCTGTAAAGATTCGTTAAAGAAACAATTGAACATACTAAACCAAAGTAAAACAGGAAATAAGTAACCCTTTAGTATTTGAAAACACGTGAACCCTTTGTCTTTATGTTTGGCCACATGCATGCTTTCATAAATAATCTCTCCTAGTGGGCTGATTAGTCTTCTAGCACGCTTAAAATAAGCAATAAAAACCGTAGCTAGAAAGTGGAAGTGCATGACGACCGACCTCACGCCTCTGGTTTCTTGTTGACGATCCAAATCCGAAAAGGAAATATAGCTGCCCATTTCACGGATTTAAACTCCGCCAGTCATTAATTGGCTCGTGTATAGGCTTTAATGGTAGTGTGTATTGTTTTTCCACATAAAGCTGCTGATTTTACACCTAAATGCTCCCACTTTTTATTCGGTGGTCTAACGTAGTGGGTGGCAACTAGCTTAGCAATAAAAACATTTATCACTTCAACATCATTTGGGATTAGTCTTAATACTAAAAAAACATGTTATGAGATAATAGTTGTGTATATTTATGTTGTAATATCATCCTTTTTTATTGTATATAGTATCGGTTTTATATTTTATTTCTATAATCATATTTTACTTATATTCATATTATTATATCATACAAGAATTTCCAATTCTAATCATAAAGATGAGTTTTTGATCACATATGTTTTCTTTTTAAGCTTATTGTGGGCTGCTCTAAGCAGTGAAATTTCTTTGATTGCTTTCATATGTATTCAGTATACACAACTCAAACCACGTGCCATGTGCGTGTATATATATAATCCAAGTACTATTGCAAGCTTAAACATATTTGTAATGTCCAATAGTTCTTACAAGAATAAGAAGAACCTTTGCTAGCTTCTTGTATAAATGAAAAGGGAAACAGATTCAAAGGATGCATTTGCTCCAAAATGAAATACTTTGTGGATCTTGCAAAGAAAACTCATTGATTAAAGATGATTTCAATTTAAGAGAAATCTTTTATTACAAGTAGAAAAAAGAAAAGAAAAGAAAGAATATCGACAGTTGAGTGTTCTAGATTCTAGGGTTTTAAGTTTTAAACAAAGACAACATGGAATAATTTAGTAATACACTGATAGCTTTACATTCAAATTGCATTTTTTTAATAAAAATATGTCCCTTCACATCACAAAAGTCACATAGCCCTTATCAGCAGCCTGGCAATTTTCGGCCATCCATTAACGCATAATTTATGGAGGCACAATTCATTTGACTCAAGGAACTTCATGATACGTCCTCTAGGCAGCTTCCACACGGTTAATCACAGAGTCAGAAATATACATATATATATATATATATATATGTTTCACTGGAAAGTCTTATTTGGATAAATTAATAAATTGCAATGAGGCCCGTAGATTTTTCAAGGTGATTGTGTCTGTAAGATATGTATTTAACTTATGACGTAAGCCTTTTTTTTTCATTGAAATATTTATTATTAAAAAATTATAATATTATTATTTATTATTAATTTATTAATATTATTCAATAATATTTTATAAGACACGTAAAGATACCTAAAACCTAAACTTTATATATCTTAAAGTGTAAGTTTTATGATGAATACAAGATAAGAGAATCTTATATCCGTATCCTATCCTATGAAAGTAGGTTTTGAAAAATTTATACTCGAAATTTATCATGTAACATTTAATAATCATTCGAAATCTATCTGATCAAATAGAGTATGGATAAATATTCTGTACAATAAGATTACTTGCTTGCCACTAGTGCTTGGTCTTCATACGTTACTAATATATTTGATAGACTTCTAAACAAAATTGAGGACTTCCATCAAGAGGGTTCAAATTCAAAATTAAGACAAAATGAGAAATAAAAAAAAAAGGGTTTGCATTCTCAAACTCAAATTATGTTTTTATTTGAGGTTATGCCAATTCTCATTTGGAAACTAAGATTATTTTAAATCACATTTTATCTATAAAAAAGAAAGATTTTCTTCTTTTTTTTTTCATATGCAAATACCATTTTTATTTTGTATAATTTTAATTAAAAAATAATATTTGTTGTTAATAGTTTTATTTCATAATATTAAGTTTTTGCACTAAAAAAAAAAACCTTTGATGGTTGATGGGTTATGCGTAAAACCTATTAAAGTATATAAATTGGTTAAATAAGTTGATTACCATGTATATTGCAGTATAATATATAAACATGTTAAATAGATTAAATTAATGGGTGAACTCGTTTAATGCACTAAATGGGAAATAGTAGGCTAACTAGTTACCTTGTGAATTAAAGCGGCTGGGATTGGATGGACATATTTAAGTCACTTGCATAGCTCTACTCTTATTTACAAGGTTAGGTGAGTTAAATTGATGGGTAAACTCGTTTAATGTACGGACAGTTTATTTACTTGAAGATAATTGAAAAAGAATAAAATAATCATTCTTTCTTACCTAGTTATTATCTTTTTACTTGACAAAATAATAAAAGAATTTTAATTCCTAGGGTTTTGATATTCCCACTCAATTTGAAAATAGATATAATATAAGAAAATATGGAATTTTTTATTTCCTCAAGAATAAAAAGTCTAAAATTATATCAATTATACCCTTATTAATATTGTAATTAATGACTAAATAAGAGTAAATTGGTAAATTTATCCATCATATCCTTAACTTAATACTATAATTAATCAGGTGAAGTAAATACTAAAAATAGATATTCTCACAAAAATCATATATTAAGCTATATATTAGCCCTTACCATTTCAGGCCATCCATTGTATAATTTATGGAGGCACGCTTCATTTGATTGAGGGAACTTATGTTACGTCCTCTAGGCAGCTTCCACAGTTAATTAATCAAGTCACAGAATACGTATATAGTTGTCTTACTCGGCAGTCTTATTTGAATAAATTTGAAAATTGCAAAGAGGCCCATAGATTTTTTAAAGTAGGTGATTGTGTTTGTATAATATATATTTAATCCTGTTATCATTTAAAGTAAGTGTTTAGATTAGGAATAAATGGATAGCTTTATTGTATAAAGTATCCACCCTTATCCTACTCAATCAAATAGGTTGTGAATGGATATTAAGAGTTATAAAATAGATTTCAAATAGCAATTTTCTATAACACTTTTTCATAGGATAGGGTATAGATATGATATATTCATGCCTTACACCCATCATGAAATTTATACTTTAAAGTATACAAGAATATGAGTTTTATGGTATCTTATATTTACCTTGTAAATTTTATTAAGTAATATAATATATATTAATGAATGAAAAATACTTATATTTTTTTATCAAGAAAAGAATAAAAATGATATTATATTTATATTAAAATGAAACAACTCAATTTCAAAACAAACCCTAAATCTAAAACATGTTGTCTCTCTATAGATAATAATTTCCATTCCAATTTGTTATAAATTCTATAGGTTTTCTTTAATATCACATAAACTTGAAATAACAAAAATGAAAAAAAAATATTTTTTTTATATCACAAATTTTAATATACACTTCAAAGTTTGATATGTGAAAGAACTTATAACATTATATATAATTTTTTTTAAATATCATATAAAATTGAAATTTATAAAAAGATAGGAAAAGTTTACAGGTTTTACAAGATACCCAATGCCTAATAGATTCTATAGGGTATAGGGTCTAGAGTGCTTTTAGGATGTTATAAGATAGATTCTAATTTCAAAATTTAGGAATCGATACTTTATAAGGTAAAGTATGAGTAAAACTCCATATCTTACTTATCTCATACTCGCACACCCTAGTTTAGACTCATATATTTTTTTTGTTTGAACCCTCCACTTAACCATGTTGTGCTTACAATAACTATAATGTTGTAAAATTAAAAGATAATAAAACTTAAAAAAAATTGCTAACATAAAAAATGAAAAAAAAATTATAAAAATAATAAAAACATTCAAATAATAAAATTTAGACTAAAATAATTATAATATTTAAATTAATAAAAAATAAAAAAGTTTGTGAAATTAAAAAATAACAAACAATAAATAGAAAAAGGATTCACTTTAAGGGGTAGCCACTAGCCTAGACATAGGATTTGGGTTGGGTTGAATCAGTAACTCAACTCGAGATGGTCGGTTCAACCTGAAAAGGATCTGCCAATTTAGAGGGTTCACATGGTGAACTAGCCAAATCAAGGCAAAAAAAAAAAAAAAAAAAAACACCTAAAGTCGATTCATATGAAACACCTCAGAACTAGAGGACCCTAAGCCAGTCTTGGTTCATATATTTTGGACTAAAAAATCAGTGGGTCCAAGTCAATTTAGGGTCAAGTTGAACCATCTATACTAGCCATAATGGCATAGCTTTTGGTAGTTGGTCAACCTCCTTGGTTATTATAATAGCCTTCTTAGATTTTTTTTCCCCCTAATTTACATTTGCTATTGTTTTATTTTTAGTTTTGATATTCTTTTATTTTAATTAGTATTCATTATTTGTAATTTTTTATTTTAATAACTATAGAATAACGAAATTAAGTTTGAAGGAGTTAGAGCTATTTTTTTTTTCAATAAGCTTTGCCACTTTGAGCATACCGTAGGTGGGCACCCCTCCCAAGTGAAGCGGAGGTCACCAACCTAGGCTAAAGGCCAATGTGATCACCCATTGAACCTGTCCAGGTAAGTGAATCCCTTATAACTATAGAATAATGAAATTAAGTTAGAAGAAATTGGAGCTTTTTTTTTTCCTCTACTTGAAATAGAATTTTATTTCACTTAACTAGCCTATTAGATGCCACACTTGTGATATGGGTGCTAAAAGATAAAAAATAACTATGTAAATAAACCATTTATGGGATTATTTTAAAAAATTATGATTTTTTTATGTAATAGTTATTATTTATCAATGAAGATTAGATACATATTTTTATAAAGTTGTCTCAAATAACTTCTCCTACCTTGCTTCTCCAAAACCACCTCATCTAGTATCTCATAAAACTTTTATGTATAACTTCACTAATCATGTATATATATATATATATATATATATTTATAACTTGCTTGGGAAAGATATATTGAAAGAACCTGAGTTTTTTCAAAATTTTCATTTTAGGACCTATATTTCCATCTTCTTCATTTTAGGGCCTAAATTATAAAAAATAAGTCAAAATAGAATCTTTGTTACTTTTCATTATAAGCATTCTTTAAAACCAAGCCATAAAATGAAAAAATAAAAAATAAAAACCTAGATCCTAAAATGAAAATTGAAATATATATATAAGCTCTAAAATTAAAAAAATATGAAAAAAAAAATAATCCTCTTATTGTCTTTTAGTATTTTCATCTTAGGACTTATGTTTTTCCATTTCAAGACCTAACTTTGATGACCTTGTAATAAAAAAAACAAAAAAAACAAAGGCCTTATTTTGACACATTTTTAAGAACTTAGGTTTTGAAATGAAAATCTTGAAAATATAGATCCTAAAATGAAAAAACAAGAAAAACTCAAGTCTTCTTAGTGAATTTTTACCTAACCTCCTTTATATTTTTAGAAAACACTAGAGCCATCCCATCTCCTTTAATGCTGTAAATTAAGGACAAATAAGTACATCAAGTATCCATAATCAATAAATCAATCAAGGAGATGGGTTGTAAAAATCTGTTATAGGAACATGTTCTTAGTAGGGCAAGAGTATTATTATCCCTCGATAAAGAAATTACAAATTTTGTAATGAAAATGAATATCCTAAATTCTAGTTGAAAATACTAAAATTAGACAAACAAAAAGTACTATAGGAAACTTTCAACCAACCTAAGAACATTGTAACCTTTATTCAATTATTTATAATAGCATTTTTAACAATAGGTCACTTAAATAGTTGCTTTGATTACCAGGTCAGCATTTTAAGTAACTTTCTATCTTAAAGAATTATCTACTTTATCAATTTTTTCTTCAAGAGAGTTAATACTTTTTTGTTACTTTCATCATTTGTACACATCAAAAGTTAAAAAAAAAAAAGAGTGGAAAAAGCATGTTGCTTCTACAAGCAACTCTCACCTAGGTATTTATGTGAAGCAACTCCCTTCAACAATAAAATAGTGGTGCTTGGCATTGGAGCTTGAGCTAAGCACCTTTGTTAAAGATGCTCTAAATTAGCGTAGTAAATTATCAGAGTGACTCTAATGATAAGTTACCTAGAGAATTGTTTTAGGTGTTATGTTAGTATCTTAAATAACTTTTTCTCTTAAGAAACTTTTTATTTTATTTGTAAGATATTTTAAAAGAGTTACTTAGTAATTTTTTAAAACTTGTGTGAGTTCCTTTTATTTTCAAACCTTACAAAACTCAGCTTTTACCAATTAAAAAAAAAATTTACATGTAATGTTACTTTGCCAAGCAACTTTGTCAAGTTAATTAACTCCTTTTATCGGTGAAATTTGCTTTATGAGAGTTACCTAGCCTGGGTATCCGTGCTTAGGGAAGCAACCGGGACGGGTCATAATAAGGTACTTATCCCGATTGATCTAATAAAAACCCTATATGATTTGACCCTATAGGGTTTAGAGTTGAGTTTGGGACATGGAATAAAACCCGATAGGGTTTAAGGTTGGGTTATAGGATTTAGAAAAAACCCGATGAGAAAACTTAACCTAATAATTTTTTAAATAATAAATTAATATTATAATTTATAATCAGTATATTTATTTTTTTATTATTGTATTTTTAATTAGTATATTTTTATATTTTATTTTATTTTTATATATAATTTCTCTTTTCTTTCTATCATAAGTAGATTAATAATAAATTAAAGAAATGACATATGAAAATAAGTTGAATTACATATAAAAAAAAAATTAATCACTATTCGGATTGGGTAAAAAAAAAACCTTATTGGGTCAGGACAGGTTTTAGGTAAATAATTCTTTACTAAGTCGAGTTTGAGTTTCAATAAACTCGTCTCAAATCCAGCTCCTTTACAACCCTATCCATACTTGACAACTCTATTATGAATGCTCTCAACTCCACCACAAGAACATGGAAGAATTAAATTCAAGTAAAATTTAGTAGATTGAAATAGCTGACCTAGGATGGAAGGAACTACGGCTATAAAGTAATTATCTCCTTCAAGCTTTAATAGCATGATTTTACCCCTTGAAAATTCTTGACTTATGGGGATGAATGTTTTAAATATGATTTATTTCGTTGGAAGATTAGTATTTATATTATTATATTATAAAGATTTTAACATTTTTAAAATTTTATCATCGTACATTATTGATTACAATCCAGACAGAGAAACTTTCCAAAGATAGGGTTTAGTTAAGAACAAAAGGATTATATGACACATCCAATGCTTAATAATATGCCAAATTAAATAAAAAAGCTAATCTTAAGAAAAAAATTGTGCATAAAAATATTTGGACAATTTATACAGCTTTCTAGATAATCATAAGAAAAAGGGCCCGGCTGATTAGATGATCTATGAATCCAGCCAAAAATCTTAATCACGAATTTTGATTTATATAGTGCTGATAATGAGAGAATATAATCGACACTGAAACATTGTACGTCGAAACATCTTTAATCAAACTATGTAGTACTTTCCCGACAATACCAGCTATATAGAATGGACGCATCTGTGGTTCAAGGCATGCATGCGCCACAAAGGTTGCAACTCCTTTTTATATTTTTAATTTCTCACTTTCAAAATTGAGTTACAGTAATAATCATAGTAGTCAAATCACACGAGTTTGAAAGTGTATGGTACTTCAGTGGAGATTGATTCTCTCATTTTTTTTTAATCAATTTATTTTAATTTATAGATTAATTGTTGATATTTCTTAAAATTTTTATCATGTTATTTTTTTTATGATTTTAAAAGATGGGATATTGATAAAAATTCAGATAATATTAATAAGGAGAATTTAAGTTTGTATTGAATAGGTCAAGTGGCCGAAAATTTTGGAAAATGTAAAGAAATGATTTTACATAAATAGTAACTCGTGTTTGCAGCCCAATCAAAATACTTGCTTTTTCACAGATTCTTTACCTACTCACTTTACTGTTCCCTTTATGGTAGCGGACTTTCAAAATCTATCCGGTTGCCTGAGCAGAAAGACGATGGAAAACTTTTCTTTCTTTATTATTATTATATTCCCCCCCCCCCCCCCCCCCCCCCCCCCCATCTTTTGGTGGTCCATCTCTTGTTTATGCAATTGCATTGACACCTTTTTCAAATTGTGAATGGTAGAAGTACGAGATACATGCAATTATAAATCATGTATAACCCTATTTTAAGATTGAATTCTTAAAAATATCTACATAGAACTAGAGTTAATGTAATTATCCTCTATGTCATTTAGTTTTAAAAAATAAAAAATTATCATTTTTCAGCTAATGAAGTATATATTTTTAAACCTAGGTGAACTCTACTTTCTAATTATTATTCTTTAATAGTTATTTTTACCTATTATGAATAAATAATAAAAAAATAATCTAAATTTCAAACTTGAAATTAAAATAAATGAGATAGTTTTCTAAACATTAATTTTCATAAAGATACAAAATAAATACAAATAAAAGATTTTAGGCTTGTTTTTATTTCCCATCTTTTTGGTACTTTGATCAAGAGGGTTCAAATTCAAAATTAAGACAAAGAAATGAGAAATAAAATAAAAAAAAAGGTTTGCATCCTGAAACTCAAACTATATATTTATTTGAAATTATGTCAACTCTCATTTTGGAAACCAAGATTGTCTATTCTTTTTTCTTTTTTCCACGTGCAAATACCATTTTTATTTTGTATAATTTTAATTAAAAAATTTGTTGTTAACAGGTTTATTTCATAATATTAAGTTTTTGCACTAAAAAAAAAAAAAAACTTTGCCGATTGATGGATTAAACTCAAGGCTTTTATATAAGTTGCCATGAAAGTATTTTGGTCTTTAATTACTATACCAATAATAACACACCGTACCTTGCTTTCTTAATTTTCTTCATACACATAGAGGGCCCAAGAATATACTCTAGATACCCCTTTATTCTACTGGTATTGTGTCGTACGTATCAATGGTCTCAGTGATAACATAGTCAATAATAAATCTTCAATAAGCTTATATCTCTTATGTGTGCATAAGTAAACCTAGTAATAAGTCCATAATGTAGTTTTCGATATATAGCGACACCATTTCAATCGTATTAGGTATGGCGTCTCCGTATTAATTCTACCTTTTCCCTTCTTTTCTTCAAGATTAGGTACGTAGTTTTGGTGTCTCAATCAATTTTATAATACATAGGCAATGAAAGAATATCTCTAAAATGATGGAAACCGCGTTTTATTCCTTTGATTATTATTATTATTTTATTGATTTAGAGTGTCTTTCCATAGTTTATATTCTTCCTTATCTATATAGAAATTTTTATGTACAATAGGGATTAAATTACTTTTTCCAATGTTCGATGTATATCCGTATTCAAATTGAATCCGTAAATCTCTATCTCTTTCAGTTTATTTTGACCGGTATGTTCTTATCTTCCGATGAGTTTTATTGAATAAGAAAAGTATTTATTAATTTGATGAAGTATGAACTCGTGGATGATGACAGCATGGATAAGTATACGACTATGATAATAATAATAATAATATAAAAAAAAAAACATTTGGTTACATAAATTTTAGTTCATCGGAATTTGTCTACCCGCTAATTAATTAAAAACAAGAATATTTAGGATTTTATGAAATCTTAATCTTGTTTCAAAAAATTAATTAGCCTTAGTATCATATTATCCACAACTTACAGCCATCAACTGTCATTGATTAGCGTATAAACTTTAAATTGCTGTTGTAATATTTTACAATAATAGCATGATGTTCTTATAAATGTATATAATGATTAGGTTTTTTTTTTTCTTTTTAACAAGGATGCAAAAATGGGGGAAAAAAAAGTTAAATAAAAGCATTGTCTTTTATCAGTTAAAATTATTAATTTAATCTTTTAGCCATTCATAATTAAGGTTAGATTGACTTTTCGTCTACCTATATATCTTCGTCCTTGTATCGCTAGTAGTAAGCCATAATAACGTAGTTTTCTATGTACAGCCACTTATGATATGACATCATTCCAATTGCATTAGGTATGGGGTCTCCATATTAATTCCATCTTCTCCTTTCATTTTTCAAGATTAGGTGCGTGGGTTTTGGTGTCTCAATCGATTTTATGATATATAGGCAATGAAAAAAATATCTCTAAAATGATAGAAACCACATTTTACTCTCTCTCTCTCTCTCTCTTTTTTTTTTAAAAAAAATAAAATATTCAGGGTTTCTTTCCATAGTTTGTATTCTTCCTTATTTATGTAGAAATTATTATTATAATAAGATAAAATTACTTTTTTTTGTTTTAATTATGACATATATTTTAGGGTTATTTATTAACTTGATCGAGCCATAGAATATGATTCTTTTATATTATTGTTTAGTTCACAATTTGGCTTAAAGATGATCTAAACGGTTTATAGTTTGATTTAGAAGGTCAAATTAAGCTAAATTGCTTAAGCTCAAAATGATCTACTTCTTATTAAAAAATAAAAACTAAGTGATATTTTTTAATTTTAAACTTTATTAATATTTCAATCTAACTTTATTCGCCTTTCTTTTTTGCCATCTCTTATCTCAATCTTAACTTTTCCGGTTCACTCCTTTAAATTGTCTCCCATCTTTCAAACAAACTCACATGCCTTCATTATTTTAAAATACAATATTATTATGATATAATATTATATAGTTTTAATTCATGTATCATATTTCTCAATTTAAACATCATAATGTTTGATTGAAAATTTCAATAATTATTAATATTATAAACTAGAATAATGAAAGCAATTTAAACTAAACTGAACCATATTAAACTGTATTTGAAGTGTTACAGTTTAAAATTCTAAATCGTCAAAAGTAATTTAGTTTATTAATATTTGCACCAAACTATTTTAAAAATTGTTAATTTCAATTAAACCTCCTAAATCAAATTAAACCGAACCATAAACACTCATAATATATTCGTTTCCAAAGTGAATAATTGAATCTCTATCTCTTTTAGTTTATTTCGGCCAGAATGTTCTTATCTTCCCATTAGTTTATTTTATTGGATGAGCAAAGTATTGATTAATTAGATGAAGTAAGAATTCGTGGACTCTAGTTTGTTATATTCCTTTTGATGACAGCATGGATAAGTCTATGACGATGATTGAAAAAAAAAAAAAATTGTTCCATAAATTTTAGTTCGTTGGAATTTGTCTACCCGCTAATTAATTAAAAACAAGAATAATTAGGATTTTATGAAATCTTGCCCCCAAAAATTAATTAGCCCTAGTATCACATTATCCACAACTTACAGCCACCAACTTTTACTGGTTAGCGTATAAACTTTAAATTACTGTTGTAATATATTACAATAATAGTATGCTGTTCTTATAAATGTATATAATGAATAGATTTTTTTTTTCTTTTTCCTCTTCAACCAGGATGCAGAAAGGGGGGAAAAAAACTAAATAAAAGCATTCTCTTTTATTAATTAAAATTATTAATCTAATCCTTTAGCCATTCATAATTAAGGTTACATTAACTTTTCCTCTTCCCATATATCATCTCTCATTATATCACTACCGATGATATAATCAACTATTATCATATATGAATATATTTTATACCACAAGTCACAATTTTTTCCTTTTTTTGATCTGTACACGGCAACATTTGAATTGTATGGACATAAACATCCGGAAAACTTTGTCCCAAATATAAATCTAACAAGAAAAGGCTTTAAGGTATTAATACGGCATGTGTATTATTAATTAGTAGTGTAGAAGTACTAATAAGATTTTAATATATAAAAATATAATTAATAACTTTTTAAAAAATAATTACCATCATCACATATTAAAAAATCATTGTTATTTATTCACTAATATAAATATATGGTATATTAATATCAATAGATATTTTTTTCCTAAAAGAAGGAAGACATGTTTTTTTTTTTCTATCAATTATAATGGAAAATGAGATATTCGAAATTGATCTATTCTACTAGAATAATAATCAATATTCATATTATTAAACTATAATGTTATGCTTGATATGTGGAAATAGATCTAAAATAGAATTATAATTTTGAGTTTTATTTCTTTTCTACTATTTTTCTAAAAAGTAGAATTATAATTCCTTGACATCAGGGATTCCGACTTTGAGGGGGAATCGTAGGGTAGAATCGTAATGACATTTTTTACACATTAATATACTTAAATAATATTTATAATTCATTAATATATATTTATTATATCTATAAATAAGAATAATTTTAATAAATGTTATTACATATCATTTTATTTCATAAATACAAAAATAGATTTGACATTCTATTATTAATTTTATTCCGGATATTTTGGCATACCATTTATCTTGACATGATGTCTGATTTTATTCGCACATTATGCAACCAAACCTAAGGGGAAACATGAATAAATAGTTACATATACTACCCATTTGCAAAGGGTTGCAGAGACTGAAACCAAATACCAAAAGGACTCTTTTAACCTTTTTATCTCTGCTTTCATTACATCATCTTACACATTGGCCTTGGCCATGCTCATTTAGTCAATTTCCTTCGCCTTTTCACCACCTAACAAAAGGAGAGCAGCTTGACAAAACCATCTATTCAACAAAACACTGCCAAAACCTAAAACAAAATACGTTCTAAAAACCAGGCATAAAAAAAAAAAAAACACACCTTGTACTAGTACTAAAGTACTAATACTAATACATACACTGACGGCAATAATTAAAATTAATACAACCCATATACACATGATTAATACATCATCATCTCTGTTAAACCCATCGTGGGTTGACTCATATTATTCACAGAAACAGATCCCCCCCATGTGTTGTTGCTGCTGTTGTTGATCATGAAGCCAGAACTAGCATTACCCGTCTGAGTTGACTCGCTCGAGTCGAAGAGGAAGTTCACTGAGTTGATATAGTTGATGATTTCGTTCAGGGAGTTGAGACGGTGAGTCAACTCGGCCATCTGGGCTTTGAGGACGGAATTCTCCGCCTCAATATTGAGGTGAAGCTGGGTGGTCATGTTCATGCTGTTGAGGATCTGGTTGTTATCGGCCCTGAGTTGACTCACCTCAGCCATTAAATCGTCCAAGTGCTTTCGCTTCCTCATACGCGATCTACGTGCCGATTCACGATTGGATAACATCCTCTTACGCTTCCTTTGGTCCATGAGGTGTTGCAAATCCGACTCGGACGATCCTGAAGTCGTTGAGTTGCCACTCGACGAAGCCATGTCTTGGAACGCGTACCCTCTACCGCCCTAAACTAATAATACTGTACAAACCGGCAACCTTAAAAACTGAAATTTATATAACTGGAAACTGTTTTAGATATAAAAAGAAGCAGGACCCAGAATTTTGCTTAATATAAGGTGATATATATATATATATATAAATATATATTTTTATTAGCTAGATAGTATAGTTGAAAAATTTGAATGGAAAATTGTTATTGAGAAAACGTAGAACCAATAGAGGAAGACGACCGAGAACGATTGAACAAGATGGGTCCTGCGTCTGAGAGAAGAATTTATCATAAACCCTAAGAGAAGGACTTCACTTAGTACTGGAGACATGGATTTCGAACATCGAGAACAGTACGTTAAGCATCAAGATATTTCTCGAAAACCACAGAAATCAAACAAAAGAGCTTATAGTATCTATGGAAAGATATATGGAGATAACATGGATGGAAATCTAAGAAATTTATGAGCAGAGATTTGAGAATATATATATATGTAGGAAATGAAGGGATTATATATTGAAGCAAGGAGTTGCAGAGAAGTTTAAGCAATGGAGGAAATAGAAATTGGAAGAGGTTTGTTAAGGCAGAAGAAGGTGGATTATATAGACTTAAGACGTGCCCATTGGAAACTAATTAATGAATAAAAAAAATACAAAACATGGTGTCAGCACCCTTACACCATTGGGTGTTGAAATTAAAGTTAAAAAACTAACAAAAAGTGACAACTGGTTGGAATCTTTTTTCTGGAAGTAGCTGAGAAGTTGCCCACAATGAAAATATTGGAAGAAGTTTTCAATAAATATAGCGGGTCTAGGTCTAGGTAATAGTGTCGTAACTTTATATAAAATTATTGCTTATACAACTGTTAACTGACGACCGTCGGTTAGGTTGGACTTCTGAGTTCTATTGTATTCCAAGGTCCCATAAATAAAGAATTATTACCCCCCCTTTATTTTTGGCATATAAAGGGTATCCACCTTAATTTTATTATATGTGATTCAAGATAGAGTCAAGGGGAACTGGACCTTTACCTCATTAAAAAATAAAGCAAAAACTAAAAATAGGAAGGCAGTACTCAACCAAATATTTAAAATGTAAAAGAGCAAGTCTGCAAGAGAGTAGTATTCATATTTCATATCTAGAAAGGTGAATAGAAGCATGTTTAGTTGGTTTCGGTCTTGATATTCTTTTTATTTGTGCTATTTGTAAATATACTTGACACTTTTTTTTATGCCTCTTTTATCTCTTCTAAATATGTTATTTCTTCTAAATTTTTCATTTTATAATAAAAACAATACTAATTAACAGTAAAAACAAAAGACTATCAATAGTCTTTAGAAAGCTATCAATAACCATTTTGGGAGTTGTTGATTTTTTTTTTTAATGTGAACTATTAATTTTTTAATAATAAATTGTCTCAATTATAATAAAATAAGAGCCATTAATAATAAAAAGTGATTATATCATATACTTAGTTTCAAGTGACTATACTTTACAATTATCCCAACCTTATTATTCACAATTTTATTATCTATAACAATTCTAGATGACTCAATAGTTGCCAATAAGAATTTATTCAATATCACTATTATATATTTAAATTATATTGCTATTTATGTATTATTAAATTATTTATATAACATGTTAATGTTGTTAATTCTTTTTCCATTTCATGTTGCTACTTATTTAGAATCAAATAAGATCTTGGGAAAATGTGCACCGTATCTTTACCATTTATTTATTGATTTTTCAGTGGATTTGCAATAAGACCAAGAAATTAAAAAAAAAAAATCCGTTGTTTTACCTTTATTAAAAAAGAATGGTAATACACGAACATATTTGTTATAAGATGCTTCTTAGTCAGACTATTCAAGAAATATATTATACTATGGCTAACTTTTTCGCAATTTATTACATAAAATATATAAAAGGGATAATATTGCAAATGGTTCCTAAATTTCACTTAAATATACAATTAATTATTTAAACTTTTAAAAAGTTAATTTATTATATAGAAAAACTTTTCAAGGACATTTTTGTATCTACCATAACACCATCAATAGCCGTTTGCAATCATGCATATGTGAAATAGTGAGAATATAACTCGTGGGATGTTTGAGTAAAATAAGATAGCCAAGTGCCATATTGTCCTCTACATGGAGTGAAGTGGCAACAAAATGATTAACATGCTAGAAACACATTCCCATATCAAAGAAACAACAATGGAAAACCCAAGTTAACCCTAATCACTCTTAATTGAGCTTAGTAAACCTATCTAAATTTCCCTTTAAATAAAAGTTAACTCGACCACAATCCCCAAAGTATATAAAAAAAACCCCTTAACTTATCCTCAAACTTTCACTTGAAGCGCTAGTGTAGTAATCCTAAGTCCTAATCATAATAAGAAACCCCAATTTCATCCTAAACAATGAGCGAGAGGAGAGGATAGGGATAAGGTAGAAGGTGTGTTGGTAAAAAAAAGGACCTTTTTTTCTTTATGTTGAAACCCTAACCTTAAGTACATAGTTTTAAATGCCCAAATTAGGTAGAACACACCCAATGTGAAGGCGAACTCCTTAGAAAACAAGGAAAGTTGAGTGCGAGGCCCACCGATGTTGTCTTATTCATGAGTAATTGGGATGTAATCTTACTAGATGACAAGGAAAGGAGGATCTCTCATGAAACATGGCTTCACGTGGTCCTAGCAAAAGTGAAAATGGAAGGTACGTGTCATTAGACATTATTTATTTATTATCGGTTTATTCTTTGTAAGAAGGTGAAATTCATTTGATAATATGCAAATTGATTGGTATTTTGATCTATTCCCATTTCCCCATATTTGCACATCGTTTCTAAATTGATTGTTTTGTATAGTTTTTTCCCCATTTGTGCATAAAGTATTGTTTGAATTGGAACTATGGAAGTGTTGAAAAAGATTGCAATCAAAGAGGGTGGTTGGGAGCTAGGAAAGATTGGTAAGAAGTCCTTAGGTTAGAGTAGACATGGAAATGTATACATCACAATTCTCTTAAAGAGGATAGAGGGAGATATATTTATCTAGCGTCCACACTTAGAAATGTCTTTCTCTAATAAAATAGATTTTTATGCTTGTAGAGCACTCAATGGAAGTCCATTTGGCATGTTGTGGTTTGGAAATCAAAGAAAAACTTTACACTTCAGATGAAAGATAAGTTATGGAGTGCCACTAATAAGGAAATTTGTTACATATATTATAATGAGCCAAAGAACCACAAATATTTGTTTTGTAGCTTATATATACTAAACTTTTTTGGGTAATTGGAATATATTACTTTTGACATGTGGTGCATCTTTCAATCCTTAATTATTTTATTGACACTATACTAGCACCCAACCATAGTTTTATCATCAATATAATTATTAAATGTTATTAGTTAAGTTTGGTAATTTCAAACAATTTACACAAACTGTTTATAACATTTTATGTTTGAAAAATCCTTCTGGCAATACTAATATGATGGATTTAATACTAAGCTAGGTTAGTTTGTCACATTCAGAGAAAAATGGGCAGTAGATCAACTTTTCTAATTCAATTCAATACTTGTTAAAAATAATGTGTGCACATAATTTTTAAGGTCTTATAATCCAATTAACATGAATATTATTTTACTATAAATATTAAATATGTATAATTTTCCTTGTTTATTTTGGTAAATTATATAGTTAACCAAAAGGAAAAAAAAAAAAGTGCTTCCGTAGTAGTGATTTTCTTGCATCTCTCAATTTCACCTCCTCTCTATGTCTAGTCACCACTAGGGGTGGGAATTGTGAGGCGGGTCCGTGGGCTGACCCGCCCCACCCGCAAAAATATGCGGGGAGGGTAAAAAAATTTTGACCCGCGGGGCGGGGTGGGCAATCCCCGCGGGCGGCGGGCCAACCCGCCGAAACTTCTGCAGTTCTGCACAGGTGCAACGGCTGCCGGCTGGAGGGACGTCAGACCTGTTGGACCTGGACATGACGACTTGGACTTGACGAGGACGACATGACGAGCTGCCATGCCCTGCACCGCCGCCGCCGACCGCGACCCGCGAGGACCGCGACTGAGGATTGAGGACCTGCTGCGACGTGACCGCGACCGCGACTCGCGAGGACCACGACTGAGGACTGAGGACCCGCGATCGTGACCGACGACTGGCGACTGCTGTGCAACACGACCGCGACCGACGACTGACGACTGCTGTGCAGCACGACCGCGACCCACGAGGACCGCGACCGATGAAGACATCTGCGGATCGCTATAGCAGCCTTGCCAAGGCTGAGGTTGAGGGTTCAAGTCCCTCCTTCCGCTCCTGGCTTCGTCGTTTAGTGGTAACGAGTGAAAAGCACAGCACTTCCCTTGGATTGAGGACTTGCGACCGTGACCGCAACCGCGACCCGTGACTGAGGACTGAGGACCTGCGACCGTGACCGTGACCGCGACCGACGACTGACGACTGGTGACTGGGGACTACTGTGCAGCACGACCGCGACCCGCGAGGACCGTGACTGACGATGCCGACGTCGACTGAAGTGACGGCACCGCCGTCCGTTGCTGAAGAAGGCCGCCGCGGCCTGTTTTACATTAAAAAAAAAAAAAAATTTGCTGGTCCGCGGGCCAGCCCGTATGGCCCGCGGGGCGGGGCGGGCAAACTTTCCTGACCCGCGGGCAGGTGCGGGTCGGAGCGGGCCGGCCCATTTGGCCCGCATTACCAGCCCTAGTCACCACCCTATTATTCCCGATTTCTACAAAACATAGGTGTGCAAATAAATGTCAATGCTAAAATTAGGCCAATAAAAAAAAAAAGAAAACATTAAAAATTTATCTAACAACAAATGAATATTTACGTGCATTTTTCTTTTGAGTCAAACAAAGCTTCATCTTCTTTTTCTGAGTGGATATATAGTTAGGAAAAAATTAGTGTTTAGTTAACTTTCATAATTAACAAACATACTTTGAAGATATTCATATAATTGACTCTTTCTTTTATCCTGAAACAATCTATACTCATATATATAAATTCATTGATAATTATGGCATTGCAAATTTTATGAATAAATACAATGAGAGTTTTTTCCTTATACATGATATATAAATCAACATTGTAAAGTTCTATGAGTTCATCTTAGTATATTTTTGTATGAAAAGAGAATTCCAAGTAATATGTATGTGAAGTAAAATATATATATAGAGAGAGAGAGAGAGAGTAGGTATCTAGGGTTTATACTCTTAGCTGTGGGTGTGGTGTGGCATATCCCGTTCCCCTCAAAATACGCATAGCACTGTCGGTGGTTTGCGGTTACTATTAAATCTGACCCGTACAATTGGGACGCTTGACCTTTGTTCAGGCTACAGCCTATCATCCACGTGCCATTTCGCAGATCATATCTGTCCGATTGGGTGGTGGCCGGTCGCCTTGTTCCATGCTAATGTTATTTTGTGGTCTGACTACACTATGTATATATACTCTGCAATCTAGTAGATACAATTAAATAAAAATTTACTATATTAGATTATTTATAACCATTTGGAATGGTCATCTTAACATAATAAATAAAGTAACAATTTTATTCGGTTTTTCCTATTTAAAATATTATATATAATATCTCACTTTTAATGAATTTTTTATTTTATTAAAAGAAACTTTTTAAATTTACTTATTAAAATAAAGTACTTATTACATGTTTAAGATAAAAATTAATTGCATTAACATGTGAAAATTCTTACTTTTAAAATGTTAACAAATGCAAGAACATATAATATATATATATATATTTGTTTTAGTAATTTAAGATAAGGATATTACTAATAATAAAACGGTAAAAAAACCAGAGTTAAGTTGTTTTCATGAGTATTTGGTGCACTTATCACATTCACTCAATAAGGAGATAAAGAGTTTTCCAAGCATTCATCACATAATTCTTAAATAAGATAAAGGTATGAAGTTTCTTATTAAGATTCTTAATAATTCCCCAATAGTTATCTGATAAATTTCTTTTATAATTTTAGGGAAACTATCATTTTTACTATATGAACTTTAAGGTTTTTTTTTTCCTTTTTTTTTTCAACTTCAAACTTAAATATTCACATCACTAATGTCACCCTATTAGTTTCCCTATATTCCTTTATGCTGTTTGTGTTTTTAGTCTATGAATAGCTAAATTACATTTATAAGATTTTGAGTACATTCAATAACAACTCAAGTTTGACTCATTGGGTTTAATGGTTGAGTATAAGAAGTAAGATCTATGGACTTTAGATGACTTATGAAGATTTGGCATGGTAGAGTCATAATAGGACCAATTCATCTATTAACTTTTCTCAAGTGAGTTCATATACTCAAAGGAATGCATAAAAAAATCCTACAAGAGAAGAAATCATCTTAATCGTTGAATGCCTATATAATCTCATAGATGTTGTCAATGGCCAAACTTTATAAATACTTAAGAATTCATCATCATATGGAGAATCTAAAAATGAGAGAAATGGTGTTATGTTGTTAAGTTGCTACTTTAAAGGATTAAGTAAGTCTTAAAATGAAGATTAAGCTGTTTGTTAAGATTTATATATTTGAATCTCTTAAAATTTGCCTATTTCTTCTTTATACTTTTCTCTCTCTAAGTTATCTCCATGTATTAGTTTCATATTAATTATTTTTTGAAGTCACATGAAACTGGACACTCACATTATATCTATGTGAGCACTTCAACTAGATCTCTCATTTACTATTCAATAGTTCAGTAACTCTTTTAATAGAGACACCATGGTGCATGACGCATGTTAGTATGGGCGTGGATTTTGGGGTAATTCTAAAGAATGATACTTTTAGTCAAGCCTAAAAAGGTCTCAATTGATGGCGTAATAGGAGGTCAATATCCATGAAGATAGAGTCATGAGTCGACTCCTAGGAAAAATTAGGAGGAAGTTGAATGGGAGCTAGGATCCTAACTATTGCATAGGGATATCAAAAGCAAATTGAGACAGTAAACTAAATAATATAACTTCAAATCTACAGGTTATCACCCAGCAGGGCGAATCAGATGTCATATGCCAACATTGTACAAACCTATTTTCCCTCTCTAAGTCTCGGGTCCCTTGTAGATATAGGCCGGTGGTCAGTTTTTCAGCAGCGTGGCCCGTAGTGCATAAATCTATGAGCCGAAAAGGGTAAAATTTAAAATTCAATTTGTATAATTTGTTATTTGATTGGAGAGTACAGAAACCATGAGCTAAGAAGTCGAAAGGCTCCATTTGCTGACTTTGGGACCTAATAGACGAGTAGAGATGATGGACCAATACGCCCATTGGACAACTAGGTTGTCATCCAAAGTTAGCCAAGTTTCTTTTCTTTGTTATGTTTCATCTTTCATTTATTTTACTAGCTTGTTATGCCATTTTGTTAGGAACAGATACTGTAAATTTGGTAGGATTTTATTTGGTTTTAGAAATATTAGCAATATTCTTTTGCCAAGAAATATTATCAATATTTACTCTCATTTTCTTCTTTTTTAATTAATAGGTTATGATCTTTCGTAGATCATTTTACGTATTTTGCTAATTAATAAATATTTGCATCTCTTTTTTATCCCTTAAAATAGGATAAGATTATTATTCTTATTAAAGCCGGGAATGTGGGGCAGGTCGAAAATTTTGGTCCACGAAAGCTGTGGGTCATTCTGGCCCACACCCGCGGGTCGAGGTAGGCCAACTGACTATGGGCATGGGTTGGCTTGCACGACCCTCAAAAAAAAATTAGCTCACTAAACTGTTTAATATCAATAGTAAAACTAAAAGTAAAGTAAATAAATAAACTAAAAGGCAAAAGTAACAACTAAAAAGGAGATACAACACACAAACATAACATAAAACTTCTATATTCAGACTGTGATTTCGTGTTCAGTCACTGCCACTAGAATATGAAAGAAAAAAAAAAGTTTAACATTATCTTAAAGTTAAACAAATCAAATGGTTGAAAAAAAAAAGTTGATGATGAAAATGATTTTTTTATTTTGTAAAAAAGAAAAATTCTACGTGGGATGGGACAGGCCGAATTTTTGGACCTGTAACATGTGTGGACTAACACTAGTCAGTTTGGCCCGCATTCCTAGCTCTAATCTTTATAGTTATACGTATAGTTTAAGATTATTAATACATATTATTTAGTATTCTATGTGAATCTTAAATACATAAAATACATGTTGCATCTGTATATTATGTCTATGTGAACTATGTCTTTATTTAAGCCCAAAGGTGAATTAATTACAGTTCTTTAGCGTGATTGGCTTTGAAATTTGGCTTCAAAAGCATTACATGATTCTAAACTTTCTTATATTTAATCTTGTAATTGTGCATGATCCTCAAAATATAATTAAAATCACTAAAGTTTGATACTAAACATTATTATCCAAAGGTTTTATCCAAATATGACTCAATACTTAAATAAAAGACAACAAGAATTTTTATATATATATATATATATATGGGCATAAAATTGAGAATTTTCTTCTACATCCGGCGGATATTATCCAATTTCGAGGTGTGTTACTTAATCTTTATTTTTTTTAACCAGTACAATTAATTTTTAAATGTTACCACTCATTTTAGAGGAGTTAAATTATTTTCACTGTGGCTATAATAATACAACTAGAAATCGAAAACCCAATTCTTACGTCCGGAAGGTGAGAAGTGTCCTCTACAAAAAGTTGCTAGTTTAGTAATTTGTTATGGTATATATCGGACATTGCCAATACAGTGCCATTTCATTTACTATTTGTAAGGATTTTTCGTCACTTTAGTGTGCCTCCATCAGGAGCTTCTCTCTCTATATTTTCACAATTTGTACCAAGCTTTCGTTTTCTTATTTTCATAAAGAAATAGGGAAAAAAATCTCCTTATAAATTTCATAAGTTTCAATGGAATTAACACATATATACATAAATATATTAGTGATATTTAAATATTTATAAAATTCTAATACGAGATAATATAATTAATAGTTTAAAAAATATATGTGCTATTATTATTACTATTTAAATATTATTACTACTTGCATAACACTTGCTCAAACATATAGTGTATCAATGTTCTCGAATCTTTCCCAAATGAGGAGCTATTATGGATTTGCTACTATTAACTCATTTAGATAAAAAAAAAAAAGGACTATTGCTTGCGTGTTGGGACGTAAATGTTGATTAGGATTTCATGAAAATGTGGACTCCACATGTATTTATGAATTGGGGAAAAATAGTATACTTCAAAATTATTATAAAGAAATTACCTTTGTTTTTAAAAATGTGTATATTATTTAAAAAATTTCACATCTTTGTTACTAAATGAATTTTAAAAGTGACTTTTAGTCACTTATGCTTTCAGCTTTCTCCTTAGACGTAAGCACTTACATCAGTTTTAGTGTCGCATTTAACCGGAAACTGATCCATCCAATGTTGAAAAAGTTAGCAAATACATAACATTAGGCTTCACTTTTCTCCTTCGACCGCGTATGGAAGTAAAACTTGTAGCATATTCTTAAATCCTTTCCAACGACTGGTCAAGTCGTCTTAATTACGGTATTTCAGATTTATTAATTGATATATATTATGTATTATATATACGTGATATATAAATATTAATAATATTTTGATATATAAATAATTTATATAAAATACAAGTGATATTTTTTTAAATTGCTCATTTTACTATTATGTATGTTAAAATCTTATTAATATATATATATCACGTTTATATAACGTGTGATATGCATATATTAATTAATAAATCTTTTTTCCTTCTAGAAGGGGTTTTATGGAAATAAAAAGATGGGGAGTAAAGAGATGGATAAGTAGAGAACCTTTTGAGTAAGCCTTTGATCCTCTTCTTCTTTTTGCGGGCAAAATCTTCATTTGATTGTTCAATGATATATTCTTTTTACAATAACAATGATTTATAATACCACTCAACTCTCTACTTTCTAACTACTAGAATTGACTAACTAATATTTCCTAACCAAGTTTTATCGATAAAGTAACTTAAAAAATATCATGATGCAACAAGTAGCATAAAAGATAAAATCAATCAACGATTAATATTAGAAATCAAAACGAAATTTAGGAAAAATCTCCACTTAAGGAAGTCTAAATATTGTTATGTGATAAAGTGTTTTGTAACAAAAAGAGAACGATTATATATCATTTCTAAAAGAAAACCCTAAGCGTCTAAAATACAAAAAATTGAATTAAAAACTTAGAAGCTCGTTTTGAGGCCATAATTTTTTTTTTTAGGACTAAAAACCAATTTGCTATTGTAACAATTGTAGATCTATAAAAGAGCTTCGCGTGTATATATTATAATAAGAAAACAAAGTTGTGTGCTAAAAGTTATGGTTTTTAGAAGATGGGTTGCACGTTTATTTCTTCTTGGACTTTTTAGATTTATCTAATTTATCCAAGAATCGACCCACAATCTATTCTACATCATCCTCTGCCACTTGAGAAGAACTTGACCTCAAGTTCTCTTCTGGATACAAAGGCACATCATTTAGGTAGAAAAGAAATATATCAACCACATTGAACGTCTTTGAAATGCCCATATTATTAGGCAGTCCAACCATATAAGCATTGTCATTGATCTTCCTCAAAATCTGGTATGGGCTATACTTCTTGGGTTACAACTTGTTGTATTTCCTAACTGGAAGCTTCTCTCTTTGTAAGAACACTATCACCTGGTCACCTACGATATTTATTTGCTAGTGCTTTGTACTAAGCATTGGCTTGCTCTATCTTCCCTTGCACCTCTGATGTCACATTCTACCAATTCTCTGCTAAATTCTTTATTGCAGTACTAAACTTAGAATCCCTAGGAAGCTTGATCAAATCTAAAGCATGCTGGGTAATCTTGGTGTAAACTATAGAGAATGGAGATTTCCTTAGCATCCTATGAACTACACTGTTGTAAGCAAACTCTATTTCAGCTAGCGCAACATCTTATTGCTTTGGCTTCTCCCCACAAATGCTCTTGATCATATTATCAAGTGTCATGTTTGTAGCTTCAGTTTGCCCATCCATCTGAGGGTGAGCTATTTTGTTGTAGTGCAATGACGAGTCAAATATTTGCCACAAAGTTCTCTAAAAATGGCTTAAGAACTTGGTGTCTCTATATGAATTATGGACTTAAGTACTCCATGGAGGCAATCAACCTCTTTGAAAAACAGCTTGGCAATGGCCTATGCATTTGCTACTTTCCGACACAAGATGAAGTGTGCCATCTTTCAAACATGACACTTGATAATATGATCAAGTGCATAGGCCATTGCCAATCCTGGTTTAGTTATTTAAATGGTTGATCAAGTGTGCCATCTTTCAATCCACCTCGCATGCATGTCTTTGCTAATCCTGGTTTAGTTATTTAAATGGTTGAGTGTAGCACAATTTGAGTATAACACAAACTCTTTGCCTACCAAATAATGCTCCCAAGTCCTCAAGGGATGCACAACTAAATAGAACTTCTTGTCATATGTAGACCAACTCCTCCTAGAATCACATAATTTCTCACTAAATAATGCAATTGGCTTCTTTTACCAAGACAAAACAACCCCTATACCAACTCCACTCGCATCACAATCCACTTCAAATAACTTGTCAAAGTTAGGTAATGCTAGGATGGGTACACTACATAGTTTTTCTTTTAGAATAGCAAAGCTACTCTTAGCCTCCTCACTCCACTGAAACTTTCCCTTCTTCAAGCATTTAGTCAAAGGAGCTGCAATAGTGCTAAAGTGCCTAATGAATCTCCTGTAAAAGCTAGCCAACATAAGGAAACTCCGTAACTCAGTGATTGTTCGTGGAATAGGCCATTATCTAATTGTCTTCACCTTCTCTTCATTTACCTGAATCCCATCACTACTAACTATAAAGCCTAGAAATAACAACTTTCTAGACAGGAAGATGCACTTCTTCATATTCACATAAAGCTTACTCTCTTTCAGAACTGTTAGCACCTTTCTCAAATGTACAACATGCTACTTATCAGATTTAGCGTATATTAAGATATTATTGAAGTAAACTATAATAAAATAAAAAATAAAGGTTTCAATACTTGGTTCATGACACGCATAAAAGTGCTTGGTGCGTTGTTTATGCCAAAAGGCATGACTAGTCACTCATAAAGGCTTTCTTTAGTCTTGAAGGCCATCTTCCACTTGTCCCCTGATCTAATCCTAATTTGGTGATAGCCGCTTCTCAAATCAATCTTTGAAAATACCATAACTCCACTCGATTGGTCTAGCATATCCTTTAATCTAGGAATCGGGAACTTATACCTGATGGTAATTTTGTTAATGGCCTTACTGTCTATGCACATCCGCTAACTCCCATCTTTCTTTGTAGTCAACAATGTAGGTACAATGCATGGACTCATGCTCTCTTTAATGAATCCCTTCTGGAGCAACTCTTGAACTTTCTCTCATAACACTTCTGTCTCCATTAGGCTTATCTTGTAATGTGAAAGATTTAGCAAACTAGCACCAAGAATTAAGTCAATATGGTGCTGTATGTCCCTTATGGGAGTCAAACCATCCGGTAAGTTGTTGAATAACACTTCGCTGCATTCATCCAATAGTCCCCTGATATTGTTTGGCACCTCTTCAATCTTCTCCCCCCTATCAACTTTCAACACCTGTTTCACTATCAGTGCATATATAGTTTAGGACTCCCTTATAGTATTCTCCATCTCCTTTTTCGATTGCGTAATTGTGAGGAAGGAACGTCCCTCCACTTTAGAAGGTTTAGAACGACTCGCTAACTTTAAAGGAAAGAGAGTAAACTTCACTCCATTTTTCTCCAATCTGTACGCATTCTTCCTATCTGCATGCTGGGCGTTGACATCATACTGCTAAGGCCTTCTGATCAATAAATGATAGGCATCCATATCCATGACATCACAACTAGAGCTGGTAATTGTGGGGCAGGCCAGCGAGCTGACCTACGGAGCCAGTAAAAATTTGCGGGGCAAGCCATTTTGGCCCGTGCCGGTGGGGTAGGGCAGGGTGGGCAAGTTCTCCCGGGCACGGGTTGGCTTGCTGACCCGCAAAAAAAAAAAATTCATTTGCAGTTGCAGACTCGTTCCTCGTAGGTCGCAGCTGAGCTCGTAGATGCCGATACACTTCACATATCTATTACATCTGCACAGACATAGCAGATGATGGAATTGACATCGGTGCGGCGACGAGACAAGGAAGGGACGCGGACGGTGGCGGGACAAGAATTCCAGATTTCCACTTTCTCTTTGTCTTCCTCTTCTATTCTAATTTCCAGATTTCCACTTTTCAGTTTCAGTCTTCCACTCTTCCTTCTCCAGTTCTCCTCCCGGTTCTAAATTTCCAAATTTCCACTCCGCTGTTCACCTGTCCTGCTTGGAATTGGAGCTCGGTCTCTCCCTCTCTCTCTTAGTGTGTGTTCCATTTCCTTCGTGCCATTATCCCCATTAATTAAGGTAAAGCTTATGGGTTCAGCAATAGATTTTATCCTTTCACCTTAACTGAGACCTTATTTCGACTTTAGGCTATTATCTGTTAGGAGGAAAAAAAAATTTGTATGAATGATTCTGTCAAGTTATTTTCTACTGTTTGGGACGTTGGCTTGGGGAGTATGGTGTGGCCATGTGGCCGCCAGCCGTGGCTTGGAGAGTGTGGTGTGGTGTGGCCGTGGATTTCTTTGTCCCGTTGGTTACTATGTTGTGGTGGTTCGGTTATTAATTGGTTGGGGATTGTGGCGCCGATGCGGTGACACCGTGACGGTGGCCAGTGGGGAGACGCCGGTGCAGTGACTATATTTATATTTTATAAATTATAATCTTATATACAAAATATATATATATATATATATAAAGATTTTGTAAAATAAGTGTACTACCTACTAATAATATTTTCTATATTATCATAAGAAGGAATTTTTAATTTTTTTTATGTTGTAATATGTATATTAATGTTGAAATATATTTACAGAATGGATCCTCTAAGTAATGAGACTGCAATGGCACCTATTAATGTAGATGATGTGTCTGAAGTCGATGGGCGTAACGATAATCTACAACCAGGATCTTCTCAATCTGAAGAACACGCAGGTAAGAAAGCTCGAGTAGGTAGCTCTTCTTCTAAGTTTTGGGAAATATTTACAAAAATTGGTATTGGGAAGGATGGTAAAAATAGGGCTAAGTATAAAGCATGTGGGAAGGAATGTGTTATTGGAGCACATTCATATGGAACTTCATCTTTACTTCGACATAGAGAAAAGTGTCGTTTGAGTGAAATTCTTAGATATAATGATGTTGGTGATATGATAATTGATCATGCTGGCAAGTTAAGATCAAGAAAACCAGATCCTAAATTTACTCGTGAGGTAATGGCTATGGCTATTATTGAATATGATTTTCCATTTTCATTTATTGAGTATAGGAGGATCACACAGTTCATAAGGCTATATAATCCTGATTATAAGCTAATTAGTAGAAAAACTACTACATTAGATGTTTGGAATTTATATTTGACTCAAAAGAAAAATTTGAAACAAATTTTGCAAAAAATTCCAGGGAAAGTATGTTTGATTTATGATGTATGGATTGTTTCCACTAGTGAGGGATATATTTGTTTGACTGGATATTATATGGATGACAATTAGAAATTGAATAATAAAATTCTTGCTTTTTGTAAAATGCCCCATCCTTACTCAGGGTTTGAGTTGTCGAAAAAAGTATTTGAATTTTTGAAAGATTGGGATATAGATAGGAAGATATTCTCCCTTACATTGGATAATGCATCTGCAAATGATTGTATGCAAGATTTTCTGAAAGAGCAATTAAACTTATAGCATAGTTTGTTATGTGGTGTGAGTTTTTTCATATTAGATGTTGTGCTCATATTCTTCATTTGATCGTTAAAGAATGATTGCTGTAAGTAGTAAAGCATTGCATAAAGTAAAGGAGAGTGTCAAGTATGTGAAGGGCTCCAAGAGTAGAATGAAACACTTTTTGAAGTGTGTTGAACAGGTTGGCAACATTGATACCAATCTTAGTTTACACTTGGATGTAACTATTAGATGGAATTCCACTTATCTTATGTTTGATAGCACACTCAAGTATCGACATGCTTTTTCTTGCTTTCAATTGAATGATCGTCATTATAAATATTGTCTAACCATTGATGAGTGGGAAAGAGTAGAAAAGATATGCAAGTTTTTGAACTCTTTTCATAGTATCACCAATTTGATGTCAGGATCATCATATCCAACTTCAAACCACTATTTTTTGCAAGTACGGAGGATTGAATATTTGCTGAATGAAAATTTAAGTAATGAAGATCATTTCATAAGGGAGATGTCTATTAGAATGAAACAGAAGTTCGATAAGTATTGGAGTGATTATAGTGTTATCCTTGCACTTGGAGCAATCTTTGATCCTCGAATGAAGTTTGATTTTTTGAACTTCTATTTTAATAAACTCGATCTCCTCACTTGTGAAGAGAAGTTGGCTCACATAAAGAGCAAGTTATATAAACTCTATAGAGAATATGAGAAGAGCAAAACATATCACATATCTAGAACTAGAAGCCATTAGGTTGGATCATCTTTTCAGGAA
Source organism: Laguncularia racemosa (assembly GCA_037954665.1). Classification (NCBI taxonomy): domain Eukaryota; kingdom Viridiplantae; phylum Streptophyta; class Magnoliopsida; order Myrtales; family Combretaceae; genus Laguncularia; species Laguncularia racemosa. Next base: position 1,937,350 of record JBBMOL010000103.1, on the reverse strand, counting down.
CAAGACACATCTGGAGGTAGCAACAGTAAAGGAGTAGCAACACATAGAGCTGGGAAGGGCCTGAAGATTGATTTTGCTACATTGGTGGTAAGTTTAATAATTTTTTTTATTTTTTAATTATATTTTTTTTCGTATTATATATTAAATTTAATTATTTTTTTCCTTAATAATGTAGCAATTTTGATACCATCAAGTAGAAGTATAAAGTTGTGTTAAATCTTCTTTGGATATTTATCTAGATGAGCCAGTAATGGATATGAATTTCTATTCAGAATTGGATGTGTTACAACATTGAAAGAGTCAAAGCCAGAGATATCCTGATTTATTTATCATGGCCTTCGACGTGCTTAGCATTCCAATTACTACTGTAGCGTCAGAGTCAGCTTTCAGTATCGGCACTTGTATATTTAATAAGTTTCGCAGTTCTATGCTCCCAGCCAATGTAAAAGCTCTAATTTGTACACATAATTGGTTACAAGGATTTGCATATGAAGGTAATTTATTTTTTGTTTTGTTGGTAATATTTTCTTTTAATGTATTGCTTCAAGCTCAAGCATTTATTATCTAATTTAATTATATGTGTAATGTCGTGAATTTTAGATCAAGAAGAAGACAATGGGAGTGGGACTACTTCATCAAAGGGAGACTCCAATTTGGTTTTTGATGATGATGATAGTGATGACTGATATAATGATTGATTTGTATATGTGATTTTATCTTCTTTATTATTGTCTTTGTTTTCCTATATAATTAGTGAAAAGTACTTTATGATAATTGCTATATTTGCTTAATTATCATGGATACTATGGAAATTGCTAAATTAATGTAAATTTTCTAGGCTTATGCTACTATATAGAGAGAGTAAGTGAAGCTTACAGCTTGAGCTTCAAAAGTTGTTGGTATTAGAATTTAGCAATGGAGGAGAGGAAGAAGCTATATAAGGAAAGTGAATGGAAAAATTGAGCAATTGCAATGTACCTAGTTTATTTAGACGTGGGAAACACTAATTTAAACAATTTTCAACACTTTGTTTTTCTAACATATGTAATATAAATTATACTTGCAAAGAAAAAAAAGGTTTATCTAAAAAAAAATTAAAAAAATTCATCTAACATGTTCTACATAGTACACTCTAATCCAAAAGACAAGGGCATTGAGATTTCAGTTCTCACGCATATTACTATTATGTTTTCATTGGACTAGATCAATAATAAATTATTAGTTTTCATAAGTTTAACTTAAAGAATTTAGAATTTAGAATACTAAATTTGAAAAAAAAAAAATTGCTGGCGGGGCAGGCAAATTTTTTTAACTCGCAACTCTTGTAGGCTACTGCGGGTTTGCCCGCGATGACCCACGGGCCGGTGCAGGTCAGGGAGGGCCAGCCCGCATTCCCGGCTCTAATCACAACACACCTCATCTTGATATTTGACAATGGAAAAGGGTAATTTGTAGCGTTCTTTAACCTCAATCTTTTTTGCTGCTTTAATCCACCCCATGGTATATAGGTTGGGATGCTTCTCTATCGATAATTGCAACATTTTCATAGCTTCCTTGCCTATGAGGTTCTCACAACTATCGCTATCTACTATCAACTCAAAGATTTGTCCATCAATTGTACATCGGTATAGAGCAACTGACGTCGCTAAGTCTTTTCCTCTCGCTTTGGTTCCAGCATCAACTTCCTAATCACGTAAGCTTGCTCATCATCCTTGTCTTCATCCTTATAGTGCTCATCACCCCCATTAAGTTCACAATGAACTTCACACTCTTCACCTCTCTCTATTATGTTAATTCCTAATCTGTTGAGGCACTCATTAGAACGACAACATAGTTGATTATAACAATAACACTTCCCTAATATTGGCTTTGCATAGGGATTATTCTGTTTTTGCTTGTCCTTCATCTCAACTAGTTTCTTGCCCACTGCTTTATCTTCCTTTTTATCATTAACTCCTCTTTGTATCTCTGAGGTGGTCTTACTCTTCTTAACCATAGATTTACATGAACTTTTAACCTCGAATCTCTTACTACCATCATCAAATCAACTACTTTTCTCTTGCAACATTAGTTCTGCTTGAACAGCCATGTTCTTATCCTCATTCAAATTTCGAAGAACATGGACTCTGATTTTATCTCGAATATGCAAATTTAATCCATCCAAATATCTAGCCACCTGCTAACACTCACTTTTCCTTAGGTCATTCCTCTCTACCAACCGCATGAATTTTGTGATGTATTTATGTACGATCTTTTACCCTTGGCAGCACCACTAATATCGCTGAAAGAGGATTTGCTTATAATCGGGAGGTAAGAAATCCTGCTGCAAAAACTACTTTATCCTATATCAGGTTCTCACCGATTGTTTGCCTTTATGGTATCTCTTGTTCTGGAGTCTCCCACCAGGCTGACACAGCTCCTTTCAATCAACGTGCCACGAACTTCACCCTCCTTTCCTTAGGGATCTCCATATTATTGAAGAACCTATAAATTTCTGCCATCTAATCAAGGAAATCTTCAATGTTTAAATTCTCGTTAAAACTAAGAATATCAACCTTTAATCTGAATTCTCCGTTATCTCTATAATCGAAACCATAATTGTTTCTCCTTGTATCTGCCACTACCACTACCTCTTTTATGTAGCTATTCCTCTTCAAACAATATGTCATCTTCCTCCTCAAAATCATCTTCGTACATTTATAACTCACGATTTGCAGTTATAGGTTTAACAATAGGATCGCCACATGCATGCTCTACCCTTGGTCGCACCTCACTATTCTTATCTTTGTTGGCATCGGATCCCATCGCATCAAAACGCTGGATCAGGTCATCAAAGCGTTGTTCTAAATGTCAAAATCTCTGATATATGTTATCCAACACTATCCTTTGAACCCGCACTTCGATTCACAGGGCTTTCACATCCTAAGCAACGTCTAGAACATGACTGCCTCCTAAACTACTATCTCTAGACATCATTGCAAGAATCTCCCACTCTGATACCAACTAACGTAGTGAGTAACATAAAAGATAAGACCAATCAATGATTAATCTTAGAAATCAAAACGAAATTGAGGAAAAATCTCCACTCAAAGAAGTCTAGATATTATTATGAGATAAATTGTTCTGTAACAAGAAAAGCACGATTATATATCGTCTCTAAAAAAAGCTTTAAGTGTCCAAAATACGAAAATTCAAACAAAAAACTGAAAAGCTCTTTTTGAGACCCTATATGAGGTTTTTTTTAGGCCTAAAAACATTACGATTGTAGATCTCTAAAAGAGCTTTGCGTGCATATATTATAATAAGAAAACAGAGTTGTGTGCTAAAAGTTATGGCTATTAGAAGATGGGTTACGTGTTTATTTCTTGGACTTTTTGGATTGGTCTAATTTATCCAAGAATCGGCTCACAATCTGCTTTGCATCAAATCAATGCACCCTCGTGATCTTTCTCCTAAATATGTAATCTAAGAATGAAAATGTGGAATCTTGCCCTTCATGATTGAGGTTCCTAGTATTCAATAAATCATTAAGAACACTCACAACATTACTTTTATTTATTGATCCAACATTTGCATCATTTACTCGTCAATATGTTTTTGTGGATTATCGTTCTCTTATTTAAATTGTTAATTACTATGAATCTTGAGACCTTGAGTAGAAACTTTTATTGTGGTGGTTATCATCTCTTCTTGCCTATTTACTTCCATGATCAATGTATCATTTCTTTTGTTGATAGGTCTTTTTGGACTTAAGCCCCTCGGTCCAATCCAGCCTACCTAAGTGTATGGTCGAGCTCCAAAGGCCTAATCTAAGCTCCTAAATCCTTCACTAAGCTCTTGTAGCAAGAGGCATTGATGATGGAGCTTAGGTCAAACGCTTAGAGACCTAAGCTTCAAAGCTTGGGTTAGCCAGGCTCAACCCTTTAAATAAAGAATGTGTAAAAGTTGTTCAATAGATAAGGAAAGATCATAGTTAAAGATACCTATTATATCAAATTCGTAGCGGATCGAGGGGTTATTGATAAAAAATAGTTTGATCTCATTCCCTATAAATAGAAGATAAGATCACTTGGTAAATGAATCCAATTCTCTCTATTTGACACATACATGTTACTCCTTTTATTTGTATTGACATAAGTATCAAAATAGCTATCCTAGAGTATTTTTTTTGGTACCTCCTTTAGCTTCATTTTTTGTCTTGTAAGTGACACCAACCACCTACCTAGAATCTCAGCACAACACTTTTCACCTCGTGGGAGTGGTTGTTTTTCCTCTTTGATAGCAACGGACAATTTAATACTCTCATTGAGCAGTTGGAGTTTGATGAGGACATTATTATCATCAATGAGCAATCAATGTTTGGCAAGGAATTTATCCATCATGTCAGCGAAACTAGCCATGAGCTCGACAAGAGCAATAAATGTTACAAGGGCGGATAGTCCCGTTGGTTGTCTCAGTTAGAGAAGAGATGTTCTTTGAGAAGGCGGTTTTTGGAATGGAAAGATAGAGAGGAGACGAATGGATGAGTAGAAAAACTTCTTGAAGTAGTCTTTGATCTTTCTTGATTTCTTATAACTTAATTGATGAATGGATACATTCTTTCTATAACAAGGATTATTTATAACACCAATATTCTCTACATTCTAAGTACGAGAATTGACTACTATATTTCGAAACTAATTTTCTAATATTTTCTAATAAATGTAACATTTTACCGATCCTTAACAACAACTTTAAACGCAAGTTCATAAGCAAGCCAAACTTCAAAACAAAAAATCTGATTAAGTAATTCTATACAATAAGATCAAAAATTCCTCCATTTATGTAATCTTGTCCGAAAAGTTTACTGACAATGCAACTTGGAAAACACCAATGCATCCTCGTGATTTTTCTTTTCAATGCCATATCTTAATGACAAAAATGTAATATAAGAACGAAAATGTGGAATCATGCACTTCACGATTGTGATTTCGTGCAACAAATCATCAAGATTGATCGAACATATGCATGATTTACATCGCGGATAGGTTCTCATGGATTATCATTCCCATATTGAATTTGTGACTTGCTATGAATCTTGATACCTTGAGGACAAGCCTTCAACGCCATGGTTACCATTTCTTATTACCCATATCATCAATGTGATGTCAAAGTTTGTTAAGGAGTTTAATATCAATAATGAGCGACCGAAGTTTGGGAAGGAATTTGTCCTTCGTGTCAGTAAAACTAGCCATGAGCTTGATGAGAGCACCAAAAGTTGTGATGGGGGGTTCGATAATTTGTTCAGGGCCTCTTGGGGTGGGGGTTGTTTATAGAAAAGAGCAAAAAAAAAAAAAAAAATGTAGAGAGGAGATGAATGGATGATTCGAAAAACTTCTTGAAGAATTTTTTTTATCTCTCTTGATTTCTTGATTTAATTTTATTGAATGGATATATTATTTTTACAATAAGGGTTATTTGCATTATAGTTTTAGAGAATTCAAATATGAATTATAGATATTATAAGATTGCCTCTCGTATGGGTGACTGGAACGAGTTAAAGAGATATTTAGTTATGTTTAATACAAAGAAACATAAAATAGGTTTTTAGGTTTTTAGGTGTTACATTAATATCTTAAAAAACTTTATTTTTTAAGAAACTTATAATTTTATTCTTGAGTTCTTTCATAAAAGTTGTTTAATTTTTTAAAAAGTTTTTTAAAAACTTAAAAAAAAAAAGGAAAGGAAAAAAAAGAAAAAGAGTTGCCTGAACTTCCTCCTCAAAGAACCTTCATTAGCTAAGAAACTTGCAATATCGGAGAAGGATCCATTTGATGTTTCTTACCCATAAAAAAATGTGCAAAGTAACTTGCAATAAACTTGATCTTAGGTGACAGGGAAATCCTCAAAGAATCTCAAACAAATCCTTTCTGTTCCGGTGAGTCCTTTGCAGTCACCAAAACCAACTAAGAGGTAAAGACATCGATTTCAATGGCTGCTTTTATGAGTGACTCGTGGGGTCAAGCCTAGTGGGGAGAGCATGCCCCCACTTTAGGTAATCAGTATTGCAAAGATCGCTACCGTGATGTACTTTTCTTTTGGTCTACTAACGTGTATATAATATTAGTGAATTTCACGTGGCGCAAACAAAATGCTCTATGTTGACTTGTGACTCATGGCAGTTTGATGCCTGCCAGAAAGTATTAATGCTTTGACCCCACAAACCCCTTCCTTTTGCTAGCCCTGAAGGACCTAAAAGAAAGCCAAAGGAAAATTTTCATTCAAATCCGTCTTCCTTTTGGCTTATTAGATTTCTCAGTTTTCGTGTCGCAAATAAATTATAATATTAAAAGATAAGGAAATTTTCATTTTATATGTTTGTGTTTCTTCATCACTTTTTTTATTTAACATCATTTAATATCCTAATGTTCCCCACCCCCCCTAACTACTATTACAACTTATGTAGAGGAAATCAAATCCAATTTCAATCTATTTGTTGAAAGGCATGCTGCTGAACTATACAGAACTTCATAACTATTTTTTATTTGTTGGTTTTATAATCAATTCTAAATCCATGCATATCAATGATAATTGCTAATGTTTATACGGAAGGGAAACATATAAAAAAGGGGAAGAACTTGACTTATATTTTCGTAATATATTTCTTCTTCTTTTATTTATATCTAGTTACTTGAGCTCCTCAAACTTGACTTATAAGTCCCACCAATTAATCCATTTTCGAGGTCATACATAAATGTGAGTAAATTTATGTAGAGTCAGTGGGATGATGTATCCCGGAACCTTCCCGCTACCTTTTACAGATATCTTCTTAATTAGTATTAATTTTCAGCTTTTTATTTGCAACCTTTTTAAGGCATAAAGGCTTTATTTCATTTGCAAATCATTCTGGAAGAAATTGCATGCACACGACAGAAGCCCCCGTAAACAATTGAAATAAGCAAGCGCACTAGAAGGACGATCCTAGTGGGTGGTATGACTATATTTGAATACATGCATCTGAAGCGTGCTATCTATTATTGGGAAAAGATAACAAAGTCAAAAGTCGGGAAAGTTCCATTGGAAATCCCAATCCTAAATAAGATCTAAAACATTTTAAGCATTTTTCTCCTCCAAAATGTGAACCCCTCACTATTTCTTTTACTTATAATTTTATCAGCCTAGATGGCTTCAAGATATTGTATTCCAATGATTGAAACATGGCAAATTTACAAAACCATTTCTCAAGCTAGCCGGTAATTTTTCCACGAGCACTTGAGCACACTGTTATAGATATTTTCATGCAATTATAACACTACCTTTGTAAGCTATAAGGCTAGGGATACAGTATTGATGTTAATATTAAAGTTACAAATAAGTCGAGTTGAGATGGTACGGTATTAAGCCTAAACTTAAACTTGACTTCAAATTTTAAAATTTTAGCTTGGCTTGAACTTTATCTAGTTTATAATTTTGAGTTTGATTCGAAATCGCACTCATAAACTTGAGTATGACTCTACTAAGCTTGATAACCCTTGATTTATTTAAAAATATATATTTTTCTAATTATAATAATATTAACATCAAAACTTAGCTCGAACTTGATTAATTTTATAATTAGCTTGAGCATGATTAGGTTCATGAGTTAATCAAATTTAATATTTTGAAGCTAGAGTTTGATTCAATTAATCACTAGATTAGCTAGAATCAAATTTGACTCGATAATTTTTTAGTCAAATTTGTATAAGAGTCGAACTTAAATAGCTTATAAGTAGTTTGATTCATGTACACTTCTAGCCAAGACCATAAATCTCTTCTGTAGTAAATGGATTTCAATGGCTAAGCATTTTCTCCTATGTATATTAGTGTTTGAAGTGTGAATTGAATGCCATTTCACACATTCAATTGTGCAACAATTTGTATGAAGCAAGTCCTCTGATTGGAAGACTTGCTTAAATGAAGATACAAATTAGAAAATAATATGCGTTTATCCCATTGTACAATGAAAATTGCCTTTTAAAATTTGCTGGATTTTAATATGGTCCCCATCCATCCATCTCATAGTGGATTAAAAAAAAAAAAAAAACAATAATTTGGACTTTAAAAGAATAATTAATTTTAAAGTTGAGGATGTCATATACTATTTTACCTACAACTATATCACAATAACTCCAAATTCAGACAATGGGAGGCTGAGTGAAGATGATGATCGACGCTTTTCTATTACTTTCTTTCTTTCTTTCTTTTGACTTTTTTTTTATTAAGTTGACATTGTATTATTTTAACTTGGAAATTAATGTTATTTACCACATCAGTAAAGTAGAGGGATTTATACATTGTATCTTTTTTCTTTTGATTTTTTTTTTTAACCATATCATAGTAAGTGAAAGTAGTGGCATTTATACATGTTAAAGTGTCATAAAATAGAAGTCTTAAAAGGATGAAATTGAGTATTATATACTACGTTTTATATACATATAATTTGTAAATATTAATAAAATTTTAATATATAGGAGTGATTTTCAAAATAATTATCAACATGTTTTACACAAAACATGTATATTAAAATTTTGTTGATGTTTATATATATATATATATATATATTTCTTGTTACCTACGATGCCATGTGACATTCATGTGGTGTGCGTTTAGAAAAATTAATTACACACTCAAAAACAGTCAAACTAAAATATGAGAAGGAAAATTTTGAAATCAAGCAAAATTGGGGAGATATGTTAGGGGTTGATTGCTAGCTGTTGCCATTGATGGGTTGCTTGACCACAAAATTAACAGCACCATACAAACAAGGAGGTTGTCAACCTCTAATTTACTTTAATCATGATTCATATGAATGGGCGAGCTGCTCGGCAGTACTTTTAATGATGGCCTACTTCCCAATTGGAATATATGTATTTTTTTTTATTTTTTTTTTGGGCAGTATGTCGGGTTGAGTAACATGATTTTGATAGACATCTAATTTTTTTTTCCCCTTTTTCTAACAACCCATCATTAGAGATGAATCACAGTAGCACAAAGGAGGTGATATCTAGAGATGGTAATGGGTAGAAAACACCATTGCTGTGGGACCTGGTCTGGAGATTTAACTTGGATATACTAGAGGTTTAAGGATTGATGCATCGAATCGAGTTCAATCAGGATTGAATTAGTGTCAATAAAAAAAAAATACATAAATTATATTTTAATTATAAAATAAAATAAATATAAAATTATATAATTAAACTTATCCATTAGCTATTAAATAAATACAAAATATAAAATTTTAATGATATATAAGTTTACATAATCGAAATTTAAATTAAATTCAAACTAATTTAAATAATAATACTAAAATTGGAATTACATATTATCAAACTCAAAACCATAACTTTAAATGATAATGCTTTGTTGGCTATGTAAATGCATTTCCTTTTCATTATTGTTTGTCATTCACTTAATTGCTCAATTTGAATACATTTATTGTTTTGTTTTTGTATAATTTTGTGATTTTTTTTTCTGAAAAGGTAGAAAAAAGAGGAATATTATGCATGTATTTCTATCCGATTGACCTAATCTGATCAAATGGGTGGGTCTGATTCGATAAAATCATGAAATGGATCTCTTCGAAGGGCTGACTCAGTTTAAAAGCTTATTTTGAATCAACTTATTTGAACCCGAGGCGATTCGGATTTGACATCCATGGAAAAGACTGATTTTTGTGGTGCTTCAAACTATGGAAGCGACGTGTGGCAATGCAACTCAAAGTATGAAGCAATTACGGTAGGAAAATAAGTTCATAAGAATGCAGGTAGCAGCGTCAATGGTGTGGTGGTGCCTCTTTGTGCTATTGTATATTTCATATTTATAGTTACAATAAATCTAAATGCTACCATGGGTTCCTTTATTTTCTTTCTCAGCTTCAAGTACAATTAACTATATAAAGATTCTATTTTGGTCATTTTTCCATCACCTAATTTCTTTTTAAAAATTGTTAAATAAATAATGCTCAGACACTATAACGTGTTTTATATTAAACTTATCATATTTGCCAAGGAAAAAGAGTCTTATTTTCTTTTTATTTTTATATCATATTTAAATTGGGATTTCTTTTAAGACTTTTTCTTTCTTTTCTCTCAATTATCATTAACTGTTAAATTTAAAAAAAAAAATATTTTGGTAACACTTAGTGACACATGGCCAAAGAGGCATGAATGAACAATGTTTTTGGCTTGGTGCGTTCTATAAAAATTGTTTGGAATTTCAGATATTCCATTCTAAGAAAAAGTATTAAAGTCAACGTAGATATTTTATAGGGTAAAGAAAAGTCAATTGTTATTATTTAGATTTGAAAGAGTTATTCCTGCGCATTCCATAAAGTTCTACAATTATTTCATCAACTTCAATTTTTTCATTTAATTTTGCTCAATTTCCAATTGAATAAAAAAGGTATCAAATGCATCAACAATGTACTAAACATTGCATAACAAATATGATAATAATTCTCATTGCCATGATACGATACTGGTATCGTATAATTTATCCCAATTCATCCTACAACCAACCCTAACAACAATATCCAAATCATTTGTAGTTGAGGTTAGCAAACTTAGATGATTGGTCGCTACTAGGCTTAAAGCCCTTGCTATAACTTAGATCCATGCATGTTTTGAAAAAAAAGAAATAGATGATCTTGATTCTATCGGTTGTATTGCTCGTTGTTGAGTTAGCATAGACATTGGGTCGGTTTTGAACCGACCCAGAACTGATCCTAACAAGTCGGTCACGAGTTGATGATTGCTAAAATCAAAATCGACTCATGGAAGTGAAGGGCTGGACTAGTTCATATGACTTATGATTCATGAGCTAGTTTAGCCCGTGAATCGACCCTTAATTTTTTTTTTTTCAATACAGTTTCTTCGATTCACTATTGAACCCACCGACCCGTCGACTTGATGGGTCTAATGTCAGACTATACCGGCCTTCTTGAGCTGGTTCACGACTCTAAATTAACCCTTGACAATTTCTAAGTCAGCATGCTTTATTTGGATAGAGACGTTAGGGTAAAAGGTTTAGGAAGTGTTTTATATCTAGATTTAAGTAATTTAATATTTAAAATTTTATTATTTTATAATTTGGTGTTTAAGAGAAACATTAAATTATATGTTTGTTTCAAGTATAAATATTAAATTATAAAATAATAAAATTTTAGATACTAAATTACCTAAATTTGAAAATATAAATACTACATTTAATTTTATTCCAAGACATCATTATAATGTCTAGAGCTTTAGGAATAGAATGGGTCACCATTTTTTACTTAAAACAATTGGTATACTTTTTTTCTCCATTCCAAAAAGGATAATTTTATGGTAAGTAATTATATTATATGATATAATTACTGTTATTATTAACCGATCTTATTTTACTATAATGAGAGGGTCATGCTTTTTTGTTTTCTATTCATTAAATTTCTTCTTCAATTTATTTTTATAACTTTGTTTTTACTTTCCCAAATGATAAATTTTTTTGAGAGATGTGGACTTAAACACTGGCACAAGGCAAATTTCTCAGAATTGGTGAATCACAAATTGGTTACTTAAAATAGAAATACATTTATTAATAAATGTATTTTTATTTAAGTGTGCAATATGTGATTCTATTCTTGTGTATGAGTATATTGTACCTTACTTTGCATAATTACATTAGAATTAGTGATAAAAAGATAATTACAAATAGTAAATCCTAATCTTATTTAGATTCTACTTCTCTACGGCATTTGTAATGACTTTAAATTGAAAAATCGACAATTTAAGGCTATGTTTAGTTTGTAAGAATGATTTGAAATGAAATGGTGCAGAATGGACGGAAATGATACAGGATGGAATAGAATTGCAATTCCTCAACTTGAGTTTAGAAATCAAAATTCTAATTGTGATTTCACCTTTCAAAACCACATTCAAACACAAGAGTAGGAGTAGATTCCGAAATTGCGAATCTGCTCTAAATTCAATTCAATGTACTAAACATGTCATAAGAAATTGAAACCCTTGGTAGATATATAAAGCATGTTGATATATTAAGCACTTTAAATGCAATTGACATTCCATTTCTCTAATTTGTATTTATTTCTTTTTTTTATCAATTTATATATTTTATTGGAGATGGAAAAAGGAGAATCATATTATATTTCCCATCATAATAAAGAGAAATTAAATGAATCCAAATCCACATTGAAATTAATTAAGAATTAAAAATTTATAGCAATAATTTGTACAATCGATCTACATTTAATTGAGAAGACAGAATTTTTAACATCATAAATTTCTTTGAGCTAGATGCAAGCCACCTTATTTGACTTCCAAATTGACAAAATGCTTTTGCAGCCATTTTGTCTATTCTTTCATGAGAATGTTGGTTCAGTTTTGTGTCCATGTGACTTTTAAAAGTGCTTAGTCACTTCTTTAGAATTTAGAAACAAAACCAACCAAGAGAGATGATGAATGTGCATTCATCAACAAGGTGAACAGGTGGGGGAGATGTATAGGACCAGTCAATGAATTGGATAACCTTTGATGACACTGTAGTCAATAGATTTAAATGTTACTTTTGAAATCAACGTGCGATTGAACATGTCCCAAATGCATAACACTCGTGCGGCACTTTAATAATAATTGTGGAGATCTAGAATGGAACGAAGGCTAGTTGTCTGGGGGTGGGCGCCTTTGGTTTGCTCACCTCCATGAATCAAACCATTGCAAACTGTCATTTGGTCTTTTTTGCTTTTTATATAGTTTTGGAATGAAGTGGAGATTGTACGAGAGATATTTAAATTTGGACCAAAACGTGTACGGAATGAAACTGAAGATTCAATTTGTTTTTAGTTTATAGGTTTTAAACGGAACTTATTTATTAAAAAGTGTACACCAAACCGTCGGATTGGAAATTTGATCTCTTCCATTTCCTTTTATGTACTTAATTTTAAATTGCATTTACCATTTGACTCATGAAATATTATGTGGTTTAATTTTGGTTCAAACTATCAGCCCAATTCCATACTTCCCTAGCTATTAGGATTAGACCAAGTTGGGTATATTTTTAAAAAATCTTAATTCATGATATGATCTGTTTATTTATCGTGTATAAAAATATAAGCTCATAATCTAACTCGTTTATAAGCATATTTTGTATTCAGATTTTATTTATTTATCAATTAAAAAGTTATGAATAAATTTATAAAATGCTTCTATATATAAAATGAAAAGGACAATAATGAAATTAACTTCAATAAATACTAATAATATAAGGTTTTGAAGTTTAATGTAAAATTATAACCTAAATAACAGGTAAGTTTAATTAAATATAATAAATCTAAAAGCTCATTGGTCTTATAAAAAGTTAAAGATATAAATAATGAAAGCCTAGTTTGTTTAATTACAAAATGGTGTGTGTGGAAGTGTATGACCGGTAAAAAAAGAACAAATAAAATGTAAAATTATTAATATTAAATGAGTTTGTGGATCAAAATTGTAATTTATTTACGAGATCTATTTAATGAATGGGTTTGTAACATTGACCCAAACACAAATTTAAATGTGTCATATTCACGTCTAACTTATAATTATATCATGTCATATCTAATTTCACAAATAAAATCTCAAATTGCTATCCTACTAACTATAAATTGGCTCAATTTAATCGACTTTAAAACTAATCAAACCATAAAGATATTTCCCTCATTCTTTTATGTATAAATAGAGCTAGATTTTTAATTATGATAGTCCAATTTCGTGTAGGTCTGAAACGGAATTGACTAAATGAAGAAATTTATTTTCAAGCTGTAAAATAACCCTCCACCAAAAAAAAAAGTAAAAAGAAAAAAAAAACATTCAACATGAATCTATAATAAAAATGCCACGAAATAATTTCTTATATTGCAAATTCCCGTTTCATCATTTAGAAAGCAACCTGACATATTTCATTAGTCCATTTAATTGACTTTTACCATCGCACTGAAAACATCCAATTGGTTAAACATGTTAAATGTCAAATCATCCCACTCATGGCAAGACTATCACTTAAAGGGCTTTACGGTAAATTAATATATATATATTTTTAAATTAGTAAAATAACATATCTAAAAAAATTATTTTAAAAATAGATTTTAAAGTTGTGGACTCAAAACGTGCCTCCAGTTTTACTATTTATTTTTAATTTAAAATCAATATTGATAATTTTTTAAATTATGAAAAAAAAAATTATTCATATGTGAATCTTCAATTTTTTTTTAAATTGAATTTGAGAAAAGTTATTATTGAAATAAATTTAATGAAAAATCATGTAAAGAAAATTATAAATAAACTTTGTGAAAAGAATTATAAATTGATATTAAAATAAGAAAAAAATAATTTATTAGATAATGTTAATAAATTTATCATTTCAAATAATAAATTACATCAATTAAAAATTTTGATAAAAGATTTACATATGAAATAAATAAGAAAAAGTAGAATCATATCCCCTCTTATTCCTTCTTCTAGCGAACTATCTTGTTAGTTAGGCAAATGCGTTTGTGCGCTCTCTTGATGGCATTAAATGTGGAGCAGAAGGAGCTTGTGACTCTTGTATTAGATAGTGCTGAAGGGTATCATCGAAATCTTGGGGAGGCATTGGAGTCCACTCTATGACAAGCTGCAAAGATTCACCTTGATATATTAGTTGTTTACTAAAGTGTCTCTTCTACGAAGTAGGTGGTGTAGGGACAGGACTACTAATAGAATGATGATGTGGTGTGACGTATGTGCTAGGAATTGAGGTCGAGCTGTCATATATCACACCAAAATCCGATGGGAACTAAAGGTCCTATATTGAATATTCATGTGCCTCAGCTTAGTTTCGGGGTTGTCGACGTCCCATGGTCATATGATTATAGAAATCAGCTATTGTTGCCACGTGTCAATAGGTTGTGCCTCAGCCTTAACCTTCGCGCCATGTTGCTGGTGAGCTTGCAGGTACTGTGTTAACCCCCCTATGGTTGTGTATGAATTCAAGACTATAATCAGCTAGATTAACAGTTGTGTCATGGTCCAAGGATAAGTGGATTTGTCTTAATGTATCAGTCTACCTGTTAGAACGGATTATAAATTGAATAAGCAACAAATATGCAATAAATCATTTAGCTAGTGTTGATGTTGTACTTATTAGATATCTAAGAACTAATCCCATGTGTCCTATATATCGACGGTTGATAAATCTATACCACCACATATATTTCTCATGCATACCACGAGGGCCCTCCATGTACTCAAATTGGGCCATATGCTCTTCCCATAAGGATATGTACGTTGAATGTCATACCGACTAATCAACATCAAACCTTTAACACAGGTCAATTTGATGGTGCTCTGACTGCTGGCTCATATCCTGTGAAATATATCGAAATCCCCCCAATTACCTCGTAACACGGTCAGGGTAATGCCACCCTATTATATGTAAACATATGAGTGGCACTCGAGCAGTCATACCGCTTCTACAGAAAGGTGGTAGGATGTAAATCAAATTCCTAACATACGACTCCCACTTGATATAAAGAATAGCAAGTAAGATAAATTATTAACAATGTATATGATAAAATGAAAAAAAAAAAAATTACTGAAATACTTGCTCGTCGTTCTACTTGTCGAGAGCATCTTAATATGTGCCAACTACATGAGTCAGGTGATATTGAGTGTCCTTTCGTGTCTTCCAGTGTACGACCAAGAGAGCTCCAGCCTCTATAATCAATCCATGTTGGCTAAGAGGCACTACATGTGGGAATTTATCTCATGTCTAAACCTATAAGAGTATCACAACCCCTTTAATCTCATGAGCTAATGAGGATAATGCGATACAAAGCTAACGATACAACCAAGCTAGATACATAGACCCCTAGTTATACATCTTTGCAATGTTGAAATGTTCCAGTAGAATAAAAAATATTGTGTGAACATGGGAGATGGATTTAGTGAAAAATATAAATCTCCTTAGCAGTTGTAATATATGCATATGCGCATAGTGCTGAACTTGCTCTCCATCGGCGTAGGTTGAAAGGACCTAGTACATATCACAAAACCACATCATGTTAATGTGACTCCCCTCATAGTTAGACCTCAACCTCACCTTCAGTAATTTCTCACATATTGCACCTCAATCTAAGCAACTACTTCTTGTAACTGCCTAACCATCAATTGAGAGGCCTAGTTGGACCTTAACATCATATAGGGTGATAGTGGACTCTTTAGTCGGCATGTAAAATATTTGCATCTCTAGCCTCCACCACTCGATTAGGGTAGTTATCATGTGTCAATCCAATTGTATGAATGGTAGGCGGCTCACACCTTAGAATGCTACCAACTGCAGGAATGGCTTTATTCGAGGATCGACGAGAATGATGTTCTCATCACAGCGAAGTGATAACTAGCAATATTGAACGATGAGCCATGATTGATCTTAAAATTCAAGAAGTTAAATGTTGTGTTATTGGCAATGAAACATAAAGTAATCAACAAGTAAATGTGGGTTACCTTCTATCTCAAATAACTTGACATCGATGTCCTTTTTGTTGCGTCAAAACTGAAGGATCGAAGGGTTTAGACTCTGTCTATTATGCAAAAAAAAAAAAAAAAATGTTTGCATTCCTATCAAAATAGTTTTACAATAGTTACAATAATAAACCCAAATATTATATTTATATAATTACGATAATTTTTACAATAACAACCTAAGATATTCTATTTACAATCAATAAGAATTTTTTTACTAATTAATTTTCTAATGATTAATTAATCACATATTAACGACAATTAATGACAAATTAATGATTAATTAACAACAAAATTACATTTTTGACAATTTTTACAATAAAAACTCAAGATATTTCATTTACGATCAATATGAATTTTTTTTTCTAATTAATTTTCTAATAATTAATTAATCACATATTAATGACTAATTAACAAAAATTTTTATAATTATAGCCCAAGATATTTTATTTAAAATTAATACAAAAATTTTTTCTAATGATTAATTAATGATATATTAGTGACTAATTAATGAAAAATTAAAGATTAATTAACAACAACTACTGCTATTTTAATAAAAATAGTACTTTACGAAAAACTGCGTTTAATTTTATGTGGATTGATGAAAAGTAACTTAAGAGGAAAAAAATTAATTTTTTTACAAGAAAAACGTACCGAAATATAACCTAATCAAGCTTTTTCGCTAAGGAAATTGGGAAGATCTTCTATTGATATTTTTACACTCATAGATGTACAAGTTAAAACTACGTAAAAAATAAATTAATAAAATAAAAAGTGCAAACCATAGAGGAAGAAGAAGAATGAAAGAAGAAATAGAGATGTCTAAATAATGAATCGAGGAACTGAGGAATTACATTTATAATATAAACTATCAATGGAATTTTTTTTTCTGCATATTCAAGTTCACATGTTATGATACTGTGCAAATTTGCAGTATCACTTTATAATAATTTGTATTGGTTTGCGGTATAAGATGAAATTATTAGATAGTATGGATAATGCAAAAAAAATAAATTGTTAGAGTAATTTATTGAAGGCGCATACATAGTTTGTGTCTTCAATATAATTTATATTGAAAGCACAAACTGTGTCTGTGCCTTTAAGCAATTTGCTTGAAGGTACGTTCTAGTCAGTTACTTCGAAACCTATTTTTGAAATATTTTTTTTTAAAAAATACTATTTTAAAAATAAAAAAATTGATATTATTTTAATAGAAAGCCCCTCACTTAAATTTGATGGGGACATGCATAGACAAAAATCTTTTTTTAAAAAAAAAATAGTGAAAATTGGGGTGTGAATGTCAGGTAAAGGGAGGGAGAAGTTGATGGGGACGAATTGAGGAGCAAAGCATGACTATGGAAGGTTTGAATTCCCCTATATTTGTTAATATACATTTAAGGTATTTTTATTTTAAAGCAATGAAGAATGAATATGATAACTATTATTAAAATATTTATTTTATTTTATTTACTTATGAACTAGCTCTAAAATTTTTATTCTAGATAACTTATTCTATCTCCTTTCTATAGAGAATAATTATTATTTTTTATAGGTTGATTTTTTTTATTCTCTCTCTATAGGAGTTAAAATGTTTAAGTAATAGGACAATCATAAGTTAAATGCTTAAGTAATAGGATAATTATACTCTCAATAGATAACTATCAGTTATATTCCATGATAACTAGATGTGGATACATATTTTCAATTTAATACTGTAATTAATGAGGTTGAGTAAATACTGAAATAACTATTTCTTATTCCTATAATAAAAAATTTATACAAAATAAATATTGAAATATAAATTTCTAACACATTGCTAGTAAAAGTCATTCTCAAAAAATATTTTTTTTTCTTTTCTCAAATTATTATATTCCATAAATAAACATACCTTTTTTTTTATCATACAAATTAAGTGTTTAAACTCATAAATCTTCTCAAACCATTACATTACTATTTTACTTAAAAAAATAATACGAAAATTAAAAAAAATAAAATTCAACAAATTTACTTACAATAAATAAAAAGAGAGAAGTCCCATTTTAATTCTTTTAATTATACTTTGGTATACCTAATTTTATTTTCCATTTTTTATTTTTTTATTTTACTTTATTAAGGGAAAATTGTCACGTAGAGGTCAAAAAGCATGTTTCTTAAAATTTAGAATTCTCAATGCACGATTTCAAACATAAAGAGAGGCTACGTGGTCATAAATATATGCACTCAAATTTCAGTTCAGTTCTATTTTTCATTTTAGGCATACTTTAAGCACTATTTTATTTATTTTGTCGTGGATGGCCCATAGCCCAACAATGATGAAATCGGGGTTCAATTATTTAAACAAGTGAGCTAGACCCAAAATTGGGAGTCGCTTTTATATTGGATTTTGGTTCCTAAGTATCCCATGTATATAAATATAAGAGTCTATGCAAAGAAAGTTTACACGTTTTCACACGCCATTGCTTATGCTTACCCTAAAATTCATAATCAATAACTTGAAAAATGCATGTTTCCTTTAATTTAACTAGTATTTAATGAGCCCTTTTATCAAAACCTTATTGAAAGTGAAAAAACAAAAAATGAATATATAAATGAAAATGTAAATGGAGTGTTGAAATCTATAAAACCCCATTAAGCACAATTCGGATGTACAAAGCCAGCAGGAAATGCTCTTGACTTATAATTTATGCTCATATTCTTGTTTATTTGAAGTATAATTTATAGAGGCATGCTCTGGAATGTTATGGAAATGCATAGAAGTTTATATATATATTCTCCCTTTCTCTCTCTATGGATCGTGTGCATGCTTTCACGAAACTCAAATAGTTGTGTATCTTACATGTTGATACTTTTTCGTATCAAAACTTAGCATTTTGCATGTCATGTCTATGTCATTCACATGCCTTAGATGGGCTAAATTACCTCTATAAGTTACTTTGTTTATTTATTTTTTTCATTTTTTTTAGGTATCTATTAAACCATTATGGGTAAAAGTATAAAAAGGAAATATTTGAATTTTTTATTTAATTTTTAAGGGGAACTTATGATTTATAAGTTAAAAAAAAAGTACATCAAAAAAGAAGAAAAAAAAATCATAAAGGATCGTCACGAACAACTAATTAATCAAATCCAAATATCCTAATGAAGTCGCATTTGAATTTTTGTAAAGGTGTGTGTTTCTTCATATCCTAATTTAATTAATTCGAATATTACCTATGCTGGCTTCAGATCAGTTTAAATTAAAAAAATTTAAAAATTGCCATGTCACTAGAAAAAAAAAGGGACATGTGTAAATTATTGAAAAATTCGAGATAGATACTTATTGTTATTATAATCTGTTTCATGGTATCAGATTTTGATAATCTTTTGAATCTCGACCTACATCAATGTCATTAAATTAAACAAATTTGAGGATTCTATTTAATATTTCATCACATTTTTTTCATGTAAATATAATAAGTGACTCGTGTAATCATATGGGCGACCTAACTTTTTATATATAAGTTCCATTATCCGTAAATGGATGATTTTAGGATTAATTAACTTTTATTTAAGAAGTCTCGGTGTTTTTTAAACTTAACTTTTGCTGTAAAAATAATTATAAGAATTAATTATCCAATAAAATATTTTTATAACCTTTTCAGATTCCCCGAGCTTTGCGTGCTGCACCATGGCATCTCATTTCAGTCATATCGATAAGAAGCAGCAGAAGTAGATTAGTGTTAACATACTTCTTCAAGGTTGGAAAAAGTGGACCTATAATCCTGTACAATTCTTTACACATGCGTCCTCAAAGCTCTCATGGCATATGTCAAGCCATGTTGTTTTTGTTGGCCTTTCACTGAATTTATCTCTTTAATCTTTGATGCAAGATTAAACCAACAACATAGCACAAAAAAACTTTTACTATATCAACATCTATTCATGCATATAGCTTGTGTAACTCCAAGAGTTATTGACAAATTCCTTTCTATTTTATGGCTCAATGACATGTGCTAGTTTTTTTCAATCAACAAAACACTGACATGTTCAGTGTGGCAGCTATATACAATTGCATGAGACTGAGGAGCCGATAGCAAGGGATTAAGTTCAGCCGTTCCACATATGAATTTATTGACTCGAGTCATATGCAGAAGATAAAATTGTTCCAAACATCAACAAAACCAGAATCCCCTTGTTTCAAAGAGAGGAGGACGGATTATATATACTTCGTATAACGTTAGAGGTGAATAGCTAGAAGCAAGAAGCACAAACCCAGAATCATTCTAATGACAAAGAACTAGATCTACATTCTGAATTCCAGATTAAATGCAGAGGTACGTGATATGTTTTGTAGGAAGCAATATAGCATGAACGATTTGCAAGCCTAGGCTATCAACTGAGTGGGGCTATTTCAGGATGATAATGAAGCATTTCATGCCACATCATCTGCCTGAGCTTATATTCCCCCATCTTCTCATCTATGTCGAGATCAATTGGGAATTGAGCTGGAGGGTTGCTTCTCGGATCATAGAGCCCAGCCATATAAGGATGCTGGAGCGCTTCCATCACAGTAATCCTCTTTGTTGGATCAAAAACTAGCATTTGCTGTAACAAGTCTATTGCTAAGGGATCAGCGTGGGGGTAGAGACATGATAAGTGTATCCCCCGGCAATTCGGAAGCGATTTGATGTATTTCCTAGCTTTCGGATTGTCAATGAACTGAAGATCAGCTTCCCTTTGGCTGCCAAGCACATCGATTATCAATTTCAGCTGGTTGAGGCACTCCGTCCCGGGGAAGATTGGTTTACGACCGAGGATCTCAGCAAAAATGCAACCAACAGACCAGACATCGATGGATGTTCCATAGTAGTCACAGCAGAGAAGCAGCTCTGGTGCACGATACCACCGTGTGACAACATATTCTGTCATAAACTGCCCGATCCCATTACTTGTTCTCGCCAGCCCAAAATCACATATCTTCAACTCACAATTGGCATTCACAAGAAGGTTTCCAGGCTTTAGATCGCGATGAAGCACATTTGCTGAGTGAAGATACTTCAGCCCTCTCAAAAGCTACACGTGAATATATAACAGCTAGACATCAAAATCTAACGTTCACTTGACTCTTCATAATGATAAAAATCAGTTCTGCGACTCCCTAAACTTAACATGAAAGCAATCAGTCTAGGAGTTTTTTTTTTTTACAATGTGCTATTGTCTGGTCATTGAAATATGAAGTACGAAATTAGTTTCACATTTTGCCCTATATTTTAATCAGAAATTGAGAGATGAAGGATCCTTATAAGCATAAGAGAAATTCCTCCTAAAACATTTCAATATCTGCACCAGAAACTGAGCATTGAAGCAAATTAAATAGTAAGTACAAATAAGAAATAAAATTTCATACCTGGAAAATAAAGTACTTGCAATGATCATTAGAAAGCGGCTGCGGCGACTTAATAATCTGATGCAGATCCGTATCCATGAGCTCGTAAACCAAATAAACATCCATAAAACTACTTCTCCGACTCGGCATCATAACATCTTTCAGAGCAATCACATTCTCATGCCGAATATGCCTAAGAAGCTTGAGCTCTCTAAGAGTCCTGAGAGCATCAATCCGGTTTTCGAACACGTTATTGATCTTCTTAATCGCGACTTTCTCATTAGTCTCCCTATTGATTGATGAGCATACCACCCCATAAGCCCCTTTACCAATTGGCTTGATTGGAACATATTTTGTATCAATCTCAAAAAGGGTCTGCCAAATTGAGTAACAATGCTTCCCCCTACGCATAATTCCATCTGGGGGTTCAACTAAAGTTGCCATTTCCCTATAATTCATAGCAACGCCGATATCAAAACCCCTCTATCACTACAAAAAACTAAAATTTCCTCTAATTAGACTAATCATATTACCAAAAAAAAAAAAAAAGGAAAAAATATTGTTACAAGTATGAAATCTTGATGAAATTAAAGTTATATACTAAGCATGAATTAAATAATGAAAAAGAATAAGAGGGAATAAATTCTTACTTGTTGATGCTGCTCTTCTAGGTGTTCCTCTGGCTCTTTTTCTTGATAATAATGTTATTCCTCTTTCACTTTTTGACTTTGCCAGATTGTCTCAAATTATCAAAACCTGCCACTTTTACCTAATTTGGATGTCTAGATCCCATACACCCCCGTTTTCTGCAAAACACACCAAAAAGAGATGCCTAGAAGAATGCTACGAAACAACTTTAGCATAGCTTCATATTCTACATTAAAATAATGAAAAAAAGAGAGGAAAGCTAGAGGATGTAGGTGTCTCCAAACTCTGGAATTTCCTGTCCGAAAGAAAAATCACCAAAAAAAAAAAAAGAAGAAGAAGAAACTGTGCTACCTGGAAGGACATAAACACGGGTTTTTGGGTTTGGGTTTGATACAGATTCCATCCTTTGTTTTTTATTAGAGAGTTGTTTTAGGTGGAGTGCATATTAATTATTATGATGTCTTGGAAATATCACCATTTTGTTCATATTTTCCATGCACAAACTTACGAATTTGAGAATACATTACGTGCCGCCGCGCCATATCGTTAGCTCACGCTAAGCTTGAAGCTTGGCTTACCCTCTGCTCCGGCTTCCCAGTCTTACTTCATGGCTTATCCACTGCCCCGTGTTCTTACTTTTACCCCACCACCGGCCGACCGACGCCCTCTTTTATACGTCGATGTGGATTAAGGCTTTTGGAAATTTACAACTTTTACTAAGAATATATATGGACTTTTCCCTAACCACCATCTCAAAACCATTATTTAAGCATCAAACTCTATGTAGAAAATTCAACTCTCCGTGGAATCAACTAAGGCCAATCTTGAAAAGTATCAAGCGTATATTCTCAAGTATTTTCACACTCGACTTCTTTATTACGTGCCGTTCACGTGTTTAATGCAGAAACTGGTCTATCCTCCATAGAGCTGGCAATTTCTAATACTCATAATGATAATGGGCATTAACACAATATGAACTAGAGAAATAAGTATAGAATTATAATTCTAATAAGTATGATTATAATATAAATTAATTATTTATATTTAAAAGATATTAAGATTTTTGTGTATATCAAACTGTCATTATTTTTAATAATTTGTATGGATTTGATACAAAATAAGGTATAAAGATAATTCAACAATACCAATATGAGAAAGGTTTTAATAGTATAACATGTTTTGTAGATTGATTAATGATGTATAGGTATTAATAAAATTCTAATATGTGAAATGTAAATGGTAATTTTTTTTTATAAAAATACCCATTATTATTATTGTATATTAAAAAATCATTAATATTTATCTATTACTAATTAAAATATGTGATATATTAGTATTAATAAATCTTTTTTCCATAAATATAGACCTTTATTTTTTTATTATTCAACACTAAAGATTTCATGTGGAGGGTAATTTCAAAGGACCAATCAAGTGATATCTCTCCGTGGGTATTGTGTTTGAATTAATAATGAAAAAACAAGAAGCAATTATGTGGATCTTGAGGACTTATTATTATGAACGTGAAGCTTGGCTTACCTCTCTGGCCTTCTCACTTTATTCAATACCCCCCAAGCTTCACCTACTACCCCACAGCCCATTTTTTATTTTTCATCTAATGGGAAAAGGAAAACCCGTGAGTTGCTGCTCGGTAGTATTGTTTATCACATCGAAATGGTTATATATATATATATATATATCAACAGACAAAGCAGATAGATCTACTAGTTAAGATGATATTTAATAAAACCGTTTACATATTTGTTTATATGTAGAAAGGAGGAACACATGGTCATACCAAATGACACGTTCCTAACAAAAAAAGAAGAAAAAAAGGAAAAAAAAAATATTTAGAGACAAAATTCAGAATAGATATAAAACTAAGATGACGTGACACGGCTAATCTGTATATGATCCCAATATGCTTTTCAAATAATAGAATATATTGATTGTTTTGGATATGTTAATGATTTTATAGATTTAATTGAAAAAATTCAATTTAGGTATGAGATGGTAAATGTTATATTTGGTATATGAAAATTATTTATTTTTATAATTAATTATTTAAATTTTAATAATATTAATTTATTATTTACAAATTTTTTGTGTGATCATTTATAGTATATAAAAGGAGCAATTAATTATAAAAAATAGTAAAATTTAGATAATTAATTATAAAATTAAATAGAATTTAGATAGTTAATTATTAAATTACAAACAAAGGAGCAACATGATAACATTAATGATCTTAGTTGTGATAAAAGACCCCCATAATACAGCAAAGATGAAACCGTACGACTTAAATTATGGAAAATTACACGTGTAAGAGTAAAAGAAATTTGAAAATAAATTAATCAATCAAAATCGAGGATCTTGCTTGGAATTCCAGTGGCTGTAGTTATTAACTCAATTGACCACTTGTTAAACTCGTTTGACCAAGTTGGTCTAGGATGCCACTTGATCAAGCACGTATCTAATTATATCTTCCTAATTTATGTAATTTGCTAAAATATTGTTTAAAACAAACCTATATTGATTAGAGAACTTTCCAAACTATAAAATAATATTAAAATAAATTTAGGAGTGAATTATTGAAATTAAATTATAGGTTGGAGATAAAAAGAGCAAGTAATAGCAAATTTGGTTTGTGGAATTGAATAAGGTAAGAATAAAATTGCAATTCTTAAGGCATTGGTTTGTGGAATTGAATAAGGTAAAAGTAAAATTGTAATTCTTAAGGAATGGAATAGAAAAGTAATAGCTATTCTTTATAATTTCTTTAGGATGTTATGAATAAATATAAAAATATGTTGCAAAAAATTAAAAAATAGTTATTTCCTTAGTCTTATAATGAAATTGTAATATCTCATTTTCTAGTAATAGCAACTTTGTAGAATAGTACTTCTACCAACCAAGCATAAGAATAAATATGGAGGGGAGAGCTATTCTTTCTATTCTTATAAAGTGACTTAAATGTGCCATTAAAGTTTGTTGAAAACCAACTAGTTAAATATTTTGTTTGTTTGATGATTATGTGTGGTCAAGTATAATTGGTGGACTTAATAAATATTCAACTACTATTTAATTCTTGGGCCATGGTTGGTATCATCCCACAAACCTAAAAAGAATTAAATTCTTATTTCTCCGCCTACTGGTATCATCATTTAGAAGGTGAAGATGTACTAATTATTCTTTTTTTTTTTAAATACTTATTTCAATTCGAGCAATTAAATCCTAAATGTTATAAAAACATGCAATCAAATATTTCCATCCAATTCTGTATTAAGGTTATCCTATGTTGCATATTTTATTCTTTTACGTGCTATGTGGTTTGTTATTGATATGACATGCCAAGCCATATATCAATGGAGTAATCTCTCCTTTTATAATTTCATACACATATATACTGATGGGCAACCAACGTTGGATCATGCTTTTTTTTTTTTTTTTTTTTTTTTAAATGCTTAGGATTTGGTTACTCGAAGCGAAAATTTTTAGGAATTGATCGAGAAAAATCGAAAAGGTTTACAACTTTTGGTGCTGTTTTCTAAAATGATAATACCTTTTAAGAAGGCACCAGATGAAACTTTACACATTTCGATTTGCTTCTTTCATAGAATGCATAATCAACTTACGTAAAAAATAGACATTCTTACAAAGTAAAGTTAAAAAAGTGGCTTGGGGTATTCGGTACTAGAACCCTAATTAACCATTTTGAAAGCTTGTTTTGAGATGTTGGAATACTTGTGTAAAGCAAAAGTACATTATGAAATAATGTTTTAAAAGTAAAGGCCAGACTAATGTGGTTTCCTATTATATACTCTTCTTTCATGTTAAAAAAAAATCCAGTAAAGTAAATATACATTTTTTATCATATATATTGTAGAAATTCTATTGTGCAATCATTTAAAAATGATTATATAACGCTTTTACTTTCAAATTATAATAAATTATCTCAAATTATGGTAAACAAGAATTATTAACAGTAAAATGATATACTAACAGCAAAAGTAAAACTATTGATGATTTTTTTAGAAAATTGTTTATAATTTTTTTTACTATTAATAAATCTTATTTATTATAATTTAGGATAGTTTACTATAACAAAAATATATAGTCAATTTTAAATGATCGGCTATAAATTTTTTCCATATAGTATGCCCGTCTTGATTCTGGATGAATTATTTCAGAATGCAAATAAAAAAACTCTTGTTTTTTTGGTTCTAAATCTTCCATTCCATGCAATTGGGGGTTTTAACCGATTCGAGTAGGTAAGTGGCAGGCCGAGCCAGCTAGAAACTTGCTTTAAGTTGAAATGGCTTGGAGATGGCTTTAGCAAGATTGTTGCTTTGCCTTCAATTTATGTCTTCTTCCATAATGGCATCACACCTCTTTTTTTTGACCAAAAGCTACCGTCGTCTCCACGTGGGATGCCAAGAAAGAGAGACCGGCTGGCTTGCGTTTAGCAGCAGAATTCGGCTCCATAGTCCATTCTTGTTCAATATACGGGTGGCGGTGGGTAAGTTTATTTTTGGATAATTTTAAAGTTTGGGCAATTTTTTATTTTTATGCTTAAAATTTGTTAAGTACAATATTTTCTCATGTTCTTAATTATCAAATTACTACAATGTTTCTCATTTTTAGATTTTTATACAATATTTCTCATCCTTTAGATTTTTATTGTTTGACCATTAAGCCTTTACTATAACATCTCTCAATAGATAAAGGAGATAATAAATTTGATAAGCAAAATTCTTATTGAATATAATATTTAGTAATATCAAATTTTAAATATAAAATTTTATATCTGAAATTTTGATTAAGCATAATATTAAGTATTTTTAAATTTGAAGTATAAAATTAAAGAAAAGAAAATTTTCATAGTGCAAATAATGGTTTTGATATTATCTCTTTATTTTTTTATATTAAAAAGCCAAATATGTTTATTTTCTCTAAAATTTCCTAAATAGAAGAACACAAGAATCCATGAATATACTTCAGGTTGAAGATATTCAATTATAAAAGAAAAAAAATACTTAAAAGGAAATAAGATCATTTTATTGTACCTTTCTTTTCTTTTTTTAAATGAAGGGGAATAAAGTGGTAAAAGGTAATCAACTATCTATTCTCTTATCACATAAAAAAAACATACCATGCACAATCTTGGATAAGGAATTCAAACATGTTCTTCGATATGGGAATTTTAAGCTAGAGGAATAGGTCTCACAATAAGGTAATGTTCACTAGGCATCATATAGATATTTACTTTTCATTTTCAAAAGAGAAGTTAAATGGACAAAAGTGATGCATCACCACTTTTGATTTTATTTCAAGTTGACACACCATATCCGATGTGTTAACACTGGATAGTTAATTTAACCTTCTTTATTTTGGTTAATTTGCATTTAGTTAAGTGCCTTGAGTCCCATGAATCAAATATCACACATGATCAAACAATGAGTCAGTTGGGATCTATGATTCAAAAGGGATAAAATGGTAATTTTGTATAGTTGCTCAATAAATAGTACTAAAAATAAAAGATATTAATGAATCAAAATCATGTATAATGCACTAATCTAACAATGAATAGAGGTACATAACATTATAGATTGTTATGACCTACAATGTATGAAATGGTTTGAGATTGTTAATAGAAATTGATAATATGTACAGTTCCAATAATGCAATTTACCTTAATCATATGATTGATAAGAGCTTAGATAATAAAGAGTAAGCAATCTTAATAATTGATCAACCACTCAAAGCTTAATGACACACAATGTTTGTGAACAAATCTCATTAATTTATCTATTACTTGTTTATGTCTTGTTATAGGCTAAAAATACCTTAATTCAACTAGAAAGAAAATAAACAAAAAAGGGAAATTCAAAATAAGCTATTGTTGATCAAAAAGTCGGTTTAGTTAATCTAGGTGCAAGTCCACAAAATGTGGTCTACCTAGTTGTGGAATAGGTTGGCTTAATCTTTAATCTAATGAATCCAATCGATCTAAAGGAACCGATTGACCTAGTTTCATCTTCATTGCTTCTTGTTCACTTTGCTGCCACTTTAGTTCATCTTTGGCATTTTGCTCCACATCTGCACTTGTTAAATGATTATTTGGTCTTGATTTTTATAATATCCTCATGGTTAGTGAAGATTCACTCTAGCATCTTAGAGTTAAATTGCTTGGATGAGTAGCTTAGATAAAAAACCAACCTAAACGTAACAACTATTGGATCACATAACATAACCAATCACTTAGCTTCACAAACAATTAAGTTCTAACCATACATCATGCACCCTATCACAATTATTTGAAACTATATGATCTTCATGGAATTAAACTAACTTATTATAAAGTACCTTCATGTCCTTTATATCGGTTGGTTTCTTTATCCACCTTAACAAATAGCTCATTTTCTTTGATAGCATTTGACTTGCTATCATTTGGAGGGTTGGCATTGACATCCTCAATATTTGATTCCTCTTAAACTTCTAAGTTTTCCACTTCTCCATCAACCATAAGATCCATAGTTTATCTCATGCTCAATGCTCACAACTACTTCCTCGAGAATCTCTACATTCTCTAGCTTCTCACACTCAACCTCTACCTTAATAGCTTTCTTGGAAGACTATACAACATCAAATGTCTTTTCACATTTAATTTTATCCTCTACTATAGCGCTATAAATTCCATACTTAGGCTTTTTTGGCTCTACTTTTACTATTTTCACTAACTCTTCTTAACTCTCTCCAGTTGATGTTGAAATCAAAGGTAATGGCTTTGGTATTTTAAATTTTAAATTGAAAAGTTTAATTTCTCAATCACTTTGATCCTTATTTGTGCCACTGACATGTGTAAACTACTATTGGTGAGACCAAGTCACATATGCAGTAACAAAAAGAATTGGTGAGACCAAGTAAAAAACAGGAACTAGATAATAAGTACCAATTATATTAACTCAACTTTTAGTTAGGTAATCAAATTATAATCTAAGAGAAAATCAATCAAACAAAAACTAATTAAACTTAATAATACCAGCTATCCACAAGGCAAATTATTAATGAACTAAACATGTGGGGAATTAACTAAGCTATTATGTGGAAAAGCTTACATACATACATCTAGTATATAATAGGATTAATTAATTTGATTTTTATTAATTTCATAAGCATTTATTTCCTTTTTGAGTCTTGGTAATCTTATTTATGATATTGACTTCTCTTCAAGTATCCTAATTTATACTTATTAGCTACTAAATAGATTCCTCTCATAAATCTAAATTCCCCAATTAATTTTAATATCCTACATATCCTAATCTCAAGACAACTGCTTTAATTGCATTAGGTGCATGAATCCTAAATTTAAATTAATATGCATGTGTCTATATTATCATTAAATCAAACCTATTCCAATTTTCAAACAAAACATCCATTCCCTCTCCAGTTTTTCACACTTTAGATTATAAATAAGTCACAAGCTTGATGACATATTTATAAACCAAAAAAATTGAATAACAAAAAATTCAAATAATTAACAAATAACATATCAAAGAGTCATAAGAAAATTATTCAATCAAATTATATAAAACAATTTAGCTCAAAAATAAAGGAACAATGCACAGAAAGGGACAAGAAACATTATTGCAAATATACTCATGAAAGGAAAGGAGACACCTATAATATAAATTTAGGTTTTGATCGGTCCTTTAATTTGACTTCTCAATGTGGTCTCGATATTTCTTGCACCTTGTGTGGCCCTAGGTATTTTGGTTTTTAGCTCAGGGAAGAAAATAATAGAAGTGTGAATGTGCTCGTCTCTTTCTTATTCAAAGAAAGAAAAAATAAACCTAGTTCTCTTATCTGGCAGGTGAATGACCCATCGTTGCTTTCCTCTCTTGAGCTTAGCATGGGCTGAATTGCCTTTTTAATTGGAACCAATGGCCAGCTTTTTCTTTATTACTTTTGGGTTGTGGCCTGTAAATTCCCTTGGCTTTAAGTTTGAAGTGGACAGGACGGCTAGTGTCGCTTGAATGGGCTTCAAATTGCATTCTGGACCTACTACGTTGGCCTTGACAATGACAGCATTTGATATTGGACGTGCTTACGTGGGCTTTTCAAATTGCTGCTCATCATGGACATGTGCGTGATGGGGTGAAACGTGGACTTGCTTTTCTACATGCTATTGGAACTCTTTCTCGTGAGTGTAATTTGCTAGATAATTGAGCTCTGCACGTAAATTTTAGCCTGGCGTTACATTATAAGACACCAGTCTCAGTCTGTCGTTTGATCTAGTTTGAGCTGAAAAAAAAAAAAAAAAAACTCAATATTTTAGAGTCCCATTTTTGCATTGACATCTATACCATATTAGAGTGTGAATCATTATATTTTTGCAAATTTTTATATTGATTTTATTTTTTTGCTATTAGCTGAGTTCTATTTACTAATGGTATGTATGTTATAAAGTTGGTAAATTAAATATCCTAATTGTCTTAGAATTTTAGGATTTCCCCATACAAGCTTAAATAGTTGAAATTATGCCATACTAAATTATGTACTTTTTTCACACACGATAGGGTAAAAATATATTTTTCTTTTTTGAGAAAAAAATTAAGGAAAAAATATAAATAGTTCCTTAACGTTTAACCTCAATGCAAATATTCACTTAAACTTCCAAAACATACTTTAACACCTCTAAATTTTGATAAATTGACAACATAAAATAGGTTCACTATTTTAGTTTAAAAAAGAAATACCAAGGCCAAAGTTGAGAGTGTTAAAGTATACTTTAAGTTGTTTACTAATTTAAAATTGTTAAAATAAGAAGCCCTGGCCCCTCTAAGTTAAAAAAAATAATTAAAAAAATTTATTATAAAAATGAAAAATTACGTATATTGTATATATATTTTTAAACAAAAGGTTATGGGTTTTGATTTTTATGAATGTCATTTTACATTTTTTTTTAAGTTGCATTTATTCTTATATTGCTTGAATGGTATTGTCTTATTTTATTTTATTTTTTAAGATAATTAATAATATTAAATTTCATTTAATACAAAATCATAGTTAATTAATAAATTTTCTTGAGTTGCTATTTTTTTATTAACTTTATACCATAAATAATAATTAAATTATCAATATTAAAAATACTTTGATCTTATTACATAAAATACACATACATAACTTGAAGTATTTTATATATAATTAATATTATGAAAATGAACGTAGATTATTGAATGATTGAAGACTGATAATTTTTATAATATTACTAATAATATAATCTAGTAGAGTCATCATTAAAAAAATTGAAGCATGCCTATATTTATATTATTTTACTTTTTTTGGCTTTACCTATATCATTTTACTTGTCCATAGATTCTAAAATCCAATGACTTCTCAGCACTCTGCCAAGCACATACACTAGAACCCATCTCTCTCATTTATCTTTATGATCTTTCGCTTTTCAATTACCTTTTCTCTCTCTTCTTTTTCTCCTCGCTGTCTTCTTGTAGTTTTGTCTTACGCTCTCACTTTCTTTCTTTCTCGTGCCTTTCCCCTAACTCTTTCCCACCTCTCTTGGCTTTATCTTCTCTTTCTTTGTCTATTTAACCTTTTTCTCTTTCTCTTCTCTTTCTATGTCTATTTATTTACTCATGACTCTCTATTTTTTCTTATGATATTGAATGAATGTGTTTAGTGGAAATTGAGATTTCAACATACAATGTTTTAAAATTATATTTTAAATACAAGATTTTAGTATAATTTGAAATAATCTTTTTTTGATACAATTTGAAGTATTGTATTTTTAGGAATACTTTAATAAAGTATTATTTTTAGGATTTAAAAAAAAATATTAATCTCATATTGATAACAATAAAAAAGAAAACGATTTACCTAAATTAAAAAAAAAATTATCAAATAAGAATAAGGAGAGAAATCCCATTACTTATTATTATTATTATTATTTTTATTGATAAACCCCATTATTTATTTATTTTTAGTTTGTCAAATATTTTGTTATAATCAATGTTGTTTCCATTTATTAAGAGCAAAATGGTTATATATAGTTTTAAAAACACATTTGCATAAAACGTATCATGCAATAGCCTTTCTTATATACTGTCCTGAAAATTTCGTGTAATTTTTGATGAAAGGAGAAGAGCTAATAATAAAGGGGTAACATAAGTAAAAAATAAAAAAGAAAAAAAAAACTGAAGGGCATGGGGCAAAAAGAACAAGGTCAAGTTAAACAATAATATCAAAATCACTACTTAAAATAAGTGTAAAATTTAACAAGTAAAAGTTTTATCAGATATAATATTTAATAACTTAAAACTTGAAGTATAAAATTGGAAAAAAGATTAAAGGTTCAGGTAATGTTTTTTACATTACCCCGATTATATATTCACTCAACAGATCTCATACTTAGATGTTTTATTTTCAACAATATATTGTTTGCATTCTTTGCTAATTTATGTATTAATTTACATAATAAAATAGCCAATGAAAAATACATGGTGAAAATGTAGAGGGACTAATAAAGGAAGTGGACTTTGGACTCCTTCAACATTCTTCAATACACACCCTCTATAAAGAAGTGGAATTAAAGGCTTACCAAGAAGGATCATTTGGTGTTGATCATTTATAATCAATTGAAGTAAGTTAGCAAGCTTGTGAGAGTGAGTTTGAACCATGTGATGGAGGGTATAGTGTGGCCAAGTGCATGAGAGTCATTCTTGAGCCTCTACTTGTTGATCTTAATAGGGAGATCATTGAAGAAGTGTTCTATAGGTATAAGGTTCTTATTATTGATCATATGTTAAAGGAGAGTACTAAGTTCATTAAGGTCATTTTATCTCTCATCAGAAGGGCTTAAACTAAAGGACACAATTGATTGCTTCCAAAAAATTTCTTGTACTATATGATAAGCATACAAATACATGTCAGGTAAATAATATGTTAACATTAATTACAAACTTTTTGTAACACCCTAGAACCTTAGGATGTTATGGCCCACCATGTGTCTTTACAAGGTAAGGACACGTTAAGGTATTTAACCCTACTTTGATACCATTTTAAACCATATTTCTTGTTAATCACAATCAAATAAATCTCACACTTTCAACATGATAC
Organism: Laguncularia racemosa; assembly: GCA_037954665.1. Lineage (NCBI taxonomy): Eukaryota > Viridiplantae > Streptophyta > Magnoliopsida > Myrtales > Combretaceae > Laguncularia > Laguncularia racemosa. Next base: position 1,903,654 of record JBBMOL010000103.1, on the reverse strand, counting down.
AATTACATCCCATTTCAATCTTCAAATCTTTGATAACAAATCTTAATACATCAATTCAAAATACTTTAGATAACATCTAATCTAAATACTCAAATTCTCAAAATTAAAATAAGTTTTATCACAATTCAAAGGCTTCAATTGATAATTCTACACTTAATCACCATAGTAATAAAAGAAATCTACTTCATCATCTTCCTACACGTTTGACCCTAGGTCCTTGTAATGGATAACATTTTCATCTATGCCTGTCACTAAAAAAAAAATTATCCTCAAGGGGTGAGCTAATGCCTAGTAAATAAACACATGAACAAACATAAATTAAGTTACATGCATTAATGTAGATATCAACATCATACAACAGGTTATTGTTTCATTTAGTCCACATAATAACAATGGGCGTACTTATGACCTTATCAAACCATATATAGATACTTAATATATAGTACAGTGTTGGAAACTGCAATTATGGGCCCTAACACCCATGAGATCTTAAAACTAACTAGATTATTTCCAAGTACGACTCTACTAGGGACAATGTCACATAGGATCATTGGGGTTTTTCTTAGAGATCTACCACTACGAGCCCTTAGGTCGAGCTAAGCACAAACAACAAGCAACTAAATCTAATCCATTATATGTTATTCCAATTTACAACTATCCTAACAATCACAAGAAACAACAAAAGCTATATGTACCTAAAAACATAGTCTTAAGCATGGTTGGTCTTAAACTAAAAGCTAGTATGTAATTTATCAAAAATATCAAGGGTTTACTTTTAGTATTAATTTAGGAATAATTTAAATTTCTCAATTCTATTTACTTGATCGTTATAGGATTATTTCTCTTACTTTATTGGAATTTTTAATGTTATCTTAAGTGTTTAGGTTGTATGAATAGGTTGATACTAAATCAATTAGAGCAACGTTTCTAGGCACACGATTGTGCATTAGGCCATGTACTTTGGCATGATTGGATACATGGTCATATATTATGGTTGTATATTTTTCTTTGTATTTCTGCATTTCAGCACGCCTAGGTATACAATCATGTATTTGGACGTGTACCTTTCTATGATTTTTCATAGTTTGACATGCCCAAGTACATGGGCGTGTCATTTGTTTGTATACCTTTCTATACACATTTTTATTTCTACATAGGTAGGTATACTTGTGTGTACTACGCTATTCTATAGGAATAACTTTTCTTCTTCACCAATTCATTCCTCTACTTGATTTTTTTGTGTTCTTAAGTCTAATTGAATCCTAAAAAATTGCTAATATATTACATTATATGGGTTGATATACTTACTTGTCCCAATTTTTGATTCAAACTCTTAGATCATTTGATTCTGTGCTTGTTTAGCCTCGTTCTTTGATCTGAATTCTATAAATCATGAACTAACACTTGAGTTAATCCATGGTTTCATTATCAACACAATAACTTGATTATTGAAACTCCTTGATGAAATCGGGTTTAGTCCTTGTGGTTGTTCGCTAGGTCACTTTTAGGTTTTAGAAAGTGTCACTTGTTTGTTATTGTGAAAATGGTAAAGAGAGGAGTGCTAGGTCAAACTGGGGTATATATACCTTATCTATGAAAAGACTAAATTACCTTTGGGTCTTTATAAAAATTACTTGTTTGACCTTAGCTCTTTATTAAATAAATGTTAGATATATATATATATATATATATTATTTTCGGGTATTACTCTTCTCTTTAACACTTATTCCTTGGTGTTTACAATTTTGATTGGTCTTTTAACAGAGGAAAAGCTTGGTTGTACATTCAAAGGCTCTAAAGCCACTATCTGGTTTGGACTTGGTATAAATTTTCTCAACATTGATACATGAAACACATCATATACCTTAGCTAAGCTTTGTGGTAGAGTCAACTTGTAAGCTACATTGCCAATCCTTTCTACAATCTCAAATGGCTCTACATATTTAGGGTTTAGCTTCCCTCTTATACCAAACTTGATTACCCCTTTAGTTGGAGAAACTTCGAATAGTATTTTATCTCTTACTTGAAATTCTAAAGGATGTCATCTCTTATCAGCATAACTCTTTTGTCGACTTTGAGTTATCTATATTCTTTGTCTTATCAATTTTACTTTGTCTACAGCCTCCTAGACCAATTCTGATCCCATCATCTATCTTTCCCCTACTTCATCTAAGTGTAATGGAGATCTATATTTTCTTCCATATAGAGCTTCATAAGGAGCCATTTGGATGGTTGCTTAATAGCTATTGACGTAAGTGAACTCAACCAAATGTAGATGCTCATTCTAGTTATCTTCATAGTCTAGCGTACAAGCTCTAAGTAAATCTTTTAGGATCTGGATAGTCCTCTTAGATTGTCCATATGTCTAAGGGTGAAAGGCAGTATTGAATTACAGTTTTGTATCTAAAGTTTTATGTAAGCTATTCAAAAATCTGCTTACAAACTATGTATCTCTATCAGAGGTTATGGTTATTAGGACTCCATGTAACCTTATTATCTTCTGTATATACATCTTAGCTAATTTCTCTAGTTTGTATCCTGCTCTGATATGTAAAAAATGTGCAAACTTAGTCAGTCGGTTTACTATCACTCATACAACATGTTTTTCTTTAGTAATCGGGAGAGTTATAACAAAATCCATTGTCATGTGTTCCCATTCCCACTAAAAAATTGGGAGGGGCTATAATTCTCCAGTCGGTCTGTGGTGTTTAATTCAAATCTGTTGACAAGTAAAACACCTCAATACTTGTTCAACTATCTCTCTTTTCATGTTCTTTTACCAGTAGTAACTCTTCAAGTTTTTGTACATTTTAGTGCTTTTGGGATATACTGTATAAGCATAGTAGTGTATCTTTTTTATGATTTCTTTCTTTAGTTCTGCATCCCTTGACACACACAAACACTTTCCATACTTTAAAACACCATCAGAGTTAACATTAAATTTAGGAGCCTTGCCTTGTTCTAATGTGCTCTTGATTTCTTAAATATCTCCATCCTTTACTTAAGAAATCTTGATTTTGTCCACTAGAGTTGGTTGTATAGGTAAAGTGGCCATCTTCGCTCCCACTTCTTGAGTCAAAATATTTAATTCCAGTTTATGTATGTCATTTAATAATTTTTGCTGTGAAGTGATTAGAGTAGTAAGATTACTCTGTTTCTTCCTACTAAGGATATCTACTACTACATTAGCTTTTCCTAGATGGTATGGATTTCTAAGTCATAATTCTTGATCAATTCCAGCCATCTCCTGTGTCACATGCTTAGCTCCTTTCGTGTGAAGATATATTTCAAGCTTCTAGGGTTAGTAAAATCTTGCATTTCTTTCCTTACAAATAGTGTCTTCACAGTTTTAGGACTAGTACCACTACCACTAACTCCAAGTCATGAGTTGGATAATTCTTCTCATATGGTTTCAATTGGTAGGATGCATACATTATGACTTGCCCGCCTTGTATTAAAACACATCTTAACCCTTAGGTTGAGGCATCACTATAAATAGTGGATTCTTCCCCGCTTTTAGGTAATGTTAAAATTGGTGCTAACACAAGCTTCTCCTTGAGTTTCTATAATTTGGCTTCATATTTATCACCCCACTCAAACCTCACCTTCTTTTGTGTTAATATGGTGAGATGAGTTGTTATATTTGAAAATCCCTCTACAAACCTTTTGTAGTAACATGCTCTTGAGAAGCTTCTTATGTTTGTTATTGTCTTTGGTATGGGCTAATCTACTATAGTTCTCACCTTTTATAGGTCTACTAAGATTCTATCTTTGTTAACTACATAACCTAAGAAAACCACCTTCTCTAGCTAGAATTTATATTTCTTGAATTTGGTGTACAATCTCTTTGCTTGCAACTTATCCAATGCTAACCTTAAATGTTCTTCATATTCCTCATTGCTCCTGGTGTATATTAAGATATTATCTATGAAGATGATTACAAACTTATCTAGGAAGTCCTCGGACACCTTGTTCATCAAGTCTATAAATATTATAGGTGCATTAGTCAACCCAAAAGGCATTATAAAAAATTTAAAGTGCCCATATCGGGTCCTAAAGGCCATCTTCTAGACATCCCCTTCCTTAATCCTCAGTTCGTGATATCTTGATCTCAAGTCGATCTTAGAGAATATCTAAGCTCCTTGTAGTAGATTAAGCAGGTCATCTATTCTTGGAAGAGGATACTTGTTCTTGATGGTGACTCGGTTCAATTCTTTGTAGTCAATGCACAGTCTTATAGTTCCATCCTTCTTCTTAACAACAAGGACCGGTGCACTTGAGGGAGATGTACTGGGTCTTATGAAACCTTTATCTTGAAGATCCTGTAACCGTTTCCTTAGTTCTTCTAATTTAATTGGTGCCATCTTATATATTAGTTTTGATATTGGTACAACATCCTATACCAAATCAATGTTGAACTTGATCTCTTTAGTTGGGGGTAAACTAGTAATGTCTTCTAGAAAGACACTTGGATATTCGTTTACTATGACAACATCTCCAACTTCATTTCTTCATTAGCCTCAGTAGTCACAACTGCCAACATATTCTTTCCTCACAACTCATAAGTGGTTAATCCTGTTGGTCTCTAAGCTTCTAACTTATACTCAAAATAATCTTCATTGGGTGTGTTGAAATGTACCACCATGTCATGATAATCAATGGTGGCGTGATATTTTGATAACCAATTTACTCCCAAGATAATATCAAATTCTACTATCTCCAATATCAATAGATTTGCTAGAATCACCTCGCTTTGTATCTCTATTTTTACTCTTTTGTAGATTTTATCTGTCTTCTTTCTAACTCTTAATGAAGTATTAATAGGTAAATGATCATCTATACATTCAACATTCAGTGCAGACTCATGTACAAATGTTTTAGACACATAGAAAATAAAAGCACTAGTATCGAATAATACATAAGTAATGTAGGCGTGTACTTGAAGTATACTTGCAATGGTGTTTATATCTGGGAGGTCTTGGCGCTATTGTTGCTGAAGAGTGAACACTCTAGTGGGAACCCATTGTTTGGGGTTCCCTATATGTGGCTTACTAGCTAGTGCCCTTATTGGAGGTCTTATTGCTTGTTAAACCAAAGCTGTTTGATTTCTTGCTTGCCTTTAAGGTTAGTCTACTACCTTATGTCTCCTCTGCTTATGCGCATGGTAGAATACCGGTAGAGCTAACCTTTCATTAGAATGCTAACTTATATGTTCTATCTTTCCATAGGAGAAACATGTACCTTCTAGCCATCTGTTTTCCTTTAGTTCATGAGGCATATAACACCTAATGCATTTGATTGTAGGGGCTGTGTAGGAAGTGCCAAAGGCATTGGTTTAATCTATAAAGGAGGGATTGCAATAACTTGTGATTTTCTTTGGAACATATGGGGCCTCTTGCCCTTATCTTGTACCATCATATTATAGGCAGGTCTCTTACCCAAAGCTACCTTTGTTATAGATTTAGTTGTTCCTTTGTTGTTCTTTTATTCTATTCTACATACTTTGCCTTGTCAACCACTTTAGCATATCCAACCACATATTGGAGACTTAGCTCCAATCTCTGTAGAAATCTTCTTGCCTTGGATTTGTCATCAACACGGACCATCTCGAGTAAGAACTGAATTAAGTGATTCAATTCCGCCTTATATTCTTCCATTGTTCTCTTTGCCTGTTCATAGTTGTAGTACTCATTTTCCATTCTATCTCTAGAATTGCTAGGGAAGTACCTCTGGTAGAACAGTTCCCTAAACCCCATTTAATTCACACACTCTCTTGCTAGTTTGAGAACTGATACCTAAAATTTCACTGTAGTCTCCTTTAGCATGAATGCAACATAGTTCACCTTGCTATCTTCAAGTACCCGAAAGACAATAAACGTCCTCTCAATTTCCTACATTCAAACTTCTACCTCAATTGGGTCATCCATTTTAGGGTTGAACTCTTTTGTTAGCCTAATGAACTTGTCAAAATTGATTGATTTTTCTACAGCTCTATTTTGTGGGACATTTTGGGCTTGATGTTGCTATGTTAACAACCCCACTAAGTTGTTCATAGTCTACAAAAATTGGGCAGTTTGGTCTATAGCTTGACCTTATTCCCTTTGTGGCTACTATCTATAGATGTTTTCCTCATTTGGATTACCATGCTTAGCACCTTTTGATGACCAAATCCAATGATTTTTCTTGGAGGCATTTTGTTTGAAAAGAGACAATTAGATAGACTTGTGAGTTAGTGTTAGTTGAAATGTTAGTGTTATTATATATCGATATATTCGTGTATACCTTTACACATAATTGTATACATAAAAATTCAAAGAATTGCAAATAAAATAATAATTATTGTAAAATAAATCACTAAACAAAAGTAATTGTCCCATAGTTTCACCCACTCTCTTCACATCTCACCATCCTATAGATCCAAAGCTTAATCTTTCTAAAGATCACAACTTGCTTTCGACTGTTTGAAATCTACACTTATAGATTATCACCTAATTTCTAAAGATCATCAAACTTAAGTTTTGATATCATTTAAGCTATAAGGCCATGAAACTCGGGATGTTATGGCTTGCCACGTGTCTTTACAAGGCAAAGACATGTTAAGGCTCTTAGCCCTACTTTAATACTATTTAAACATATATTTCTTGTTAATCACAATTAGATAAAGCCTATACTTTCGACATAATACAAGTATATCCCATTTCCATATTCAAACCCTTGATAACAAATCTTAATACATCAATTTAAAATACTTTAGATAACGTTTATTCTAAATACTCGAATTCTCAAAATTAAAATAAGTCTGATCACAGTTCAAAGGCTTCAGTTGATAGTTCCTCACTTAATCATCATAGTAATAAAAGAAATCTACATTGCTCCTTCTTACACATTTGACCCTAGGTCCTCCTCATAGGTAACATTTTCATCTGTGCTTGCAACTAAAAAAAATATATTTCCAAAAGGTAAGCGAACACCCAGTATGTATAACCTACAAACACATATGCATGAACAAGCATAAATTAAGTCACATGCATCAATGCAGATGTCAAACATCATACAGTAGGTTATTATTTCATTTAGTCCACAAAACAATAGTGGGGTTCTCACGGCCTCGCCAAACCATATATAGATGCTTAATACATAATACGGTATTGGGAACTGCTACTATGGGCCCCAACACCTATGAATCCTCAAATCTATCTAGATCATTTTTAAGCATGACTTCACTAGGGATAGCATCATATAATGATCATTGGGTCCCTCCCTAGAAATCTACCATTATGGGCCCCTAGGCTAAGCTAAGCACAAACAACAAGCAACTTAATTCAATCCATTATATGTTATTCTAATTTACAACTATCTTAACAATCACAAGAAGCAACAAATGTTACATGTACTTGCAAACGTAGTCTTAAGCACAACTAGTATTAGACTAAAAGCCAGTTTGTAATCTGTAAAAAAAAAATAATCAAGAGTTTACTCTTAGTGCTAATCTAGGAATAATCTAAATTTCTCAATTCTATTCATTTGATCATTGTAAGATTATTTCTCTTACTCTATTAGAATTTTTAGGGTTATATTAAGTGTTTAGGTTGCATGAAATTTTGAATAAGTAGAAACTAAATCAATTAGAATAATGTTTCTAAGCATACAATCATGCATTAGGCCATGTGCTTAGGCACGGTTGGATACATGGTTGTATATCTTTTTGTGTGTTTTTACATTTTAGCATGCTTAGGTATCCGATCATGTATTTAACTGTCTACCTTTCTATGACTTCATAATTTGACATGCCCAAATACATAGGTGTGTCATTTGTCCATGTACCTTTTTGTACACATTCATATTTCTACATGGGTAGGTATACGGGCATGTACCTAACCATACACTACACTGTTCCACATGAACTGCTTTTCTTTTTCACCAATTCATTCCTCAACCTGATTTTTTGTGTTCTTAAGTTTAGTTGAATCTTAAAAATTTTCTAATCTATTATATTATATGGGTTGATATACTAGTCCCAATTTGTGATTCGAACTCTCAGATCATTTGATTCTGTACTTGTTTTGCCTTGTTCTTTGATCCAAATTCTATAAATCATGTAATAACACTTGTGTTAATTCACGATTCCATCATCAACATAATAACTTGATTAGTGAAACTCTTTACTTGATGAAATCGGGTTTGGTTCTTGTGGTTATTTACTAGGTCGCCTTTAGGTTTCAAAGAGTGTCACTTGTTTGCTACTGTGAAAATAGTAAAAAGAGGAACGCTAAGTCAAACTAGCATATATATACTTTGTCTATGAAAAGACTAAATTACTCTTGGTTCTTTATAAAAATTACTTGTTTGACCTTAGCTCTTTATTAAATAAATGTTAGATAAACATATATATTTTTTTGGGTATTTACACTTTTTAGTTGAATGGTTTAAAAGGGTTCATTAGTATTTGTTATTTTTGTTATTAACAATGTTTGATGAAAGTCATTACACAAATTCTCTAGAGTTATCGTGTAGATAAATAGAATATACAACATCTTATGCAAAAATAAATATCTTCATTTTCATATATGATGAGTATGCAAATATAGAGACAAAAAGCATGAAAAATTAAATATCCTTGTTATCATATATGATGAGCATGTAAACACACGTCAGACAGATAATATGTCAACACCTATTTAAAACTTCTAGATGAAGTGATTAAAAAAGATTTATTGATATTTATTTGTTTAATTATTGATTACTTTTAGTTTAAAACATTATACAAGCTACCTAAAGTTAACAAGTGCACTACAAAAAATTCGATATTAGATGACGTTTAATAAGCATTGCTAAACATGAAATAAACATTACAAAAAAGATTTAGCCACGTTTAATAACTGTTGCTAATACACATCGCCAAAGGTTTGTTGAAAAAATATCTGCAACATTAATAAAATAAACGTCGCTAAAAGTAGAAACGTAGCCAAATGTGTTATATTGAGTGAAGCTTAAACGTAGCTAAAAATAGGAAATAGGTGATGTTTAAACGTAGTAAAACCACAATTAAAAAAATTAATTGACACAAAAGTGCGGTAAATGACTAATATTGGCGACATTTAAATGTAGTAAAAGACTAATGTTAGCAATGTTTAAATGTAACAAAAAGTTATTATAAGCCACTTTAAATGTAGTAAAACCACAATTAAAAAATTAATGGACACAAAAAGCGCAGTAAATGATTAATATCGGTAACATTTAAGCGTAGTAAAAGACTAACATTAGCAATGTTTAAACATAACTAAAAGTTATTATATGTGACGTTTAAACGTAGTGAAACCACAATTAAAAAATTACTAGCCACAAGAAGAGCGGTAAATGAGTAAAATTTGCGATGTTTAAATGTAGTAAAAGACTAACATTAGTAATGTTTAGATGTAACTAAAAGTTATTATACGCGGCGTTTAAACATAGTAAAACCATAATAAAAAAATTATTGGCTAGAAAAAGCGCAGTAAAACATACATTTGCGATGTTTAAATGTCGTAAAAGAGTAACATTAGCAATGTTTACACTTAGTTAAAGGCAATTATGTACAACGTTTAAACATTGTGAAAAGTGTCTTGGTGACATTAAAACATCGCTGCTAAGCCAAATTAGCAACATTTAAACGTGGTAATTGTAATGGGAATAGATTTCGACCTACTTTAACAATCCTCATATTTGCCAACATATACCTGTTTAGTTTATCCACAATTATATATACTAGAATACCATCAACATATATTTCTCACATATCTTATATCAAATGAACCCTATAAACATGATACTTTCACATAAACAAAATTTGAGAATAATATCCTTAACAATAACTCAAAAAAAAAAAAAATCTAAATAAGATGAAGAAATTCAAGCTTTATTAGGTTTAACCTTAAACATTAAATGAACTTGTCTAAGACCCTATTTCTTGCATCAATCTTCCTTATCACTACTTTTATTATCATCTTCATCATCATCGTTGTCATTATTATCTCCACTGCTTTCGGTATCATCATTTTTAGATGAATTTGGTGAATGAACAAGGTCTTATGCATTTTTTGTTCCTATCACAAAATATATAACCTTTAAGTAACACATGCATACACTTATATCTTTTTTTTTTTTGTAAATTGAAAGAGAGAGAGAGAGTGATAGAATACTATTACATATTTATGATTATTTACCTGAAGTACTTAGAAAATTCCCAACAAGCCATGCGATTGCTTGAGAAAGCTTAGATAGTTGTAAGACATTTACAAAGTAACGAAGTTTTAATCCTCAACATGTAAGTAAAACATTAATATTCTAGAATATTGCCACAAAGGAATTACAACCATGCAGATTCTACAATATTCTAGAATATTGTCTGTTAACACCTATATAACAATACATATTGCATAACTACAACAATACTCTCTACACAACACTCCATGTAGAATATAGTACATACATACACTACCCTTGTACTATACAACATACTCCTATATTGCACATAATGGAAAACTATAACATCACATACTCAAGGAGTCTGCCATATCAACATAACCACTACACCATCAAAAACCACAACATTCTCACTCTATACATAGAAGCAATAGAAGCCTTTTCAACATAGCACATATACTTTTATTTACAAAGTGCAGGTTTAAACTGACCTCTTTAGCTTGGGTGATACGTAGATCTCTTTCTTCTTGAAGCATTGACAACAGTTGTTCATGTAAAAGAATCCCATAGCAAATCAAAATGTAAGATGAAAAAGTGTTTTACAATAAGATTGTTGGGGAAAAAAGTGCAATCAATAATGTTTGATGCACATAATGATAATATGTATATTTAAATAATATGTATCAATGATGTTGGATGGGTGGTCCAAATAAAAAATATAGTCCTCTAAATAAACAATACAGATCACATCAAACACAGATTAAAATAGATTAAATAATAGAACCTATACCGCATGACACTAAAAGGATTAGAGTGGATGTAGTGTATTAGGGACTCACCGAAAATTTAATTTCGTTGTTGGAAGTTAACTAGCAGAATAGAGATAGGCACTACTGTTGCTGGAGCTCGAATGAAACACCACTTAATTTATTTGTCTTCAAAGCTAAGGAATTAATGAAAATGCTACGAATGATGACAACACAACATATATATAGATCCACAAATGGAACACCAAGTCAAATACCAGATTCAGTTATAAGAAAAAAAATCAAGTGTAATAATTGAACCCCATCATTAGCCTTCGATAGATATAAGACTAACATTGGCTTCAAAGAACAATGTTAACATTTTTAAGCTCAACTAATATAATCTTTAAGTGCAAGACGATAGACAATTCTTAAGTCTATCATAGTAATTCTTTAGATTTGGAAAAGAACACTAAGAATAAATTAGTTAGAAATAAAAGCTTAACCTACAACATTCAATTACATATGTTGGAATAGAGCATCATTAAGACTCATAGATAGGTGAGTTTGCATAGGAAACAGTAATTCCACCATCATTATTTCAGGAAAAGGAAAGAAATGGTAGATGCTTTTTTCTATTGCATCTAAAAGGCAAGTATTGAATTGTCCCAATCAAATTCGTACCGCTTCCACCTCCTATTGATGGTCCTTCGTAACTTCTCAACTCCTCATAACTTTAACCTCTCATTGAAGATTCTAAAGACTTATAATTTCACTTAAAACAATAGCATCTACATAAGCAGACATCCATTACATTGAAAGACACACAAAAAAAGGTTGGCTTATGGCAATTCAAGCACAATTGTATCAAGAAAATCTTAAGGTTAAGATTTTTTGGTTCTTAGGAATATGTTGACAATGATACTTATGGTTATATTCAAAATCAATTCTTCAATGGTCTTCAACAAAAACTAATTCAATTTTATCAGCAACAACAACTACAAGAGCAACAACAACATCAACAACTCCTTTACATACATCAGCTATAGAATCTTCAATAGAAGAGCCAAACCGCAATTTTTAACAATGAAAGTTGTGGTGATTTGATAGCTGCACAATTAGAAATCCCGTAATTACCAAGACAATTCCCTAATTGTAAGAAAAAGGAAATAGTATTAGTTAGATTCATCCAACTGAAAGTCACAATATAATAGTTGTTGCAAATCCAATTCAAGGATTTCCTATATAGCTTCACGTAGTTACATCAATTCAATGTCCACATAAAATAGAACAACATAGAAGAATGAGCTCTTTTACCCTTAGAAGCCATAGAACAGAACAAAAATGTTAAGCCACAGAATAGAAGAAGCAATTGTTTACCTTTAGAAGCCACAGTTAGCAACTTTAAAAATTAACACTAACTAAAACTTAACTTCAATTTTTCTTCCACTTAATGCTAGGAATAATCAATCACAACCCCATGCAATTCTACATATAAGAATTTGCTACATAATCTTAATATAGATCCTTAAATCAACACATTTCAAAAAAAAAAAGAAAAAGAAAAAAACTTTAAAACAATCTAAAATCTTAACTTGTGACTATCCTAATTTCCTAAATTATAAGATATCAATCAAGTTAAGAGAGCAAATATAGAGGGAGAGAGAGCATGTGAAGAGGGAGAAGATAGAGAGAGAGCATTTCTTTTCTTTTAACTACTTAGCGAAAGGAGACAAAATAGAACAATGAGGTTCATTTAAGGGGTATGGTTAGTGATATAGCCATTTTATACTCAATCTTTATAGTATAAATTGTGTTAAATTATTATTGATTTTATAGAAATCATAAGGAAATGGTACTTTAATTCTATCATCGTGATAAATCAGGTTAAATGGAGTCAAGGATGCTAATTCAAGTATTTTAGAGAAGTCATCTACAACTTGGATCAAGATAAGGAATTACACCACCGGAGGAAGCACGGTTTGAGGTACGGCCAAGGTTCAAACCGTGTTACACACTGGACAAGAAGGCGAAAATGAGGACTCTCAATAGAGAGAGACACGGCTTAAGGCACGGCCGTGGTGGAAGCCGTGGGAGAAACCGTGCTTGGAGCCGTGGTGGAAGCTAGACGTGCCAAGGAGAAGAAATTGTGGAACATCAACCAGAGGATGGCACGGCTTGAAATCTGGCCGTGGGTTTAACCGTGGTACACACTGGGCACGGATGAAGACTTGTTGATTATGCACAGAATAAGGCACGGTTGGAAATCTAGTCGTGGGTGGAGCCGTGGTACACACTGGACACGGAAGATGATACATGAAATATGCACAGAGGATGGCACGGCTTGACCTACGGCCGTGTGTTAGGGCGTGCCAGGCGGACGAACATTTACTTCTCGAAATCTACTTGGAAAAGGAAAGATATTTTCGTATCTTGCTAGCAAAAGATCACATGCTATCCCCCTAACAATATAAATAGAACCAACCCTAGAGGGTTAGGAGAACTTTTTGAATCTTTGAATCTGGAATCACCTTGGAGACAAGAAGGAAACGAGGAGGCAGAGCAGGCAACCGGGTTCATTATGTTTTTACTTTTTATTTTCGTTTTATTGATGAACATGTGTAGCTAAGCTACTTTTCTAGCCAAAGGGTCATAGATGTTTAATTCTCCACGAATTGTGAGATCTAATTGACTTGTATTTATTCTATTCTTTGCTTTCGGGTATTCATATATCTTCTGATCGTTTTGTCATTATTATCTTTGTTGATTGGTATGAATAGAGCTCTTCTACTCAATTAGCAAGTTAATATATTGTTAACTAGCACGCCAAATCCGTAATTGTTTGATTGTTCTAGTCTTAGTGACGCAATAACATGTTTGGTTATAAAAGAGATGATCGAATTCATGTTATGGAGGTGTGTGATCATGTTTAAATAGGTTATCTTATAATCTACTGGCATGAATTGGTGGTATCTCTAGATCTTAATGCTATTGATAGATTAAATCCTAAGCGCTTGTCTAAGGGTTGTTTAATCAATAAGAGAAATAATTCAAAGCGCTTGTCTGAGGTTATCGAGGAAGTAAGGAGAGATAGGTTGTTAGAGCTTGTTAATAACCATAACCAGTTTATCTAGAACTAAGAATAGAAAACATTTGCATCGATGATCAATTCCTAGAATTAAACTATCTTGATTCCTTTGGCTAGGCTTTTATTAATATCCGATTTTCTTACCTTGTTTTACTTTATTTTGATTCACAAACAAAACCCCCCCATTTTTCTTTTCCCTTTTATTCTCCTTGAATAGAAATAAGTTTAACCAATATCTGTGGATTCGACCCTACTCACCACTATATGCAAATCATATAATTGTCTAGGAGTAGGTTTTATTTTTGTTGGATTCGACACCCATCAGTTAGGTTATACAAAATATAAAGACTTAGTTAGATTAATTTAAAAAGAATTGAAAAAGCAAATGGCTAGAATGTTCTTACTTTTGATTTATATTTTTGGGGCATTTCATTTTTAAAGGCCTTTGGTAAATTTACTTAAGCACTTACCAGTTTTGCAAAGCTTTATTTTTCTATTGCATAGTCATTATGTATAAGGCTATTTAATAAATTTACTTAAACTTTTGTTGGTTTTGATGGTATGTAGACAAAAGATTTGCTAAAAGGATAGGAGTGAAGACATCCTAAAGATACAACTTATCTTTAATCTGTCTTGAGTAATGGCTCAATTGGTATATGCATTTATTTCCCTTTCGATTAAAAGCAAAGAAAAGAAAGAAAATGAGTTCTTCAATAGACAAAAATCATTAACAATTCCTTACCATCCTCATTAGTTGCAAGAGGACAACAAAATGGCTTTGATAGTCTGCTCATAGTTTGATTCCAACTTCACATTAGACTAGCCTTTATTAATAGCTAATAGGAGTCCTTCCTTATTTACTTGCACTTTAATAACGTCTATGTTTTCGCTTGAAACATGAATGGGAGTCAGAGCCAATAAATTTCCATTAGAATTCCTATAAGCAACTCCTACTCTACCTCTCTTTGAGATCAAATCAAAAGGTCCATCACAATAATCTTCATATGTGCGTGTGAAGGTGGTTTCCAAACAAATCTAGTTTTGTTAATTGTAGAAATCCTATATAGAACTTGAGATGAAGCTTGATACTTAGATAGTTTATAGAAAAACTTAAATTGAAGCAATAATTCAATGTGAGTTTAGATAATTATTATTAAAATTAAACATAGTCATTCCTATGCAACCATATATGCTATATGAAAATAAATATTTTATCAAGAATGTTCCTTAACAATAGATTTTGTGATGCTAGAAGACTTATGAATATGTAGAAACAGCATGATGGATCGACAGCACTAAGCCACACGCGAATCTCCTAGCTACACTCCTCCTCCTCTTTCTACTACTTTTACAGATCAGGAAGACATAAACAACCCCATTCAACTAAAGGAAGATGTTAATAGCCCAATTGAACAAAGCATAACATAATGCAATCATCACACAATCTTTGAAATAGAGCATAACAGAACAACATGGTTTGCAACATCACAAAACGCAACAACACAGCTTTAGTTTGCATACATTCACACCCAATGTTGAATTGATTACATTGGGAATGGAGTAGACAACTTACCATGATAGTAAAGCAACTGTTGAATGCTAGACACTGTTTAACCAAAAAGAACAACCGGAGAAGAAGCTAGACACTGTTGAACCGAGAACCATGCAACTGGTAACGTTGGAAAGTTGCAATTTCTATTTACTAAAAAAAGAAAATTGATTTACCCAAAAAACTTCTTGGAAACCCTAATTTTTGTGAATGCTCTATAACAAAAATCGTACCTTCATACGAAAAGAAGACTATGGTTCACGTTTCCTAGTTAATGTTTTCATTCCTCAAGCGAGAGATAGTATTGGCTTGGAGTCCTTCTATCCTTCTTCCGTCCTTTGCATGAACTCATTGTAGATTTTGCCCATCCAAGTGAATTGAGGGAAAGGGATTTGGGAACATGTCAAGGGATGAAGTGGGCGGCTACACAAAATTTTGGCGAAAGACCGATTCAACGTGGCTTTTTTTTTTTTTTTCCTTTAACTGTCGAACAAAACCTTTTTTTTTTCTTTTTAATAATGAGATTTTTTTTCCTTTATCAAGTCTGAATTCAAATAAAAAAACCAGATTATTTAAATTTTTTTTTTTATTTAATGAAAAAAATTTATGGCAAAAATTATTGAATTAGAGTTTACATATTTCACTTTAGTCATAAACGTTGTTAATAATATATTTATTGCAATGTTTAATAAACATGATTAAAGTACATTAAAATCAGCGACATTTGAAAAATATGCAAATATGCAAAATATAAAAATTCTTGTGACGGATGAACATCGTATGCAGAAATAAATATCTTCGCTGTCGTGTGCGATGAGCGTGCAGAGAGAGTGGCATGCTGAGTTTAGCTGAAAAAAGCGCTGTCAACTGTCAAAGCGAGAGCAATAAACCCGTGGGAGCAGAGATACGAACTGTGTTCGAGGAGAGAGATATTATTGTTTGCGAAAATAGTTGGGAAGGAATACAAATGGTCTGGTTCATCCGGGGAGTCGATTTATAGTTCAATCCATTCCTCAATCATTTGAGAAACAAAACGTGAATGGCCCTCCCTCCACTTAAAAGCATCTGTCCTTTTCTCTCTCTTTCTAGTTGTTTGATAGGAGCCTAAATCTCTAAAGAAGGGGTCCAACCATAGACCAACAGTATTAAAAAAAATAAAGAACTCTCATCTTACCAAAATTTGTGAGAAAGATATCTTAATAACTCTCTCCTCTTTTCGGTAAAAAATATTCTTTCCCTTTGCTAGATTCATTTCAAAATTTGCTAGATTCATTTCAAAATTTATTTTCTTTTTTGCCGTTTTAATTACCATGAAAACCGTAGTGATAATTTTTAATTAGAGGATAAAGGTCAAGTGTTGTGAGTGTCTTATTGTAATGGGTTAGAAGTATGTATAGTGATAATTTATAATAAGAGAATCATGTTCCTAATTCTATGTTCTTTGTTTAAATTGTTTCTTGAGCTATTTAGTCTATAAAACTACAATCTATCTTATACTTTTATCTTACGCTCTTACTTTCTTTCTCTCTCCTATCGCTTGCCCTATATTTTCTTACCTCTTCTCTTTCTTTGTCTTTTTATTTAATTAAAGAATCATAACTCTCTATTTTTTCTTATGATATTGAATGAATGTGGCTAGTGGAGATTGTGATTTCAACTTACAATTTTTTAAAATTGTCTTCAAAAAATGATTTTAATTACTATATATTTGGGATTACCTTTTTGAAAGTATTAATTGTAGGACTTTTTTTTAAATAAGAAAATAAATATTATTCTCATATTAATAACAATAGAAAAGTAAAAGATTTACCTAAATTAAAAAATTTATAAAATCAGGATAAGAAGAGAAGTCCCATTACTTTTTTTTTCCTACTTGGTAAAACCCATTTCTTTTTTTTTTTTAGTTTTTTAATTATTTTTTTATAATCAATGTTGTTTCTATTTACTATTTTTTCTAATTATTTTTATTAGGATCAAAAAGGTTAAATACATATTTAAAAAGGCATTTGTATAAAAAGTACAATGTAATAGTCTCATATTTATTGTCCTAAAAATTTCGCGTAATTTTGATGAAGGACGATGAGCTAATAGTAATAATGAAAAAAGAACAACATAAGTAAAATAAAAAAAAAATAAAATAGGGGGATTGGGAGGAAAAGAAGATGTCCAAGTAAACTTATTAAACATATAAGATTATACGATAATGTCAAAGTCGCTACATAATAAGTGTGCAAATATATGTTAGGTGAGTAACATATCAACACTAGTTACAAACTTTTAGATTAAACAGCTTAAAAAAGTTTAGTAGTATTTTTTGTCAAGATTATTGACTACCTTTGGCTAGAGGCGTTATACAAGCTGTTTGGAGTTATGATGTGTACAAGTAGATAATACAGTATTGCATGCAAAAATAAATATCCTTGTTGTCATATATGATGAGCATGCAAGCATATGTTAGATGGATAACATATTAAAACTAGTTAGAAACTTTTGAGTAAAATGGTTAAAAAAATCCATTAATATTTATCTATTTAGTTATTTAATTGCTTTTAATTTGGAATGTCACACAACTCAATTAGAGTTACCATGAGGATAAATGGATAATATAGCATCGTATGCAAAAATAAATACCTTCATTGTCGTATGTGATGAGCTTGCAGAGATAGAGCATGCTGAACAAGATTGGTTAACCTTGATCAAATTGTAATATAATATTATTAACTGAAATGTCAACCATCCTACACAAATAGAAGAAAAACTTATGCATGTCAAGTCTAAGATACGATTCATGTGGATCACATAATAATCTCTTTAGATATTTCATTTGTAAAGAGAATGAACAAGAAAAATGCACTCTACTCCGAAACTTACCCTATACCATGCATGTCAACGGTTTTATTTCCATAACCTTATCAAAATAAGTATATTAAAATTCTTCTATATACATACCAAAATTTGATTAAACTATTATATTTTAATTGAGTCCATTAATATACGATTTGGAATGCAAGAATTATTACAATGAAATGAACTAGACTGGAATGAAATTGTGATTTCTCTTCATATATTCAAGAATAGAAATACTAGTTAAAGATGGAATCGTTGACATTTAAGGAAGTGCGATTCCATATTTTAAAACTGCATCCACACGCAAAATTGAAAGTAGAACTAGGAATTACAATTTCATACCATGTCTATTCTTGTGTATTAAACCCACTATAAATTTATATAGAATTCCATTGAGTCATGTATGTCTACTTTTTTTTGTAAATATGTAAGGTTGTCTTACTTTTACCTAGTAAAATATCAAAAGAAAAAGTTCATAAAAAGTGAGATAATACAACATATACAATATTATTTATGATTTAACTTTTACAGTTAATTTTTAGTCAATAAATATTTTCATTCACATAATTGATATTCACTACTACTAGCTATAGCTATAGTGAATATCGTGGAATATATTGACCAAGAAAAGGGCGGAAAAGCAATGGCCGAAGCACTTTATTCGTCCAGCTACAGGGTTATTTTATGATCTATAAATAGGGCCAATGCTCATAGTTTTTGAAAGCACACAACACACACACACACAGACACACAGTACAAACACAAAAACACACGCATAAGAGATGGAAGTGGTGCCAGTGCTTCACATGAATGGTGGACTGGGAGACGCAAGTTATGCTAACAACTCGCTGGTCTAGGTATATGCATACCGGCGAACCGACGTCAGATCAGAGCTTATTGATTCGTACATTCACCCTTGTTGCTCATTATGTTGCTTAACTTCTTATTATTCTGTTTGTTATGTTTGTACACAGTTACTGACTTAAAGCCTGCCCAAATACATACTACAATGAACAGTAGACTTCTTGAATCATTAAGTTTTTAATGAAATTGCATTATCGGAAACTGGTCTAAAGGACAAAAGTAATAGATCGTGTCGTTTATATTTCTTACACGTTTCTAATTCAAATCATTCCTTGAGCAGAGAAAGGTGATATCAATGACCATACCAATAGCGGTGGAAGCAATAAGGGCTTTCTACGCAACCACCTTTCCTCAAAAACTGGCCATTGCCGACTTAGGATGTTCCTCAGGTCCTAATACACTTTTCATCGTCACAGAACTTATCAAAACGGTTGACGATCTTTGCAAAAGGGAAGGGATTGAACAGCCAGAATATCAAGTCTTCTTGAATGATCTTCCCGGCAATGATTTCAGCACCATCTTCAAGTCACTGTCAGAATCCACGAAAATGCTCAGGAAAGAGATGGATAACCAAAGGAGTCATATTTATTTCACAGGTGTCCCTGGTTCGTTCTATACCAGGCTCTTTCCTTGCAAGAGCCTTCACTTTATCCACTCTTCTTATAGCCTCCAATGGCTATCTCAGGTTAGTCTCTTTTGCATACATTAATCTAGAAACTTAATCAAGTTAGTTGATAATGGATTTACATAAAGAATTAAGAATTATTCAATCTTTTGTGCTTGCCATATTGGAAAATTAGTTATGACAATAATATGTATATATATATATATATATATATATGTATGTATGTATGTATGTATGTATGTATATGTATATATGTATTCTCTTTCGGCTAGTACATATGATGAGATATATCTCATATTTACCATCTTTTTCTTCAACTTTGATAATTTATTGAACCATTATAACTTCTGTGATAGGTCCCAGAGGGGCTCGAGATCAATAAAGGGAACATTTACATAGCTAGAACAAGTCCACCAAGCGTCATCAAAGCATATTATGAACAATTTCAAAATGATTTCTCCAAGTTTTTAAGATATCGATCAGAAGAGTTAGTACCGGGAGGTCGTATGGTTCTAACAATTTTGAGTAGAAGGAGTGATGATCCATCCAGTAAAGAGTGTTGTAACCTTTGGGAACTCTTAGCTATGGCTCTCAACGAGATGGTTTCAGAGGTAAAGTAATATGCTTAAATTCATATATATATATATATATATTGTGAAAGTTTATTAAAAATTATATATTTAATGGGAGCTGTACCTTCTGATAAAATTGATTTTTTCCCCCCTATGTTTATCATTTTTCTCTACCGTGTACTAAAACATTCATGTATGGACTTCTTTCTTTTTATTACATGACTTTCCACCTTCAAAGAATTCAGGTCACTAATATTAACTGACATAACCGAACAGCGAGCCAGTGTCAACGTAGGTCCAAGTTGAGAGTATTTTAGCTTATTAAGAACTTGTAACTGAGTTTAGTGTCGGTGTGGGAATCTCAATGCGGAATCTTCGACAAATTTAACAATGCTAGTGAGGTTTGCTCACATTTTCCTATTTATAAATTTCCTTGTGGAAGACTACTGACAAGAAGGGTTAGAAAGTTGGGTCATGTTCAAATTGCATTAATTGTTTTGTTAGATTGGATCTACATGTTAATTCATAAAATTTTTCAACTTTTCTAAAATTTAATTTATTGTTTTTTCCAAGTGGTTCATTCAATTTTACAGAGAAATTGATTGTGATGTTGCATATGATGTTCATTCCAAATTCTCACAATAAAATTCATACCGCTTCTTTTTTTTCATATTTGATTATTTTAAAAATTTATTATTATTATTTTTTTATAAAAATGATATGATCTTTCAAGGCATTGTGGGTAGCCTATGGCTGCTATTGCCTCTGGTGAACACTTACCACTAAGTCATTTATAATTACAGTCTCTAAAGGTTCTACAATATTATGTAAGAATTGCAAATTCTAGATAATAACAAATATTAAAAGAAATCCAAAAAATATTTTCCATGTGGCAAAAGCATTGTACTCTTAAATTATAAGGCTTACAAAACCATTGAGATGATTATATAGATTAGCATTTATGAGTTCTTAATTTTTCTATCACTCTCTATAGTTTTCCTAATGTTTATGATCATCTAACAACATTTTGATGGATTGAATACCCATCTACAAGGGCTCATGAAAGAAGAGGACTTGAACTCCTTCAGCATTCCTCAATATACACTATCCCCAAAAGAAGTGTGATAGGAATCAAAATCCGACAAGACCTATCATTAGGGTAAGAGCCAAAAGATTTCAAATCTTGGTGGTAAGGGCCCATTTTGAGCAAATCGACCCCGGAATTATTTATTTACTAACTTTTTTTCTATTACTCATGTATTGTATATTCCAATAGGCACACTTATTAGGCTTTACAAGGCGATGGACAAACTCACTAAGACTCAGCTTGTGGGTTATCCATGGACCGACTTGAACCGGCGGTGAGCTGGGCTGACAAATCTTATTGAAGAACTAGCATGTTGAAGACAATTTTCACTTGTAATTTATTTATTTGAATCATTTATGTTGTAAGTTTTTGGGATACTTTTATTTGGTTGTAATAGGTGCTTTTAGGACCGGCCACCCTAAAGTGGCATAGTTGTAATTTTGTGGACTTTTTAATCCTAAAGGGAGCAAGTATAAATACTTGCTTAAGTATAGTTTTGAGGGTGCTTTTGAAATTTACAGCAAATACACTTTTCGTGTGAGGGTTCGGGTTCATCCTAAATCCATTAGCTCTTATCAATTTCAATCAAAAAATTGAAATTGTGGCGAGTGGCATCAAAGAGAATTGTGAGTAATATTAATTCCCTTTGTTGTGTTTTTCCTTTTCTTCACTAGTGAGTCATATCTAGGGTTGATTAGGATAGTTCTTGATCTGAATTTGATTTCATTTGTAACCTCTTTATAATGATATAAGATTGATTGGTTTTAGCACTTGTTATTACTATCAATTTTTCTTATATTGTGTGGAGTGGATTGGTCTTGATTGTGAGGAGGATCATAAATTTGTTTTTGTATGTTGATGATTTGGAAATCTCTTGGCATTTAAGTTGATTTAGTGATTCAATTGAAGATTATCAACTTTGTGGTTTTATCTCCTTGAACTTTAGCCTTTGGATCATCTTACATCAATTAGGGTTTATGCAATTTTTTGTGCCCCTTTTGAACCGATTTTAAACTAGTCACTTGAGAGTTGTTAATTGGTTCAATTACATGTGCTTAAACTCCCTTTTAGGCATATCATCTTTTGGTATTAGAGCTACTCACATTTGGATATTTAAGATTGAACATGTCAACATTTAAAGAATTAGTTCATAAACATTGGGGATTAGCGCAATTGTTGAACTAGTTGATTGACATTATCTAATTGTCTTTCAATTTTGGTTTTTGTGTGCTTAAACTTGGTTTTAGGCACAACATCTTTTGGTATCAGAGCTTGAGGTTTTGAGAAGGGGTTGATTGAATTTGGAATTCGGAAATTAGGGGTTGTTGAGTTAACACCTTGATTTGAATTGTGAAGTGGAGTTGCATTTTTATTCCTTGTGTTGTTGAAGTACTATCTTGTTGTTTAGTTGTTGTACACTTGGAGACTTGTAACATTCTTGGCTTCCTTTGATCTTTGGCCGTGAGTGTTAAGTGATCTTGAAGTGGACCGTGAGGAGTAGGGATTGTTGATCCTTTGTGATCAATTGGAGAAGTGTGAATTGTGTAGTGTATTTTCGAAAATGAGGAGTAGTAGTTGTGAATTTTTAGATTTGAATTTTCAGAATTGAAGTGTGAGTTAAGGAAGCAATTTAAATTTCAAAACACACATTAAGTGATTGTTTAATTGTGTGTTCATTTGAATTTGAAATAGCTCATTACCATTTGTGGAATCTTGCAATTATTGAACTCCATTTGAATTTGAATTTGAGTTGCCTTGATTGTTGAATTTGCAATTTTAAAACTTGTGTGGAAGTGGAGAAGTGCACCGTAACTTGAAGGGGTGTGTGTGTGGTGTTGTATTTTGTAAAGTTAGTAAAGGGATTGTGTGCCTTTAGCGTGGGTTTTGTGTATGTTTAGAGAAGTTTTGATTAGTGACGTGAATGGTGTGGAACCGTGAGCAAAGGGAAGTTGTGTGGCAGTGAAGTTGTGCATTTGTGTATGTGTTGAAGTACTGCATTTTGGTGAATTTAATTAGTGTGAAACCTTGACAAGAAAGGAAGGTTTGAGTAGTAGAATTTAAATTCAAACAAAACAATTATGTGTGAAAGTAATTAAACTCATTACTTAAATACTTGTGGTTGAATTTAATTCTTAACTACTTAGAAATAATTGTGTGTACTTCATTTATTAAACTTTACTTGAAGTACCAAGAATTATTTATTTGTGCTTCAATTATTTCACTTGACTTTATTTGAAGTAATAATAAGCATTTCTTGTATTGGTTGAGTGAGAGCACCGTGAGTGTGTAAGGGTGTGTTGTTGTGGTGCTTGTAGTGAAGTGTGTTGTTAACTTATTGAAGTTAGTTAATAACCATGTCAAATGATGTACATACTTCTACTACTTTGGTACATCAAGTGTTGACTTTCTCTCCAACCATTGATGATGGACAAAGAGAAAACTTGTTCCATACTTCTTGTAGGGTACAAGAAAACTTGTGTGTAATTATTATTGATGGTGGTAGTTGTACTAATGTTGTAACTGCATCATTATTATCGAAGTTGGAACTTGAAACTACCCCGCATCCTGAACCCTATACGTTACATTGGTTGGATGATTAGGATAGTTTTTGTGTGACCCAAAGGGCTAGGGTACCCTTCAATATAGGGGACAAGTATTGTGATGAACTTGAATGTGATATTATTCCTATGTGTACATCCCATATATTACTTAGTAGGCCATGGTTATATGATAGGATGGTATTACATGATGGGTATAGAAATACTTATATGTTCCAATAAGATGGTAAACGTATAGTATTGAACCCTATGTCGCCATCAGAGGTCTAGAAGATGCAAAGACAAATAAGACAACCATCACAGATTCCTAAGGATCATGGCCACATAATCAAATCTTCAAAGGTTCCTGAGGTTTCTAGTTACATGAGCTAACCTGTAGAGCACAAAACTTGTCAGACACATATATGCTAACTTTCAGAGGATCCTGATGATCAGAGTCAGATGAGTAGACCATCAAAAGATGAAACTGTTTGGGGGGTAGTTGTGTTCACCTTTAGAGGTACTAGAGGCTCATGAGTAGTTGAGTAAATCATTAGAGGATTCTGAAGGTCAGAGTCAGATGAGCCCATCATCAGAAGGCCAGACTGTTCAAAGACAATTGTGTCCACCTTTAGAGGTTTCAAAGGGCCGTGAGCATTTGAGCCAACCATTAGAGGGTCGTGAGGGTCAGCGACATACAGATGAGTTAGAAAAGGAGGAAACAATATCAGTGGAACGGGTTGAGACAGGGGAGACTTTAGTGGATAATGGGGCATTATTTGTGTTGCAGATGAGATACATCTTAGAAATGGAGGAGAGAAAGCAATTACCCCCTATGGTATTTCAAATATTGGGATTCTGCAGTGATACTTCTTCAGGTGGCTTGCTAGGAGGATACAGAGTCTCTACTGCATTTGATCTGTCAGATTTGAGGACAAATCTTTTTGAGGCTCTAAGAGATGATAGGAATCAAAATCCAATAAGACTTATCATTAGGGCAAGAGCCAAAGGATTTCAAATCTTGGCAGTGAGGGCCCATTTTAAGCAAATCGACCCCGGAATTATTTGTTTACTAACTTCTTTTCTATTACTCATGTATTGTATATTCCAACAGGCACACTTATCAGGCTTTATAAGGTAATGGACAAACTCATTAAGACTTAGCTTGTGAGTTATCCATGGACCAACCTGAATCGGCGATGAGTTGGGCCGACGAATCCGATTGAAGAACTAGCATGTTGAAGAAAATTTTCACTTGTAATTTATTTATTTGAATCATTTATGTTGTAAGTTTTTGGGACACTTTTATTTGGTTGTAATAGGTGCTTTTAGGACCGACCACCCTAAAGTGGCATAGTTGTAATTTTGTGGACTTTTAACCCTAAAGGGAGCAAGTATAAATACTTGCATAAGTAGGGTTTTGAGGGAGCTTTTGAAATTTTCAGCAAATACACTTTTCGTGTGAGGTTTAGGGTTCATCCTAAATCCATTAGCTCTTATCAATTTCAATCCAAAAATAGAAATTGTGGCGAGTGGCATCAAAGAGAATTGTGAGTAATATCAATTCCCTTTGTTGTGTTTTTCCTTTTCTTCATTAGTGAGTCATATCTATGGTTGATTAGGATAGTTCTTGATCTGAATTTGATTTCATTTGTAACCTCTTTATAATGATATAAGATTGATTGGTTTTAGCACTTGTTATTACCATCATTTTTGCTTATATTGTGTAGCGTGGATTGGTCTTAATTGTGAGGAGGATTACGACTTTGTTTTTATATGTTGATGATTTGGAAATCTCTTGGAATTTAAGTTGATTTAGTGATTCAATTCAACTTTGTGGTTTTATCTCCTTGAATTTTAGCATTCGGATAATCTTACATCAATTAGGGTTCACACAATTTTTTGTGCCCCTTTTGAACTGATTTTAAACTAGTCACTTGAGAGTTGTTAATTGGTTCAATTACATGTGCTTAAACTCCCTTTTAGGCACAACATCTTTTGGTATCAGAGCTACTCACAATTTGAAGAATTGGTTCATAAACATTGAGGATTAGCACAATTGTTGAACTAGTTGACTGATATTGTCTAATTGTCTTTCAATTTTGGTTTTTGTGTGCTTAAACTTAGTTTTAGGCACATCAAAGTGGAATCCGAGGTTCTAAAGGAAGGTTTGTTTTCTATTAATTATTTAGAAGCAACAAGAGTCAACTGGCATGCTTCCGACACATGTGATGCTCTTAGTGATGGTGGATATAATGTAGCCAAGAGCATGAGAGCAGTTGTTGAACCTATGCTTGTTGATCACTTTAGGATGGAGATTGTGGAAGATGTGTTAAATAGGTATAGGGTTCTTGTTGCTAATCATATGTCAAAAGAGAAGACAGAACTCATCAATGCTACAGTTTCACTAATAAGAAAAGCTTGAAGCCTTAAACTAGTATTGGATGTGATGTATTAGAATAAAGGATCTATAGTTAGATCAAAAATTGATAAAGCTATCCATCTTTTTTTTTTTTTGTGTTTTGTCAAAGAATGGTGCGAATTTTATATAAAAGACTCAAGATATCATTTATTGTGCGAATATGAAGACATATTAATAGACTCTAGTTAGAATCATATAATAGATTTTATCAAATATATGAAATGATATCTCTTTTATAAGATATCCCAAATCATCCTTAAAATCAAAGTTATAATGTGAATGATTAAATCAAGTATATAAAACATTATGGAGAAATTTTAAGGAGACAAGAGCATTAACACCAAAGTTAATGTTTGCTGTAACTTATCACCTTGACTTACAATACAAATACCCTCAAATGTAATAGTAAACTTATCAATCTGAATATTCTTCTTAACCATAATTTTTGTCATGGAAAATATTTCCTATAGTTGTTCTAACCAAACTAATAACCTAGGAACGTACATTTAGGAGGTTTACACCTTGACATTCACTCTTAAGATGAGAACTATCAAATTCATGCAACTAAGAATAGTTAGAAGGCCACCCTACCTAGCTCACCGCTATTGGCATATTATTCTATTTTGCCAACATTTTTGCTTTTTAAACCTAACTTGCTTTGCTAGAAAGGCAACAAATAATGTGTTAAATCCTTTCCCATGAGTGCCCATGTAAGCAAAAAAATAGTAGATAACTCACTTGAGCTAGAGGGGTGAAGTTGCACAAATTTAAAAACGGGAGGTGTTAACATAATTTCGAAAGTTTCTGCGGGTGAGTGTAATTTACCCTTCTATATTATTTAATTCCCATAATATATATGTAGGTAGAGAATACTTAGGGTTTGTTTGTTTCATTTTTTTTTTCTCCATTTGCCATTAGTTTTGTGTACATTGAAATAAGAGTGTTTGATTAGAAACAAATGAAAAAAAAGATAATGATGCAACTTATTTAAAAAATCAAATTCTTATTATATCACTAAAATTTGGACCTTTATCCCCCTTTTAGGTTTTCATTTTTATAGAAATCCATTGGCATGTTCCTATGTTGACTTCAAATTTCCATATTATCAAAAGTAGAGTAATTCTCTTTGCAACATTCACCATAAACCAATTGTCCTCCTTAGAACAAACAGTTGGCATTATCTGTAATTTCACTTTCTCACCCACCAACTCCATTTCCTT
Source organism: Laguncularia racemosa (assembly GCA_037954665.1). Classification (NCBI taxonomy): domain Eukaryota; kingdom Viridiplantae; phylum Streptophyta; class Magnoliopsida; order Myrtales; family Combretaceae; genus Laguncularia; species Laguncularia racemosa. Next base: position 1,875,915 of record JBBMOL010000103.1, on the reverse strand, counting down.
GCAACATCCTCAAATCAACATCAAATGCTGCCCTTCTCTTTAACGTTGAAATCATCCCACACAAATATTTTAGGAAGAAAACTTCCACTCAAGAGGGACACTGAGTGCAATTACTAGATTACATGGACCTTCTCACAAATTAGCTAAAAAAACCAACATTGAAGAGATAGTCAAGTAAGTATTTTTTTTTTCATACTAATTCTTATCAAACATATCTACATAGTGTTTTTTTTTTTCTTTTTTTTTTCCTCTAGAATATATGTAAAAATGATTTTTGTGTTGAGAATTAGCTTTGGCAAACAATAGAGAATGCGGTTGGTCAAGGAAGCATTTTTTATGCTTTTGCATGTTAACTATTCGATATAATGTTTGTGAAACAATGACGGTTACAATTTGTGGGGGAGTCTATTTGGTGCATGGTATTATGTGTTTCACTTTATATGTGTAACATAAATTAATGGTGCTCTATAGCAGGCCCTAATTTGGAAAATTAGGATGTTGATGCATGAATGTTCTTTATTGGTGTTTATGTGAGTTTCAGTTTACTCAGGAAATCACACTCCATAGGGTTTTGTTGTGGTAGAATTGAACTTAGATGAGATAGAAAAGAAATTGAAAATATTATTTTTGGAAAAAATTTTAAATATATCGTATTTGAAAAGATCTTACTCATAGAGCTCAAACATTTGATAAGGTGTAAATTGAATCAAACAAAAAAATTGAAAATATAAGGTGCTATACTAATTTTGATTGGCAATTTGGTGCTATTCATATAGGTTGCATCCCTACTATTCTATCTTGTGTTGTAGCACTTGTAAAATCCTAGAAAAACAAATAAAATTAAAAATAATAAGTTAGGCAAATGGAAGTGAGAAGAGTTTAGTATCGGGGGTAATATGGTCATTTGAAAAGGAAGATGTAAATAGGCCACCACATCTTATTCTGACCCTTTTCTCACATTCTACACTACAACACCTATAGTGTAAGGACAAACCTTAAGAGAGAATGGTGATTGCTATACCTTGTGATCCGATGAAGTATTAGCAGTAAGTGAATCGATCAATCACTCTTGATTACCAATTACATGTGTGTGATATAAATTAGTGTTAAATTCATTAGCTTAGTAATGAGAGATTTCATCTAGGGTTTTATAGTATTGGAATTTGGTGAATTGGGAAGAAGATTCATGATGGAATAATGGAGTACAAGGTTAGTTACACATTTGTGTACTTGCCCATGTTGTGTAGAAAAGAAAAAGAGCGAGTTGGGAAGTTCATGGCCAGGTACATGTCTGTATACTTGCCTGTGTAACTGTATATAGCTACAGTACATGCCTAAGTACTTGGGCGTATCCAGTTACGAAAGTATGCAAAAAGGTACATAGCTATAGTACATGCCAATATACTTAGGCTTGTTAAATTATGAAAGTGCATAGAAAGGTACATGACAACAATACATGAACATATACCTTACCATGTTTGTGTGCATGGCTTAATGCACGATCGTGTATCCTAACAAACTTCTTTAATCTATTTGTTCTCTTTTTATTTGAATTTTGTTAACCCTAAACACCTAATATAACCTCAGAAATTCTACCAAAGTAAGGGAAGTGACCCAATAACAACTAAGAAATAGAATTGGGTAACTTAGACGATACATTAGGCTAGTACTAAAGATCAATCCTACTATACTTTGACAGATTTAGTGTAACTACTAGACAAAGACAAGTTATGTTTAAGACTGCCCTTTTAGGTAGTGTAATCTTGTTTATTACTTGTGTTTGTTAAGATAGTTAAGGAAATGGAATAATTAGTATCGGATTGGATTAAGTTGTCTACTAGTTGTGCCTGGCTTGACCTAGAGGCCCATAGTGGTAGATCCTTAAGGGGCATGCTGATGATCTTTATGTGACATTATTCCTAGTGGAGTCATGCATTGAAATGATCTAGATTGATTTAGGGACTCCTGGTGATAGAGCCATTTTATACTAAATCTTTATAGTATAAATTATGTTAAATTATTATTGATTTTATAGAAATCATAAGGAAATGGTACTTTAATTCTATCATCGTGATAAATCAGGTTAAATGGAGTCAAGGATGCTAATTCAAGTATTTTAGAGAAGTCATCTACAATTTGGATCAAGACAAGGAATTACACCATCGGAGGAAGCACGGTTTGAGGCACGACCAAGGTTCAAACCGTGTTACACACTGGACAAGAAGGCGAAAATGAGGACTTTCAACAGAGAGAGACACGGCTTAAGGCACGGCTGTGGTGGAAGCCGTGGGAGAAACCGTGCTTGAAACCGTGGTAGAAGCTAGGACCAAGGAGAAGAAAGTGTGGAACATCAACCAGATGAAGGTACGGCTTGAAATCTGGCCGTGTGTCTAACCGTGGTTCACACTGGGCGCGGATGAAGACTTGAAGAATATGCACAGAGGATGGCACGGCTTGATCCATGGCCGTGTGGTGGGGCATGCCAGGCAGACGAATCTTCACTTATCGAAATCTACTTGGAAAAGGAAAGATATTTTCGTATCTTGCTAGCAAAAGATCACATGCCATCTCCCTAACAATATAAATAGAACCAACCCTAGAGGGTTAGGACAACTTTTGATCTTGGAATCTTGGATCTTGAAGAAGGAAACGCGGAGGCAGAGCAAGCAACCGGGTTCATTATGTTTCTATCTTTTATTTTCGTTTTATTGATGAACATGTGTAGCTAAGCTACTTTTCTAGCCAAAGGGTCATAGATGTTTAATTCTCCACGAATTGTGAGGTCTAATTGACTTGTATTTATTCTATTCTTTGCTTTCGAGTATTCATATATCTTCTAATCGTTTTGTCATTATTATCTTTGTTGATTGGTATGAATAGAGCTCTTCTACTCAATTAGCAAGTTAATATATTGTTAACTAGCACGTCAAATCCGTAATTGTTTGATTGTTCTAGTCTTAGTGACGCAATAACATGTTTGGTTATAAAAGAGATGATCGAATTCATGTTATGGAGGTGTGTGATCATGTTTAAATAGGTTATCTTATAATCTACTGGCATGAATTGGTGGTCTCTCTAGATCTTAATGCTATTGATAGATTAAATCCTAAGCGCTTGTCTAGGGTTGTTTAATCAATAAGAGAAATAATTCAAAGCGCTTGTCTGAGGTTATCGAGGAAGTAAGGAGAGATAGGTTGTTAGAGCTTGTTAATAACCATAACCAATTTATCTAGGAACAAGAATAGAGAACATTTGCATCGATGATCAATTCCTAGAATTAAACCATCTTGATTCCTTTGGCTAGGCTTTTACCAATATCTGATTTTCTTACGTTGTTTTACTTTATTTGATTCACAAACAAAACCCCCCATTTTTCTTTTCCTTATTGTTCTCTTTGAATAGAAATATCTTTACCAATCCCTGTGGATTCGACCTTACTCACCACTATATGCAAATCATATAATTGTCTAGGAGTAGGTTTTATTTTTGTTGGACTCGACACCCATCACCTGGGTATTGGGGCTTGTAGTGGTAGTTCTTAATATCGTACTATGTATTAAGTATATATATATGGTTTGGCAGGGTCATAAGTACCCTTTTGTTGTTCTATGGACTAAATGAGATAATAACCTGCTATTTTCTTGTTGTATTATTACATTGATGTATGTGACTTAAGCTATGCTTGATCATGCACATGTACTTGTGAGTTATACATACTGGGCATTAGCTCATCCTTTGGGGATCATTTTTTTAACTGTAGGTAGAGATGAACACACTTCCTATGATAAGGACCTAGGGTTATATGTGCAGGATGTGAGTGATGTAAGTTACTATTATTACTATGATGACTAGGTGAAGAAAAAAACTGAAGTTCTTAACATTTTCTAACATGGTGACTTCCATTAAAGTACAATAGGCTAGTCAATTACTAGAAGTGCAATTGTTTCTAGATTTTGATTATAAATGATGTACTGAGATTAGCTTACAAGTAGTTTGTGGTTTGTAATGAGAATTACTTGAATCATTATAAATGTCGTTAGATGAATTATTTCAATTGTGAGTAACAGTTATTACAGGTTACATAGTATTAGTTGAGTTAAGAGCCTTAACGTATCTTTACCTTATAGGAACACAAGACGGGTTGTGACGTCCCAACTTTTGGGGCATTACAACACCTATAGACATGTTTTAAGGGTCTTTATGCTCAAATGGCATAATTTTTCAACATATTCTTTAGTTATGTGGGAAACTTGTTGCCAATGCTAAACTTTTATTAACAAAATAAAAAATTTGAAGGAACTTTCATGGAATCATCATGGAAAATTTAAAAAATCAACTTGTGCTTCCAAATAAATATTACTACCCACCCTTTAGAACTTTAGCTCCCTAGGCATATCATGGTCCAACTTATACAAATTCTCACCTATGGAGAGGTTCTTAGCCTAAAATTATTGATTAAGTAACAACTCTTCAATAGTTAATTAAGCTACTTATAAGTCATATTAAGGAAAAAGAATTCTAGAAAGTCATCAGAAGAATGTCACATGCTTTATACTATAGTACCTACTGTTGTGTGTGGCATGCTCTCTACCTCTCTTGGGACTTTCTTTGCTAATTTGAATTTGCAAAGATATTTGAAAAAAAAAATAGTGCTTTTGGTCTAATTGTAGTCTATGTTTAACATAGCTCGGTAGAGCAATTTTATGGCCGGACAGAGTAGATTCTACATATTGAAAATTTAAGTATGCCAGTCTACTTATGGGGTTCCTTTAGACAAGTGGAAAATGTTCCCCCCCCCTCCTTTACCTTTTATCTTTATTTAATGGTTGTTGAGAAAATCATGCCGATAGGCTTTATTTATCGTTTCTATGATTTCACAAAGCATGAAAATGATATTGAATATATAATTATATTTTTTGTCATTAGATAATTGATGTCTTTGTTGGTGTGGGAAGTACCATTATTATTGCATGATTGGTTAGATATTAATTTGAGGACTTTCGTATTCTCATTTTAAAAATTTTCAAATAGAAAAATTGAACTAAGTTAAATTTCTATAGCTTTTGTAATGTATATAGAAAATTTCAATCCCTAGCTAATCCTATTTGTTAGCCTTCCTTTCTAAACTTCCACACATCCATATCTTTGTCTCCTATGACATTTACAAGCACATTGTAGATGGAAATGCTTTTACATGTTACTTTTATAGAAAGACTAGAAGTTACATGATGGTTATATGCATTAAAATTGCTAATGGGTTTTAAGTGGCTTTCATTGACATTCTACATTTTGAAGAATGAGTGATAAGGCAATTTAGAGTAAGGACACAATTACCTATATCTATCTTTGTGTGGACCTAGCTCAATTGGGAAAACGTATTAGTGGGCACTTTGAAGGGGTCACTTTTAAAGAAATTAGCAAACAATTTTATAAATTAAGAGAATCATACATAGCAAGATAACTATGCAACAAGTCAGATCACTTGTGTAAGCTATGGGACAAATGGAATTATTTGGTGTGCTATGCAAAATCGAAGATAGGTTAGAAATCTATCATTGAAACATGGATTGCATCATAAAGATAGCTTTAATGAACTGCTCAAGGGTATAAAAGGCACTAATCAATGACTAAAAGCTCAATGACATGTAATGTTTGTGAACAAAAATTATTAATTCATCTTTTACTCGTTTATGTTTTGTTATAGGCTAGAAAAACCCTAATCCAACTAGAAAGAAAATAAACAAGAAAGGGAGATTCAAAATAAGCTGTTGTTGCTCAAGGACTAAACTTGCTAGTCAAGAAGTTGGTTTAGTTGATCTAGGTGCAAGTCTATAAAATGCGGTCTATCTAGTTGTGGAATAGGTTGGCTTAATCTTTGATCCAATGAATCCAATCGATCTAAAGGAATCAATTAACTTAGTTTCATCTTCATTGCTTCTAGTCAATGATAGAGCCATTTTATACTCAATCTTTATAGTATAAATTGTGTTAAATTATTATTGATTTTATAGAAATCATAAGGAAATGGTACTTTAATTCTATCATCGTGATAAATCAGGGTAAATGGAGTCAAGGATGCTAATTCAAGTATTTTAGAGAAGTCATCTACAACTTGGATCAAGACAAGGAATTACACCACTAGAGGAAGCACGGTTTGCGGCACGACCAAGGTTCAAACCGTGTTACACACTGGACAAGAAGGCAAAAATGAGGACTTTCAATAGAGAGAGACACGGCTTAAGGCACGGCCGTGGTGGAAGCCGTGGGATAAACCGTGCTTGAAGCCGTGGTGGAATCTAGGTGTGCCAATGAGAAGAAAGTGTGGAACATCAACCAGATGAAGGCACAGCTTGAAATCTAGCCGTGGGTGTAACCGTGGTACACACTGGACACGAATGAAGACTTGAAGATTATGCACAGATGAAGGCACGGCTTGAAATCTGGCCGTGTGTGTAACCGTGGTACACACTGGGCGCGGATGATGACTTGAAGATTATGCACAGAGGATGGCACGACTTGACCCACGACCGTGTGATGGGGCGTGTCAGGCAGACGAATCTTCACTTCTCGAAATCTACTTGGAAAAGGAAAGATATTTTCGTATCTTGCTAGCAAAAGATCACATGCCATCTCCCTAACAATATAAATAGAACCAACCCTAGAGGGTTAGGACAACTTTTGAATCTTTGGATCTTGAAGAACCTTGGATCATCTTGGAGGCAGAGCAAGCAACCGGGTTCATTATGTTTTTACTTTTTATTTTTGTTTTATTGATGAACATGTGTAGCTAAGCTACTTTTCTAGCCAAAGGGTCATAGATGTTTAATTCTCCACGAATTGTGAGGTCTAATTGACTCGTATTTATTCTATTCTTTGTTTTCGGGTATTCATATATCTTCTGATCGTTTTGTCATTATTATCCTGTTGATTGGTATGAATAGAGCTCTTCTACTCAATTAGCAAGTTAATATATTGTCAACTAGCACGTCAAATCCGTAATTGTTTGATTGTTCTAGTCTTAGTGACGCAATAACATGTTTGGTTATAAAAGAGATGATCGAATTCATGTTATGGAGGTGTGTGATCATGTTTAAATAGGTTATCTTATAATCTACTGGCATGAATTGGTGGTCTCTCTAGATCTTAATGCTATTGATAGATTAAATCCTAAGCGCTTGTCTAAGGGTTGTTTAATCAATAAGAGAAATAATTCAAAGCGCTTGTCTGAGGTTATCGAGGAAGTAAGGAGAGATAGGTTGTTAGAGCTTGTTAATAACCATAACCAATTTATCTAGAACAAGAATAGAGAACGCTTGCATCGATGATCAATTCCTAGAATTAAACCATCTTGATTCCTTTGGCTAGGCTTTTTATCAATATACAACTTTCTTATCTTGTTTTAACTTTATTCGATTCACAAACCAAACCCCCCATTTTCCTTTTCCTTTTTATTCTCCTTGGATAGAAATAAATTTAACCAATCTCTGTGGATTCGACCCTACTCACCACTATATGCAAATCATATAATTGTCTAGGAGTAGGTTTTATTTTTGTTGGATTCGACACCCATCAAATTTTGGCGCCGTTGCCGGGGATTGGTGTCAAATTTATTTCTATTCTTGTATGACTCGTTCTTCTCAGATAGGTGAACTAATTTATAATCCGGAGATTGAGAAGACTCTAAAGAGACTACGACAAGAAGCTAGATCATCCACTAGACCGAACTTAGTATCGGACTTGTCTGATTCTGAAAAAGAGGATGACATGGCAAATCTCGAGAGAACCTTAAGGGAGTTGGCTGCACCGGATGTGAATCAACAACCACTTTGTATTCACTATCCCGAACTAACTGTGGAATTCGAATTGAAATCTGGGTTGATACATCTGCTACCTACATTTCATGGTCTTGAGAATGAAGATCCTCATAAGCATTTGAAAGAGTTCCATATAGTGTGTTCTAGTATGAAGCCGCAAGGAATAACTGACGATCAAATCAAGCTACGTGCTTTTCCATTTTCTTTAAGTACTAAAGCTAAAGATTGGTTGTTTTATTTTCCTCCAGGTTCTATCACCACTTGGACAGATATGGTAAGACTCTTCTTGGACAAATTCTTCCCCGCATCCAGAGCCGCTGGTATAAGAAGAGAAATTTGTGGTATAAAACAAAGGGACACCGAGACTCTTCATGAGTATTGGGAGAGGTTCAAGCAACTGTGTGCAAGCTGCCCACAACATGGGATATCTGAACAACTCCTCATCCAATATCTCTACGAAGGCCTACTTCCGATGGAAAGAAAGATGATGGATGCTGCAAGTGGAGGTGCCATAGTAAACAAAACCCCTGGTCAAGCTAGGGAATTGATCTCCATTATGGCTGCCAATTCGCAACAATTTGGGTATAGGCATGATGCATCTTCAAGGAAGGTAAATGAGGTAAGTGTGTCTAACCTTGAACATCAAATTTCTAATCTTACCTCCCTTGTGCAACAGCTAGCTCTTGGAAATACCCAACAGGTGAAAGCTTGTGGAATTTGTGCTGCTCCTAGTCATCCGACCGACATGTGCCCCACATTGCAAGATGACAACCATGAACACGCCAATGCTGTAGGCGGATTTCCAGGACAACCGCAAAGGAAGTATGACCCCTACTCGAATACTTACAATCCTGGATGGAGGGATCATCCTAACTTCCGATATGGTAATAACCCTCAACATTTGCAACAATTCCAGCCACAGCCATCACACCACGTACCCCAAGCTCCTTCCACTTCAGGTATGCCCCTTGAGGATATTGTTAAGTCTCTAGCTGTGAATACCAAACAATTTCAGGAGGAAACAAAGCAAAGCATTCAAAACTTGGAGAATCAGGTAAGCCAACTTGCTTTAGTCGTAAACAGGTTAGAAACTCAAGGTAAGTTACCTTCTCAAACTATTCTAAACCCGAAGCAAAGCGTTAATGCCATTACCTTGAGAAGTGGAACAGAATTGCAGGGATCAAATAAGAAAGGAAATCCGTCTAATCTTGAGGAAGAGACCAAGAAAGAGACTTCGACTCCGAGCCAGCAGGGCGACCAGATTAGCAAGTCTCTAGTTGAGCCATCGAAGGTCACATTGATACCACCTCCTTTCCCCTCCAGATTAGCGAAATCCAAGAAGGAAGCGGAAGAAAAAGAGATTCTGGAAACGTTTCGTAAAGTCGAGGTAAATATTCCTTTACTTGATGCAATTAAGCAAATACCGCGCTATGCTAGATTCCTCAAGGACTTGTGCACTGACAAAAGGAAGCTGAAAGGCAATGAAAAGATTAGTGTGAGTGAAAATGTTTCAGCTATTATTCAGAAGAAGCTTCCTCTTAAATGTAAGGACCCAGGTATGTTCGCCATTCCTTGCAAAATAGGTAGTCTTGGAATCGCTAAAGCCATGTGTGATCTAGGAGCTTCCATCAATGTCATGCCTTTGTCTGTTTATCAACATTTAAATGTTGGTCCTTTAAAGGAAACGGGTATTATTGTTCAACTTGCTGATAGGTCCAATGTTTATCCTGAGGGAGTTCTAGAGGATGTTTTAGTTTAAGTCAATGGGTTGGTTTTTCCTGCTGATTTTTATGTGCTTGACATGGACGATAGTGATTCTCATACTTCATCACTGATATTATTAGGGAGACCATTCCTTAAGACTTCTAAAACGAAAATCGATGTAAATGATGGCACCCTCACTATGGAATTTGATGGTGAAGTGATTAAATTTAACATTTATGATGCCATGAAACATCCTAACGATATCTCTCCTGTTTTTGTTACGGATGCTATTAACCCATCACCACAGGCACCAAGGCTGGAATCAAAATCCTTATCCGAATATTTAGCCAGGAACGTCTAGCCAAAGACGTTAAAGAAAGGCGCTTCATGGGAGGCAACCCATGTAAAAAAAAAAAAAAGAAAAAGAAAAAAGTTTTGTCTTGCATTAGTTTTGGTTTGTTTTAGTTTAGTTTTGTTTTGTTTTAGTTTAGTTTGTTTTGATTTTAGTATAGTTTTGAACTCTTTGGATCGGCTGTAGCAAGGATACATATCATTAGATGACACTTTCCAGAGCTTAAAGGGAGCACTCCAATACCAGGGAAGTACCAATATTTCCTTTCTCTTATTCTCTAATGTCCTTTGTGTTGTTAATTCCTCTTCAATTGTGTTGAATTAGGAACAGTGAGGACACTGTTCAAGCTAAGTGTGGGGGAAAGGATAATAAAATATAGAGAATAGAGAACTAACTTATACTTTGAATGTTTGTCCTCAAGCAATTTTAAGCCATTTTTTTTCAAAATTATCATGAAATCTAGAGATTGTACTAAATGTTGTAATAAGCATCTACAAAATGTGAAATTGACTTGTTCAAATGTTTTACTCACCCACTGCTGTGGTTAGAATACATGGTTAAAATTAAGTAGTGAAATCTTTAAGAAACAAATTTACCTTGTATTTAGCTTTAGAATTGGAAGTCTAAGAGTAAGTCGAGTCCCTAAGTGAAAAATAAACAAGTTTACTTCTAGGTTATATTAGCTACTGTATACTCTTTGAAGTTGTTTGTAAAGCAATCATAACACTTAAAAAAAAAAAAAAAGAAGAAAAAAAAGAAAGAAGAATCAAGCATAGCCATTACTCCAATGATTCAACTAATTGAGTTAAGAGTATTCAAACTTGAATGTTAGAGTGAGGAAGAGTTCGTAGGGGTATCTCAAAACTCGGTCACTTGAGTGATGAGCTCGGGATGTTGCCGACTCAATGAACTCACTATAACGATAAGGGCGAAAAAGGCAAAAGTTCATGAAAAGAAGCGGGCAAAAACCCGTCAAAATAGATGCTTGAATAAATCAAAAGAACATGAATGTGAACATTCATTGAATAAAACAAAGATGTATAAAAGGGAGAATATCTAGCAAAGAGCTTATACCATATGCTTTTACTTTATACTGCAAGGATTATATGCTTGATAATATCCAATGAAGTTTAATTGGATGTTTTTCCTTAGTGGATTAAGTATTTACTTTTGGAATAAAAATTCTTTTGCTAAACATGAGGATTAAAGTTTGTTTTGTTTAGATTAGCTATTGAATTTTGTCCAGAGTAATTTGATCACAGGAAACCAATTGGGTTGAAGTAGTAGACATTAAATTACAAGTCATGAATTACAAATGAATAGATGCTTGGAATGATGAAAAGAAAGTTTGTATAATCTATGATAGATTTCTCAATTGATTTGATGCAATTGCTTGAGGACAAGCAAGAGTTTAAGTGTGGAGGAATTTGATAGAGCCATTTTATACTCAATATTTATAGTATAAATTGTGTTAAATTATTATTGATTTTATAGAAATCATAAGGAAATGGTACTTTAATTCTATCATCGTGATAAATCAGGGTAAATTGAGTCAAGGATGCTAATTCAAGTATTTTAGAGAAGTCATCTACAACTTGGATCAAGACAAGGAATTACACCACCGGAGGAAGCACGGTTTGCGGCACGGCCAAGGTTCAAACCGTGTTACACACTGGACAAGAAGGCGAAAATGAGGACTTTCAACAGAGAGAGACACGACTTAAGGCACGGCCGTGGTGGAAGCCGTGGGATAAACCGTGCTTGAAGCCGTGGTGGAAGCTAGGTGTGCCAATGAGAAGAAAGTGTGGAACATCAACCAGATGAAGGCACAGCTTGAAATCTAGCCATGGGTGTAACCGTGGTACACACTGGACACGAATGAAGACTTGAAGATTATGCACAGATGAAGGCACGGCTTGAAATCTGGCCGTGTGTGTAACCGTGGTACACACTGGGCGCGGATGATGACTTGAAGATTATGCACAGAGGATGGCACGGCTTGACACACGGCCGTGTGATGGGGCGTGCCAGGCAGACGAATCTTCACTTCTCGAAATCTACTTGGAAAAGGAAAGATATTTTCGTATCTTGCTAGCAAAAGATCACATGCCATCTCCCTAACAATATAAATAGAACCAACCCTAGAGGGTTAGGACAACTTTTGAATCTTTGGATCTTGAAGAACCTTGGATCATCTTGGAGGCAGAGCAAGCAACCGGGTTCATTATGTTTTTACTTTTTATTTTTGTTTTATTGATGAACATGTGTAGCTAAGCTACTTTTCTAGCCAAAGGGTCATAGATGTTTAATTCTCCACGAATTGTGAGGTCTAATTGACTCGTATTTATTCTATTCTTTGTTTTCGGGTATTCATATATCTTCTGATCGTTTTGTCATTATTATCCTGTTGATTGGTATGAATAGAGCTCTTCTACTCAATTAGCAAGTTAATATATTGTCAACTAGCACGTCAAATCCGTAATTGTTTGATTGTTCTAGTCTTAGTGACGCAATAACATGTTTGGTTATAAAAGAGATGATCGAATTCATGTTATGGAGGTGTGTGATCATGTTTAAATAGGTTATCTTATAATCTACTGGCATGAATTGGTGGTCTCTCTAGATCTTAATGCTATTGATAGATTAAATCCTAAGCGCTTGTCTAAGGGTTGTTTAATCAATAAGAGAAATAATTCAAAGCGCTTGTCTGAGGTTATCGAGGAAGTAAGGAGAGATAGGTTGTTAGAGCTTGTTAATAACCATAACCAATTTATCTAGAACAAGAATAGAGAACGCTTGCATCGATGATCAATTCCTAGAATTAAACCATCTTGATTCCTTTGGCTAGGCTTTTTATCAATATACAACTTTCTTATCTTGTTTTAACTTTATTCGATTCACAAACCAAACCCCCCATTTTCCTTTTCCTTTTTATTCTCCTTGGATAGAAATAAATTTAACCAATCTCTGTGGATTCGACCCTACTCACCACTATATGCAAATCATATAATTGTCTAGGAGTAGGTTTTATTTTTGTTGGATTCGACACCCATCAGTCAACTTTGCCCTTCTACTCAATGTCTACACTCGTTAGATGATTATTTGGTCTCAATTTTTATAATATCCTCATGGTTAGTGAAGATTCACTCTAGCATCTTAGAGTTGAATTGCTTGGATGAGTAGCCTAGATAAAAAGCCAACCTAACCCCAACAATTGTTGGACCTAATAACACAACCAATAACTTAGCTTCATAAGCAGTTAAGTTCTAACCATACAGCATGAACCCAATCACAATTGTTTGAAACTATATAATCTTCATGGAATTAAAATAACTTATTATAAAGTAACTTGATAAATTGACTTCTTAATGTGATCACAATATTTCTTGCACCTTGTGTAGCCCTAAGTATTTGGTTTCATTGTGTATCGCTTTCTTTGAAAAAATTTGGACCTATGAAGTCCACATAAGCCAAAACGATGAGTTACAGTGAGATTTACATTTTTTTTAGTGGTGCAACTGTTGTGTTTTTTAAACTTGAAGTCCTTCCATATCGTCTAAAGTTTATAGAGTGTGTCTTTATAATTTATCCTATAATTTTTATGACATATCCTATAATTGGAATCAATTGTAAGGAAAATGTTACCAAATGTCTCGAGGAAGTTCATCAAGTGTCAAAAAAAGAAGCTTTGTACACATTTGATGCACATAGAGGTATTGGGAATTAATGTTGGAAAGATAAGAAATTTGTTTTATTTTTTGAATTGTTTTACTAGTATTTCAAGGATGCTCATTAATGGAACATAAATTGCAAATATAAGTATTTATATTTGTTTAATATGTAATTAGTCTTCATAGATTTGAAATAGAGTGTTTAGCTCCGCAAATATTAAAAAAAAAAGTGTATTTAAACTCCTTCAAACTATTCTAATGGGAAAAGAAAATTAACATTATGTGTACTTTTTTTTCTTTTGAAATCTTAGAAAAAAGGCTTTTATAAAAGTATTCTAAAAATATAGAATACACAAAATTTAAATTCTACACATGATTTTAGGAGTGTTCATTTTCCATAGATTCTAAAATCTAATTACTGACTTCCTATCACTCTATTAGACACATTCTCTAGAACCCATCTCTTTCTCATTTATCTTTCTCATCTTTCACTTTTCTATTACCTTTTCTCTATCTTCTTTTTCTCTCTACTACCTTCTTGTACTTTGGTCTTATGCTCTCACGTGTGGCTTTACCTTATCTCTTTCCTACCTCTTAGCTTCATCTTCTCTTTCTTTGTCTGTTTAACCTTTAACCTTATCTCTTTCCTACCTTTGAGCTTATTAGTCTTAATTTGACCACTAGTCTATGAATTTTTTTAATAATATAAAAATTTTTGGAATTTGAGGCTATCTTATTAAAAACTTATTATTACCACTTTTTAACCTTCCAAGTTAAATTTATTATTCTTTTTGAAAAAAAAAGAAGAAACAGAAAGAAAAAAAAACTATAAATAAAAGTTATTACTTAAAAATGAGGTCGCCCCAAGGGTTCCTATGTACCTAGTATCTAAGAATAGACCAATCATGGTTCACATGGGTTGTTTTTCTAAGTTTGTTAAAATATATTATTTTAGATAAGATAATAGATTTTTTAATGCTCTAATGTCTTAAAAATTTGTGAAATAACTATGATAAATAAAAATAAAAAATGTCTTAATATATAAAATAACTAAAAAAATCTAATTGTCTTTAGAAAAATTAAAATAACTAAAAAAAATTATGAAGTTTTTTTTTATATAAAAAATATAAAATGTCTTATATATATATATAAAGAAAAAGAAAATCTAAATGTCTTAAAAATATAAAAAACAAAAAAATTTCTTTTAGGAAAAGATTTTTTTTTTGAAATTTGAAATTCATTAAAAGTATATAATAACTAAAGGAAATTCTTTTAAGAAAAAAAATTCTTTTTTTTTTATATTTTAAAATGTCTTAAAATATATATATTCATATATATATATGTATATATATATATATATATATATATATATAGAATAACTATAGAATTTTTTTAATTTTTTCTAAAAGTAATAGAAAATAATATTAATATAATATCTAGAAATAAAAAAATAAAATTTAAAATAAAAGAAAGAAAAAAAAAGGGAAGAACTAGACAAACCTAGGTTGGGGTCGTCGGATTCGATGATGATGGTGGAGAGTGGTGGAGGATAGTAGGTGAGTGGCATCAAGGAGAGTAGCTTGAAGACATTGGTGATGTAGTAGCTCCTGATTGCACGTTTGTTGGAGGTGGCAGTTGGCGATAGGCTCATTACAATGGGCAAATAGAGAGAGAAAGAAAGAGTTTTTTCGGAAAAAGAAAGGGAGAGTTCAGATTTTTTTGAAAGGAATTTTTCTTGAATCGTATTCAAGTTAGAGGGGCTCTATTTATAAGCTAATGTAGGTTTGAAATGCATGGGGGAGAAAAAAGGCCAAAGATTGGATTTTTTTTTTTATTATGGATGCGTTTATGATTTAAGGTCTTTTATTGCACTTTTATTTTGATTTCAAAAGTATTATGCTTCATCATTTGATCTTCTATAAGTTTTGAAATGTCTAAAAGAAAGAAAAAAAGAAAAAAAAAATTTAGAGCTCCACATGTTCTTCCATGGTGAACGACAAAGGTTGAAGATGATGAAAATGTGGGTATGACCAACGTTTTTCATCATGACAAAAAATATAGAAATAAAAGAAAATGTGGATTTAACCCATAAAAAAAAGAATAGAACAAAATAGAAATTGCAACTAAAAATGGTGTATTTATAGCTGCTCTTTATAGTAAAGTTTGAGGCAAACATTACTACAAAGACCAAAGAGATATACCATTTTTTCCTAAAAGAGTACTTTGAAGAGCTATAGAAATATTTCAATGAATTGGCAAGAGATGTTTATGATGGTATTTTATGGGCTGACTATGTTGTACTAGAAAACATCTATAGAGACTAGTAACCTTAAGAAGAATGGAATTTTTAGGATAGTTCACATTTGGGGTGACTATGCATAGTAAAGCATTTATTATAAAATAGCAACCCCAAGAAAAGATGAATTTAGGATAATGCTTGTAACGCCTTGAAACCCGAGTCGCGTTATTGCCTGCCATGTGTCCCTATCTCATAAGAACATGTTAAGGCTCTGAATAAACTCTGATACATTTTAACCTGTAAATTCTATATAAAAAAATTTCATACATCCCCAAAATTTAAATAATTTCATAAACCTTATCAAATATCTAATGCAACGGAAGTCTTTGAACACAAAAATAACATTCCTCAAAAGATACTATCTATTACAATCAAATAACATAATCTTCCTAAATTCTAATCACCATAATAGTAATGGTAATCTTCATCTTCCTCTCTCTATGGTTCACCAAAACGCAAGTTATCTTCTAGGTTCTCATCTCCCTCAGCACCTACATTTAAAAATGTTCCCCAAAAGGTAAGCTAATGCTTAGTACGTATAACATAAACACACACGCATGAAAAAACATAAACAAGCATCACACACGTCATACAGTACTTAAACACGAACAACTGATTCATATTATAATTTATGTCCACAAGCAACAATAGGGTACTCATGATACCGGATGATAGGAATCAAAATTCTACAAGACCTATCATTAGGGTAAGAGCCAAAGGATTTCAAATCTTAGTGATGAAGGTCTTCTTGGAACAAATCGATCCTGGAATTATTTATATACTAACATCTTTTCTATTACTTATGTATTGTGTATTCCGGTAGGCATACTTATCTAGCTTTACAGGGCGATGGACAAACTCACTAAGACTTACCTTATGGGTTATCTATAGGCCGATCTAAACCGAAGATAAGTTGAACTGACGAATTGATTTAAAGAATCGGCTTAGGAAGACTATTTTTCTTTGAACCATTTATTTTGTAAGCTTTTGGGACCGGCCACCCTTTAGTGGCATAGATGTAATTTTTTGGACATTTTAACCCTAATTGGAGCAAGTATAAATACTTGCTAACTAGGGTTTTTGAAGGACTTTTGAACATTTTAGAAATCTGAAAATTTGTAGCCGTAGGAGCCTTCTCTTCACACCATCTACTTTTATCAATTTCATTGGAAATTGTGGCGAGTTGGCTTAGCAAAATCTTGTGAGTCATATCAAGTTTTTACTAAGTTGCTTTTTGTTATTACTAGTGTGTAATATCTAGTGATAATAGATTGATCTTTGTTTGTCTATTCATGCCTAAATTAGGGTTCATATATTTCTTGGTTTTCATGTCAATTGTAAGGATTGGAATTGAATTATTCCATTGAATTTGATTGGTATTGGAATCCACTTATTGTGCTTCTAATTTGGTTCACGTCATTGAGGGTTGTGGATCCTTGATTTCATGCCATTTGGGGATTTTATCTACAACTTGTTCATGCCAATTTCATTGTAATATAATCAATTGTATGTGTGTTATTGTTGATTGGTATTACGATCCCTTGAACACATCATCTTTTGATCATCCAAGCTTACTTGTTCATACAATTAGGGCTCATAATACACTTGTTGCCACACCACTTTTGGGATTGGTTAAAGTGGTTCTTCAATTGGGTTCATGTGCTTGGATTTAATCAATTTAGGCACATCATCTTTTGGTATCAGAGTGTAGGTTAAGAGAAGGGAATTTTTGTGATCTTCACTATCAATTAGGGTTCTTCATTTCTTTTGATCCGAAATTGTATGTGTGTGTAGCGTTATGTTTGTGTGTTGATTGAAGCAGTTGTAACTTGGTGTCCTTGAGCTTGCCGTGAGGAAGAGTAGTGTTTCTTTGTGATCATTTGTGATCACTTGGAACAAGTGGAAATTTGAAAACAAAGAAGAGCAAATTGAGTGTTGATGATTTCAGAATTGTAGTTTCAATTTTGAAAACAAAGAAGAGTGAATGGAGTGTTGATGATTTCGAAATTATGGTTGTCTTTTACCATTTCTAAATTTGAAGAGTGTGGAGAAAAGGAAATTATTTCAAATTCAAACACCATCTTTAAGTTGAAGAAGTTATTGTGTGATAGTTGAGTAAATGATTATTTGAATTTGAATTTGCTTCTTACTATTTGTAGAAGAGGTTGCATTTAAAGTGGAATTTGAATTTGTTGCTACCTTGTTTGTAAGTGGCGGTGTGAAGTGAGTTGTTGTGAGTGGCTAATTGGAGTTGTATTGTGAAGGAGTGTTGCAATGTGAAGTCTGTGTATGTTAAGGTAAAGGTGCTGCACGTGAAGTAAAGTTGTAGTGAAGTTAGTGCACCATAAGTGAATTGTTAATTGTGTGTGTATGTGTGGCGGTGTGAATATGTAGTAAGGGAATTGCCACTTGTGAATTTGTGTATTTGTGTGTAGTGTAAGGTTTTGCACATTGTGGTTAACTGTAGTGTGAAACCGTGGCAAGAAAAGGAAGGTTTGAGTAGTAGAATTTGAATTCAAAAACAAACATCAAAGTGTGAAAGTAATTGAAACTTATTACTTAAACACTTGTTGGTTGAATTTAATTTCTTAACTACTTAGAAGTATTTATTTGTGCTTTAATTATTTTACTTAACTTTACTTGAAGTGACAGTAAGTATTTGTTGTATTGGTTATGTGTGCACCATAGGTATGTGAGGGTATGTTGTTGTGGTGCGTGTAGTGAAGTGTGTTGTTAACTTGTTAAAGTTAGTTAGCAACCATGTCAAATGATGTGTATACTTCTACTCTTTTAGTACATCAAGTATTGACTTCTTCTCTAACCATTGATGATGGACAAAGAGAAAATTTGTTCCATACTTCTTGTAGGGTACAAGGAAACTTATGCGTAATTATTGTTGATGGTGGTAGTTGTACTAATGTTGTAGGTGCATTATTAGTATCGAAGTTGAAACTTGTAACTACCCCGCATCCTACTCCTTATACATTACATTGGTTAAATGATCGGGAGAGTCTTTGTATGACCCAAAGAGCTAGGGTACCTTTCAGTATAGGGGATAAGTACTATGATGAAATTGAATGTGATATTCTACCTATGTATACATCCCATATATTGCTTAGTAGGCCAAGGTTTTATGACAAGATGGTATTACATGATGGGTATAGAAATACTTATATGTTCCAACAGGATGGTAAATGTTTAGTATTGAACCCTATGTCACCATCAGAGGTCCAAAAGATGCAAAGATAAATAAGACAACCATCAAAGATTCCTAAGGATCATAGCCACATGATCGAACCTTCAGAGGACCAAACTGTGTAGAAGCAGATATGCCAACTTTCAGAGGTTCCTAAGGTTCCTGGTTACACAAGACAACCTATAGAGCACAAAACTTGTCAGACACAGATGTGCCAACCTTCAGAGGATCCTGAGGGTCAGAGTCAGATGAGCCAACCACTAGAGGACCAAACTATTCTGAGACAGTTGTGTCTACCTTCAGAGGTTTCTGAGGGCCATGAGCAATTGAGCAAACCATTAGAGGGCCATGAGGGGTAAAAAACATACAAGTGAATCAAGAAATAGGGCAATGATATCAGTGAAACGGGTTGAGACAGGAGAGTCCCTAGTGGATAATGGACCATTATATGTGTTGCAGATAAGGTATATCCTAGAAATGGAGGAGAGAAAGCAATCACCCTTTGTGGTATTTCAGATATTGGGATTCTGTGGTGATACTTCTTCAAATAACTGGCTAGGAGGATACAGAGTCTCTACTGCATTTGATCTGTCAGATTTGAGGACAAATCTTTTTGAGGCCCGAAGAGATGATAGGAATCAAAATTCTACAAGACCTATCATTAGGGCAAGAGCCAAAAGATTTCAAATCTTGGCGATGAGGTTCTTCTTAGAACAAACCGATCTCGGAATTATTTATATACTAACCTCTTTTCTATTATTTATGTATTGTGTATTCTAGCAGGCACACTTATCTAGCTTTACAGGGTGATAGACAAACTCACTAAGACTCAATTTGTGGGTTATCCATGGATCGACCTAAACCGAAGATGAGTTGGACCAACGAATTGATTTGAAGAATCGACTTGAGAAGACTATTTTTGTATTTTGTTATTTTTCTTTGAACCATTTATTTTGTAAGCTTTTGGGACATTTTATTTGGTTGTATTTGGAGATTTAGGACCGACTACCCTATAGTGACATAGATGTAATTTTTTGGACATTTCAACCCTAATTGGAGCAAGTATAAATACTTGCTAACTAGGGTTTTTGAGGGACTTTTGAATGTTTTAGAAATCTGAAAATTTGTAGCCGTAGGAGCCTCCTCTTCACGCCAATCTGGCTATTGGCCTCATTACCTAAATTGATCAAATCTAAGCACATGAACCCAATTGAAGAACCACTTTAACCAATTCCAAAAGAGGCATGACAACAAGTGTATTATGAGCCCTAATTATTTGAACAAGTAAGCTTGAATGATCAAAAGATGATGTGTTTAAGGGATCGTAATACCAATTAACAATAACACACATACAATTTAATCTATTACAATGAAATTGGCGTGAACAAGTTGTAGATAAAATCCTTAAATGGCATGAAATCAAGGATCCACAGCCCTCAATGATGTGAACCAAATTAGAAGTACAATAAGTGGATTCCAATACCAATCAAATTCAATGGAATAATTCAATTCTAACCCTTATAATTGACATGAAAACTAAGCAACATATGAACCCTAATTTAGGCATGAATAGACAAACAAAGATCAACCTATTATCACTAGATATTACACACTAGTAATAACAAGAAGCAACTTAGTAAAAACTTGATATGACTCACAAGATTTTGCTAAGCCAATTCGCTACAATTTCCAATGAAATTGATAAGAGTAGATGGTGCGAAGAGGAGGCTCCCATGGCTACAAATTTTCAGATTTCTAAAATGTTCAAAAAGTCCCTCAAAAACCCTAGTTAGCAAGTATTTATACTTGCTCCAATTAGGGTTGAAATGTCCAAAAAATTACATTTATGCCACTAAAGGGTGGCCGGTCCCAAATCTCCAAATACAACAAAATAAAATGTCCCAAAAGCTTATAAAATAAATGGTTCAAAGAAAAATAACAAAATACAAAAATAGTCTTCTCAAGTCGATTGTTCAAATCAATTCGTCAATCCAACTCATCTTCGGTTTAGGTTGGTCCATGGATAACCCACAAGCTAAGTCTTAGTGAGTTTGTCCATCACCCTATAAAGCTAGATAAGTGTGCCTGCTAGAATACATAATACATAAGTAATAGAAAAAAGGTTAGTATATAAATAATTCCGGGATCGGTTTGTTCCAAGAAGACCCTAATTGCCAAGATTTGAAATCCTTTGGCTCTTGCCCTAATGATAGGTCTTGTAGAATTTTGATTCCTATCACACGTCATGCAATACTTAAACACGAACAACTAATTCATATTATAATTTATGTCCATAAGCAACAACAGGGTACTCATGACCCCCTTAACACACTTAACACATTGGAACATGAATTGGTGATTGGAATTGCTACTACGAGCCCCACACCCATGATCCCTTAATCCCTAAACTTGGTGATGGAAACTACTACTACAGGGCCTACACTCATGGTACACTTAATCTTGTTGATGGGAAATGCCACTATAGGCCCCACACCCATGTTCACTTAAACTACTTAATCCTGGTGATGAGAACTGCCACTACGGGCCTCACACCCATTTACACTTAAACCTCTTGACCAACTTTCAGCCCAAATCATTTCCAAGCATGACTCCACTAGGGACAACGTCATATAAGGATCATTGGGGAGCCACCTAAGGATCAGCCACTACGGGCCCTTAGGCCGAGCCAAGCACATATAGCATACAACTTAAATACTTAAGCCAATTCATCTAGTTAAATCAAGTTCAATGCATAAACTAACTTAAAAAAGCACAAATCAACACGCAAGTTACATGTACCTTAAATTCTAACCTTAAGCACTTCCCATCTTAGACTTAAGCTAAATTGAAATTTGTATACATTAACAAGCTTTTCTTAGTACTTGATCTTAGATTGATATCATCTCTTAATTCTTTTTATTTAATTTCTCTAAGGCTTTACTAGCTATTTAGGTCGCGTGGAAATTAGCTTAACTAGAAGTTAAATGGATATATAATTAAATTATATTTTATTTAACACGACCATGTTAGGGGCCGTGTTGCTCAATACAAGTTGGAGCATAACCGAGTTAAGGGTCATGTATCTTTCGATTTAAAGTTTGGCTTCAACACGTTTGGAATATGGTAGTGTTGGTGGGCCATGTTCTTCTTAATTCAATACGGTCGAAACATGATCGTGTTACCCTAAACTCAACACGATTGAAATACGACTGTATTAAGAGGCCATGTATCTCTCGGTGTAATCTTCACACTCGATATGGTCGAAGCACGACCGTGTTGGAAAGCCGTGTAACCCTCAATGTAACCTTCAAACTCAACATGGTCCAAACATGACCGTGTTGGGAGACCGTGTTACCTTTTGCAATCTCTACGAACTCTTAATTCTTCATTCCAAATTCTCCTAAAATTGATTTTTTCTATTCCCAGGCTTAATTAAATTTCTAAAATATGTAAATACCCCTCAATTAACATAGGTTAGAATAGTTACATCAAATGTCTTGCGTATCGATTCCTTGATCCGAGAATTCCCTTGTTCTTGACGTTCTTTCTTCAATCCTACTCTAGTAACACCGAATCGAGTGTCAATGAATTCTCTTTAATTGCCTTAAGGTTCTCATAGAGGGTGTTTGTCCTGGTTTGCTATTTTATTATGAGGGAGTGAAAAATAGGGAATGTTAGGTCATCTGAAGTTAAATACTCCCTATCGTGAAATGTCTAAATTGCCACTCTAATTTTCTAAAATTCTCATCTTTATCCTTTGTTCTTTGTGACAACATATATCTTAAAATAAATAAATAATAAAATTTTCAGATATTACATTCTCCCCACCTTATAAAAACTTTCATCCTCAAAAGTACCTAATTCTAGAAGAGTTTTAGATACTTCTTCCTCATTTCTGCTTCCAGTTCCCTTGTTGTTTCCCTTTCTGTTTGGTTTGTTCATTGCACTTTAATATAAGGGATTATTTTTTGCCTTAGTACCCATTTCTTAGTGTTTAGAATTTTGATTAGCCTTTGCAAAGACGTCAGATTTGGCTATACATTCAGTGGTTCCAAATCCACTATATGATTTAGGTCGGGTATATACTTCCTTAGCATGGATACATGGAATATATCATGTATTCCAGCCAAATTCGGTAGAAGAGCTAACTTGTAAGCCACTATGCCTATTCTTTCCAAGATCTTAAACGGGCCTATATACCTTAGGTTTAACGTTTCTCTCAACCCGAATTTGATCACTCCTTTTGTTGGAGAATTCCTCAACAATACCTTATCTCCTACTTGAAATTCCAAAGGGCGTCTTCTTTTGTCTGCATAACTCTTTTGTTGAGATTGGGTCATTTGTATTCTCTGCCTAATTAGTTTCACCTTGTCTACCACTTGTTGTACTAACTCCGCCCCCATCATCTATCTTTCTCTCACTTCATCCAAATGTAGTGGGGATCTGCACATTCTCCCATAAAAAGCTTCATATTGTGCCATCTGGATGGTTGCTTGGTAACTGTTATTATAGGCAAACTCTACCAGAGGTATATGCTTATTCCAATTTCCTCTAAAATCTAATGCACATGCCTTAAGTAAATCTTCCAATATTTGTATAGTTCTTTAAAACTGACCGTTTGTTTGTGGGTGGAATGTTGTACTAAATTACAGTTTAGTGCCCAATGCTTTGTGTAGACTATTCTAGAATCTGCTTATAAATCTTGTATCTCTATCAGAAGTGATTGTCACTAGCACTCCATGCAGTCTGATTATCTCTTATACGTATATTTGAGCCAATTTCTCCAACTTGTACCCCACTCTATTAAGTATGAAATGAGTAGACTTGGTCAATCTGTCCACTATAACCCAAACTGCATCCTGCTTCTCTTTGGAATATAGGAGGGCTGTAACAAAGTTTGTTGTCACATGCTCCCATTTCCACTTCGATACTGGAAGAGATTGTGATTCTCCAGCTGGTCTCTAATGTTCTATTTTGATCTGTTGGCATGTAAGGAAACTAGCTACATATTAAGCTATTTTTCTCTTCATGTTTCTCCACCAATAATAGCTCTTCAAGTCTTTGTACATTTAGGTACTTCCAGGGTGTATGGTGTAGGCGAAGTGATGTGCCTCTTTCATTATCTCTCTCTTCAATTCTACATCCTTTGGCACACAGTCTTGTTTTGTATCTTAAGGTCCCTTCTGCATTTAGGTTGAATTTTGGAGCCTTGTCTTGTTCCATTCTACTCTTGATCTCTTGGATATCTTGATCTTCTATCTAACCAGCTTTAATCCTATCCATTATTGTTAGTTGTATCCTTAAGGTAGCCATTTTTGCTCCCACTTCTTGTGTTAAAATTTTTAGCTCTAATTTGCGCATGTCTTCTAATAGCTCCTTCTGTGAAGTGAGGAGAGTGGCTACATTGCCCTATTTCTTTGCTAAAGGCATTTTCCACCACATTGGCTTTTCCTAGATGGTGTCGTATCTCTAAGTCATAATCCTTGATTAGCTCCAACCATCTTTTCTATCTCATATTCAACTCTTTCTGCATAAATATGTATTTCAAGCTTCTTTGGTCAGTAAAGATTTTACACCTTCCTCCATATAAGTAATGCCTCCATAGCTTTAAAGCTAATACTACAATTGCCAACTCTAAGTCATGAGTTAGGTAGTTCTTTTCATATGGCTTCAATTATCGAGATGCATAAGCTATTACTTGACCACCTTGCATCAATACACACCCTAACCCTTGAACCGAGGCATCACTCTACATTATAAACTCTTCTCCACTCTTAGGCAAAGTTAAAACTAGCATTGACATACGTTTCTCTTTGAGCATCTACAAACTAGCTTCACACCTATCATTCCATTTGAATTTGACATTCTTCTTCGTCAATCTAGTGAGAGGAGATGCTATTTTGGAAAACCCTTCTACAAATCTCCTATAGTAGCCTACTAGACCCAGGAAGCTTCTCACTTCTATAACTGTCTTCGGTTTATGCCAGTCCACTATTGCTCTTACCTTTTCTAGGTCCACAAATATCTTATCTCTGTTAATCACATGACCAAAAAGATTACTTGTTCCAGCTATAATTCACATTTACTAAATTTAACATACAACTTCTCTTCTTATTACCTACCTAATACTAGTTTCAAGTGCTCTTCATGCTCCTCAATGCTTTAAGAGTATATCGGGATATCGTCTATAAAGACAATTACAAATTTATCCAAAAAATCCCTAAATACTCTATTCATTAAATCAATAAATACAGCTGGTGCATTCATTATTCCAAAGGGCATTACCAAAAATTCGTAGTGTGCATATCTAGTCATGAATGTCATTTTCTAGATATCTTCTTCTTTAATTCTTAATTGATGATAGCCTTATCTCAAGTCTACTCTAGAGAACACTTGAGCTCCTTACAACTGGTCAAATAGGTCATCTATCTCAGGAAGAGGATACTTGTTCTTTATTATGACCTTATTTAACTCTCTATAGTCTATACAGAGTCTCATGCTTCCATCCTTTTTCTTCACAAATAGGACTGGTGCACCCTAAGGAGAGACACTAGGTCTTATAAAACCCTTATCCTGTAACTCCTGCAACTGTTTCCTTAGTTCTTTTAATTCACTAGTGCCATCCTATAGACTAATTTTGATATGGGTACTGTTCCTTGTACTAAGTTGATGTTGAATTCTATTTCCCTGGCTGGGGGTTACCTAGGAAGATCTTCTAGAAACATATTAGGAAATTCCCTCATTATCAGTACTCCTTCCATCTTAACTTCTTCACTGGCTTCAACAGATATAGTTGCCAGTACACTTTTTCTCCACATCTCATAAGTAGGCAATCTAGTGGATCTGTACTTTTAACTTGTATTCAAAATATCCATCCCTCGATATATTAAACTGCACTACCATGTTGGGATAGTTAATGGTGGCATGATATTTTGATAACTAGTTGACATCCAAAATAATGTGAAATTCTATCATCTCCAATACTATGAGGTCTGCTGGCATCACCCTATCATGTATTTCTATTCTCACTCCTATGCATATCCTACTTATTCTTCCTCCGACTCCCAAAGGAGTACTAACAGCCAGGCAATCATTCATGTTTTCAACATTTAAAGCGCATCTACATACAAAATTCTCAGACACACAAGACATAGACGCACTGGTATTGGATAACATATATGCATTGTAGGAGTGTATTGGAAGCATACCTACAATTTTGTCTACGTCAAGGATATCCTGGTGCTGTTGTTGGTGAATGGCAAACACTTTGGTAGGAACTCTTTGTCTAGGACCTCCTACCTATGGTCTACCTCCCTATCCTCTCACTAGAGGTCTAACTGCCTATTGAACTGGTCCTGTTTGGTTTCTTATTTGTCCCTAAGGATAGTTAACTACCTTATGTCTCCTCTAGTTGCACACATGACAAAAGATTAAGGGGACCGACCTCTCAGTGCAATGCTTGCTAATGTGTCTAGTCTTCCCACAAGAGAAACATGCTCCCTTTGGCCATCTACACTCTCTCAACTCATGAAGCCCATAACATATAGGACATTTAACATTCGGGCTTGTTGTAAAGAGTGCCAAAGGCACTTGTTTGATTTGGAGAGGAAGGTTGTAGCACTCTGTGTTCTACTTTGCTCCACATGATATCTTTTGCCTCTATCTTGCCCTATTCCACTAAAGGCAAGTCTTTTTCCCAAAGCTATTGCTGCTCTATGGCTCCTCTATTCTTTTATTATCTTTTTGTTCTACTCGAGATACTTAGCTTTGTTAACCATTTCAAATATGTATTTAGTTGAAAAGCCCCTACTGTAAGTTGTAGGTCCAATTCCAAACCTCCTAAGAATCTTTTGGCTCGGGACCTATCATCATTATGTACATTTTTGGGAAGGAACTGGTTGAGGCGATTTAGCTCTATCTCATATTCTTCAATTGTTCACTTCCTTTGTTCATAGTTGTGGTATTCATTCTCCATCCCATCTCTAAAGCTGTTGGAGAAGCATCTACGATAGAATAGCTCCTTAAATATAACCTAGTTCATGCATTCCCTTACAAGTCTAGGAATTGAGGCCCACCATTTTGCTATAATTCCCTTTAACATGGATGCAACGTAATTTACCTTCCTATCTTCTGGTATTTGGAATACAACAAATGTCTTCTCAATTTCTTGTACCCAATCCTCAGCTTTAAGCAGGTCATCCACTTTGAGATTAAATTCTTTAGCTACTTTAATGAACCTATTAAAGCTGATGGGTTCATTAGCATTCCTATGCTATGGGGCATTGGGGGCTTAGAGTTATTGTGCCAATAGTCCTACCAGATGGTTCACAGTATGCAGTAATTGGACTGTCTCTTCAACCATCTGATCTCTTTCCCCTTGTGGCTATGGGTTTTGAACTTCCTTCTCATTAGGGTTACCATGTCTAGTACCCCTTTTAGCTCTTGATCCAGTGATTCTTCTTGGAGGCATTTTGTTTAAAAAGAGACAGCCGGATCTACTTAAGTTAATATTAGTCATGGTTAGTTTCATAGTGCGTAAGTATATACACATATATCACTACACATGGATCTACTCATATATATAACTTAGTAGTTAGAAGAATGCAAGTAAAAAAATAATACAAGAAAATAATTACATAATTAAGTAAGTGTCCCATATTTTACCCACTCTCTTCATGTCTCACGATCTTATGAATCCAATGCTTAACTCCTCTAAAGATCATATCTTAAGCTCTATAGTTTAAAACTTATGTCTATTGATCATCGCTTAGTCCTAAGGATTAATACCTAAGCTCTTCAGGATCAATAACCTATGCTCTATAGATTGAAACTTAGGTTATAAGGATCATCGACCTATTCTCTATAGATTCAAGCCTAAGTCCCTAAAGATTATAAACCTAAGGCTTTAACACCACCTAAGTTGTAATGCCTTGAAACCCAGGCCGCACAACTACCCATCACGTGTTCTTATCTCACAAGAACATGTTAAGGCTCTAAATCAACTTTGATACATTTTAACTTGTAACTCTTATATAAAAACATTTCATACATCCCTAAAATTCAAATAATTTCATAAACCATATCAAATATCTAATGTAACGGAAGTCTTTGAACATAAATATAACATTACTCAATAGTTATTGTCTACTACAGTCAAATAACATAATCTTCCTAAATTCTAATCACCATAATAGTAATGGTAATCTTCATCTTCCTCTCTCTATGGTTCATCCAAACCTAAGTTATCTTCTAGGTTCTCATCTCCCTCAAATGTTCCCCAAAGGGTGAGCTAATGCCCAGTACATATAACATAAACACACACACATGAACAAACATGAACAAGTATCATAAATGTCATGCAATACTTAAACACAGAAAACCATTTCATATTACAATTTATGTCCACAAGCAACAAGAGGGTACTCATGACCCGCTTAACACACTTAACACATTGGAACATGAATTGGTGATGGGAACTGCCACTATAGGCCCTACACCCATGTATACGTAAACCTCTTAACCAACATTCAACCTAGATCATTTCCAAGCACGACTCCACTAGGAACAACATCACAGAAGGATCATTGGGGTACCCCTTAGGGATTTGCCACTATGGGCCCCTAGGTTGAGTTAAGCACATACAACATACAAATTAAACACTGAAGCCAATTAATCCAATTAAATCAAGTTTAATGCATAAACTAACTTAAACAAGCACAAATCAACATGTAAGTTACACGTACCTTGAATCTTAGCCATAAGCGCTTCCCATCTTGGACTTAAGCTAAATTAAAATCTATACACATCAACAAGCTCTTCTTAGTACTTAATCTTATATTGATATCATCTCTTAATTTTCTTAATTCTATTTATTTAATTTCTCTAAGGCCTTACTAGCTATTTAGGTCGCGTGGAAATTAGCTTAACTAAAAGTTAAATGGATATATAATTAAATTATATTTTATTCAACATAGCCATGTTAGGGGTCATGTTGCTTAATTCGGGTTGGAGCACGATCGTGTTAAGGGTCATGTATCTTTTAGCGTAAAGTTTAGCTTCAACATGATTGGAACACGGTCATGTTGGGGGGCCGTGTTCTTCGTAATTCAACACGGTTGAAACACAATCATGTTAGGAGGTCGTGTTACCCTTGGCTTAACACAATCGAAACACGACTGTATTAAGAGGCCGTGTATCTCTTGGTGTAACCTTTACACTCAACACGGTTGAAACACAACCATGTTAGAAGGTCGTGTATCTCATAGTGTAACCTTTAAACTCAACACGGGTCGAAACACGACCATGTTGGGAGATCGTGTTACCCTTGGCAATCTCCATGAACTCCTAATTCTTTATTCCAAATTCCCCTAAACTTGATTCTCTCTATTATTAAGCTTAATTAAATTTCTAAAATATGTAAATACTCCTCAGTTAACATAGGTTAGAATACTTACGTCAAATGTTTAGCTATCAATTCCTTGATCCAGGAATTCCCTTGTTCTTGACTTTCCTTCTTCAATCCTACTCTAGCAACACTGGATCAAGTATCGGTGAATTCTCTTTAGTCACCTTAGGGTTCTCATAGATAGCGTCTGTCTTAGTTTGCTTTTTTATTGTGAGGGAGTGAAAAAGAGGGAACGTTAGGTCACCTAGGATTAAATACTCCCTGTCTTGAAATTTCTAAATTACCTCTCCAATTTTCTAAAATTCCTGTCCTTGTCATTTGTTCTTTGTGACAACATATATCTTAAAATAAATAAATAAATAAAATTTTCAAGTATTATAATGCCTTTGTGGGCTATCTAATATTTATAAGAAAGCATCTATTATAGACTAACAACCTTAAGAAAGGGAGAATTTTAGGATAGTGTCTCTATAGGTTGATTAATTTATATGGAAAAGCTTCCAGACTGGCAACCCTAAAAGAAATTTTAGGATAGTGCCCGTGTGAGCTAACTATTTTGTATGGGAAAGTGTCTATTACAAACTAATAACCGTAAAAATGATTTTAAGGAAAATGTCCTTGTAGGCTGACTAATTTACATGGGAAAGCATCTATTATAGACTAGTAACCCTAAGAAAAGATGACTTTTAGGATAATGCCCCTATGCGTTGACTAATTTATATGTGAAAATGTCTATTATAGACTAGTAACCTTAAAAATGATATTTAGGAAAGTGCCCTTATGGGCTGACTATCCCAAGGTGTGTATAAAATTTTACTACTTATGCATGACATATTTTAATAGTGAAGAATTTTACTTAGTTTTGCATATACCACCTAAATAATGAACCTTCTTTCTTGAAGTTCAACACACCCATTTACTTGTCTCCATCTTGAACCAACTCCTTTAATCATTGGGTGAACCATACTTACGTGATGTTCATTTTCATTATAGAATTTCAACTCTTCAAATTCATTTTTCTCAAATTTATCTTTGCTCTTGTTGTTTAGGACTCTAACCTAAAATAGCAAATAAAAATCCATTTTGAAAACAGTGAAACCATAATGGAGTATTTGGAGAGTTTTCATTATTAATCATTTTTTTATTCCTCACAACTTTGCTTATATTTGAGTGTATAAAGCAAAATAGGAGTAAAGAGAAAGAAATTTATCAATGAGGAGAGAGATAATCGATTTGATGACCAATAGGGATATCTATTTTACACGTAGATAGAAAAAATTATACCACAAAGAGACCAATGATATTTTCAATAAATTCAGGCAAGATTCCATTGATTCATCATAAATAGTACATTTTAATTGCATTAGAATTTATAGGGTCCTTCAAATTTTGACCATCAATATGTGACAAAATTAGTGCCCCTTCAAATAACATTCTTTTTACAAAATATGCGCCCCCCCCCCCCCCCCCCCCCCCCCCCCCCCCCCCTCATAATTAGGAGTAAACTTCTCTCTAGGATCTTGTAAATTTAGGAGGATCTTTCTTAAAACTAAGTCACCCTCCTAGAAACTTCAAGGTTGCACTTTTTTATTAAAGCTCTAGTCATTCTTTGTTGGTAACATTAGCCATGGCATAATGCTGCTAACCTCTTTTCATCAACTAGGCTTAATTGGTCCACTCGCTTTCTCACCCAATCAGCTCCATCTAGTTGAGTTTTTTTACAGTAATCCGTGTGATGGAATCTCAACTTCAATCAACAATATTGCTTTAGTACCATATACCAAAGAATAAGGGGTAGCAATTGATGAAGGTCACATTAGGAAGATTGGTCTAAGGATGATCAAAGACAAGATAAGGAGTTGGGAACAAAGAGCATGGGCCTATTCAAAATGCAGATCACAAAGATGGAAGTTGGGGATCGAATCAAAGGCTGACAGCTTTAAGATTGTTGAAGATCGCCAACCTCTGACTTTGGAGAAGGCCTCTAGCCTAAGTGAATAGGCATAGATTACATGAAGGCTGGCTTTGTAAGCCGCTAGCTTAAATGGCCAACTTACTCTTAATAAAGGCCGGTTGGACATGGATTCTAAGCCGCTGGCTTAGGTGCTAGCTTAGGTAAAAATAGAGGCTGGCTTTAGACAAATTTAAGCTACTGGCGTATAATGTTTTCCTTAGTCGCAATTAGGGTTTTTTATACGTTTTTGTGTGCTTTTGTTGTGAGACTATAAACAGTCGTCACACATTCATTTGTATGGATCTTTTGGTAAAATTTATTCATAATTTGAGAGTAATTTCTCTTTGGTTCTTCAAAAGAACTAATTGAACTTATCGGATTGTGAATCCGTGGCATTCATCTAAAACTTATCAATCGATCGTTCCATAATCGATTGTGGTATTATCACATATACCAAGGTTCTTGTCTCATTTATAGATAAAGGGTCGAGGTGTCCATTGTTCTTGATAAATCCATAAGTTATGAGGTTAGCAAATTGGATTATGGGTTTCTTCATGAGTTGGTGGGGTTCACATCATTTGGTATTAGATCAATCAGGTTTGTCAGGATCACCTATCTTGTTATTTCAATTACCTGTTCTTAGATATAGGGTATGGATAAAAAAAAAATCATTCTTTTGAATTCTGAATTGTTGCAAGTAAATTGAATTTGATTGTTGTTAGTATTGAAATGAATCATACACACTTCCTTTCTTTAGAGTAAAAAGAAAAAAGAGGAAATTCGTATTAAAAAAGAAGAAGAAGAAAAAGCAAGAAAAAGGAATTCGTATATATATATATAAAAGTAGTGTTACAAAATTGTGCTTTAGAGTTTGTGGTGATCTTTAGTTAAATTCGTAATGCTTTGTGAACCTTATTAGATCGTATTACGAAACTACTATTGGGAAAGTTGGGTAGATTTCTACGAGAATAAATCCGATTGGATTGTTAGTTCTAAAAGAACTAGAAAGAGAAATTTTTAAGTGGGTAAGGATCGGTGAGAACAGTAGAGTGATTTGAGTGAAACACGTGAGCAAGTGAATTTGAGAGATTACATTTTATTACTCCTAACATTGTATTGTGCAGTAATATGTCTCATAGAAAGTCTTCTGAAAATGTTGATGGGGAGGGTTAAGCATGACGGCTTTACCAATAAGTATTCCTTTGAGCACAATCAAACTAAAGAAAGAGAGTGAAAAAAAAAAAAAAACAGTGAGTGAGAGTACAGAAGGAAAAGAGGAGGAAGATGAGGCTTGTGAGAAAATAAAGATAAAAGCTTAGAGAAAAGAAGATTTTTATGAAGATCAAGAGAGGCTACAAAGAGAGAGTGAACAAAAGGGAGTTAGTAAAAAAAATTAAACTAAGCTTTATTGTAGAAGAAAAGGAGAGAGAGTATGAGTCAAAGGAAAGCGAAAAGAGAGGAAGAACATTGAGTGATGAGAGAAAAATAGAGTGGAAAGAAAATTTTGATGAGAGATTCAGTGAGGTTAAGAATGTTCTGTTTATAGGAACAAAGAGATCTATTGAGGTACATGAAAAGGCTAAGCTCAATATTGAACGACAGAAGAAGCAATGTGTTAAACGAACCTGTAAAGGGTGTCATCAAGTTCTCTTTGAACCCGGAGATTGGGTTTAGGTGCGTATATGCCAAAAACGATTCCTACCACAAAGGCAATCAAAGAGGCTTCCAAGAGGTGAGGGTCTATTCTGAGTCCTTGAGTGCATCAATGATCACATTTACATATTGGAATTGCTAGGTAAGTATCTAACTAAAGCTATTTTTAATATTACTGATTTGAGTCCTTATAATGCTTATAATGCAGGTGATGATTTGAGGAAAAATCCTTTTCAAGAGGAGGGGAATGATGAAGATCACATTAGGAAGATTGGTCCAAAGATTATCAAAGACAAGATAAGGAGTTAGGAATAAAGAGCATAAGCCTATTCGAAGTGCGGATCACAAAGACAGAAGTCGGGGATGGAATCAAAGGCCGACTGCTTCAAGATTGTTGAAGATTGCTAGCTTTGGAGGCTTAGGCCGCTGGCCTAAGTGGCTGGCTTTAGAGAAGGCCACCGGCTTAAGTGGATCGATGTAGATTACATGAAGGCCAACTTTGTAAGCCACCAACCTAAGTGGCCGACTTACTCTTAATAATGCTTGGTTGGACATGGATTTGATGCCGTTGGCTTAGGTGCCGGCTTAGGTAGAAATATAGGATGGCTTTAGAAAAATTTAGTTCCCCGGTGTATAATGTTTTCCTTAGTCACAATTAGGGTTTTCTATACATTTTTTTTTGTGCTTTTGTTGTGAGATTATAAATAGTCGTCACACATTCATTTGTATGGATCTTTTAGCAATTTTTTTTCATAATTTGAGAGTGATTTCTCTTTGGTTCTTTAAAGAACTAATTGAACTTATCGGATTGTGAATCCGTAGCATTCATCCAAAACTTATCAATCGATTGTTCCATAATTGATTGTGGCGTTATCGCATATACCAAGGTTCTTATCTCGTTTATAGACAAAGAGTCAAGGTGTCCATTGTTCTTGATAGATCTATAAGTTGTGAGCTTAGCAAATTAGATTATGGGTTTCATCATGGGTTAGCGGGTTCACATCAGCTGTTGGTATTCTGATGGAGGTCTGATAGGCCACAAGTGCAAATGGTAACATCTCATGTTAGTCTTTATAAGTAACAACCATCTTTTCAATAAAGATATTTTTATTGGCTGCTTCTATAACTCCATTCATTTGTAGTCAATATGGAGTGGAATTCTTGTAATTGGTCCCGAAATGTTAGCACAATTCTATCGTAAGATTATTGTTAAGGTCTGTTCCCTTATCAGTAATAATTGACTTAGGGGATCCATATCGAGCGATAATGTCTTTTTTGATGAATTTGACCACTACTCCTTTGGTAACATTAGTATATGAGGAAGCTTTGACCCATTTGGTAAAATAATTGATTGCCACCAATATGAATTGATGACCATTGGATGTTTTTAGGTTAATTGGTCTAATTACATCTAAACCTCAGATAAAGAATGGCTATGGTGAAGAAAGTGTATGAAGTTCTTGAGGAGGGGCATTTATTTTATTGGCAAAAATTTGGCATGGATGACAATGTCTTATATGTTTGATGTTGTCAAATTCTATAGTCAACCAGTAATAACCCAATCTCATGATCTTCTGAGCTAGCATGTAGCCGTTCATGTAAAGGCCATATATTTCCTCATGTAGCTCTTTCATAAGGGTATCTGCTTCTTTCTCATCCACACATCTCAATAATGTGTTGTCAAATGATTACCTATGTAGTGTGGATCCACTTAACAAAAAGTGACTCGCCAATCTTCTAAGCATTTTTTTTCTCTTTCTTGCTAGCCTTTTCTAGATACCTTTCTTCTTGAAGTAGGATCTCATGTCATGATACCAAGGCTTATCATCTTGCGTTCTTTCAAAAACTAAACAAAAAGTAGGTTTATCTTCAATCTCAATCCTAAGAGGTTAGATTTCTACCCCTTTTGTTATTTGAGTCAAAGATGCCAATGTAGCTAAAGCATCGACAAACTGATTTTGCATTTTTGGTATATATGTAAATGTGATCTCTTCAAACTTTCCTATTAATCGTGACAAATGCTGGTGATAAGGTACCAATTTTGGATCTTTCATCTTATATTCTCCTTAGGTTTGATAAATGATGAGTGAGGAGTCCCCATACAATTTTAATTCATGAATTCTCATATCCAAGGCCATTTTAAGACTCAGGATGCATGCTTCATATTCTGCGATGTTGTTTTTATATGGGAACATGAGCCTCGTTGCTATAGGGAATTAGTTACCTACAAGTGAGACCAGCACTACTCCTATTCCATAGCCAAATTCATTGACTGCTCCATCAAAGTACAATTTCCATTTGAGAATCTTTTCTTTTTTAGAGTTAAGATCATTTTCAGTCACTAATATATCTTCATCAGGAAATTGTGCATGCTAGGTCAATTGATTAGCTATAGCTTGACCTTTAACCGAACTTTGATTTATGTAGGGCTAGTTTATTTGCCAAATATTTTAGGGGATCATGTCTTATTAATAATTCAATTGAATATTAGAGTGTATATTATTAGAGTGTATATTATTAGAGCTGATGCATGACCCAAACTAATGCACAACACATCCTTTCTACTTCAAAGTATTTTTATTCCTCTTCAATAAATTTCTTACTCAGGTAGTTTATGGCTTGTTCCCTTCCCCTTTTATCCTTCTGGCCAAGCATACACCCTATAGAATTAGGTAGTTTTGTCAAGTACAAGAACAATGGTTTACCAAGTTTAGAAGTCACTATTACAAGATAGTTCATGAGATATTGCTAAATTTCCATGAAAGCTTCTTCACATTCTTCATTCCATTCTATGATGGCATTTTTCTTTAGTAACTTAAACAAAGGGTGAAATTTTTTCGAGTTATGAGATGAACCAAGCAATGTAGTTTAGACGCCCAAGCAGTTCTCTGACTTCTTTAAGTGTGTGTAGATTTGGCATTTCTAGTATTGCTTTGACCTTATCTAGATCCACCTTGATGCCCTTTTGATTGGCCATAAAACCCAGTAATTTCTTAGAGGTAACTCTAAAAGTGCATTTCTCTAGGTTAAGTTTCAATTAGTACTTCCTTAACTATTTAAACACCTTTTTCAAAGTGTCTACATAGTCTTCTCCTCTTTTAGATTTAGCAATCAAGTCATCAACATGCACCTCAATTTCTTGGTGCATCATATCATAAAATTATGCAACCATCACTCTTTGATATGTTGCCTCAGCATTTTTCATACCACATGGCATAACCTTGTAACAAAAGGTACCCCAAGTTGTGATGAAGGTTATCTTGGTCTTATCGTTTTCTAACATCTTGATTTGGTTATACCTTGAGAAACCATCCATGAATGAGAAAAGATGGTTTCCAACTGTATTATCTACCAAGACATCTATGTGGGGTAAAGGGAAGTTATCTTTTTGTGTTACTTGATTCAAGTCTTGGAAATCTACACATACACAAACTTTTCCACTTTTCTTTATTACTAGGACTATGTTAGTTATCCATTCAAGAAAATACGACACCTCAATAAACCCAACCACTAACAATTTGTAGATTTCTTCTTGATTTTCAATAAAATATCATGTCGAAATCACCTTAATTTTTGTTTCATGGGTTTGATGTTTTCTTGTGTAGGTAGCTTAGGAACCATGATTGATGGGTCAAGTCTAGGCATATCTTCATAAGACCATGTGAACTCATCAAGGTATTTAGATAATATCTCAATTAACCTTCATTTCTGTACATCATTAAGATTGCCCCCAATCTTGAGATTCCTTGGGTTATCCTCATTTCCTAGGTTGACTATTTCAATTAACTCATCAATGGAAATCCTACCCTATTCGTATCTTTGCCAATATGAAAAAAAAAAATAGAAATAGAGTAAAAATGGTGTGTTTATAGTACGATTTCAGTATAATTTGAAATCGACTTTTTTTTATATGATTTTAAGTATTTATTTTTAGGAATACTTAAATAAAAGTATTATTTTTAGGATTGTTTAAGAAAATATTAATCTTATATTGATAACAATAAAAAAGAAAAAGATTTACCTAAGTTAAAAAATTTATAAAATTAAAATAAGGAGAAAAATCCCATTACTTGTTATTATTATTATTATTTATTGGTAAACCCCATTATTTTTTTTCTTTCATTTATTCAAATATTTTGTTATAATCAATGCTTTTTCCATTTATTATATTATTTAATTATCTTTATTCAGAGAAAAATGGTTATATATAGTTTTAAAAACACATTTGCATAAAAAGTATCATGTAATAGACTTTCTTATATACTGTCCTAAAAATTTCACATAATTTTTTATGAAAGGAGAAGAGCTAATAATAAGGGGATAACATAAGTTTAAAAAAAGTAAACTAAAGGGAATGGGAAGAAAAGAAGATGGGCAAGTTAAACGATTATGTCAAAATGACTACTTGAAATAAGTGTGAAATTTAACAAGCAAAAGTTTTATTAGATACACTATTTAGTAACTTAGAGCTTGAAGTGTAAAATTGAAAAAAGATTAAAGGTTGAGGTAATGTTTTTTACATTACCTCGATTGTATATCCTCTCAACAAATCTCATACTTAGATGTTTTATTTTGAACCCTATATGATTTGCATTCTTTGCTAATTTATGTATTAATTTACATAATAAAATAGCCAATGAAAAATATTTAGTGAAAATGTATAATGACTAATAAAGGAAGTGGACTTGGACTCCTTCAACATTCCTCAATATGCACCCTCTCCGAAAGAAGTGGATTCAAAGGTTCACCAAGAAGGATCATTTGGTGTTGATAATTTAGAATCAAATGAAGTTGGCAAGCTCGTGAGAGTGAGTTTGAACCATGTGATGGAGGGTATAATGTAGCCAAGTGCATGAGAGCTAGTGTTAAGCCTCTACTTCTTGATCATTTTGGTATGAAGATCATTGAAGAACTATTCAATAGGTATAGGGTTCTTATAATTGATTATATGTTAAAGGAGAGCACTACATTCATTAATGTCACTATATCTCTCATAAGAAGGGCTTGAACTAAGGGACATGATTGATTTCTTTGAAAAAATTTCTTGTACTACATGATGAGCATGTAAATACAAGTTAGGTAAATAATATTTTAACATTAACTATAAACTTTTTGGTTAAATGGTTTAAAAGGGTTCATTAATATTGTTATTTTGGTTATTAATTACATTTGACTAGAGTTGTTACACAAACTATTTGGAATTATCTTGTGGATAAATAGATTATACTGCATCTCATGTAGAAATAAATATTTTTGTTTTCATATATGATGAGCATGCAAACATAGAGACACTGAGCATGCAAAATTAAATATCCCTGTTGTCATATATGATGAGCATGTAAACATATGTCAGGTGGATAATATGTCAATATTGATTAAAAAATTTTGAATTAAGTGATTAAAAAAGATCTATTAATATTTATTTGTTTAATTATTGATTACTTCTAGTTTGGAATGTTACACAAACTACTTAAAGTTAACATGCAAATGAATGGATAATACAACATCATATAGAAATAAATATCTTCATTATCATGTGTGATGAGCATGTAGAGAG
Source organism: Laguncularia racemosa (assembly GCA_037954665.1). Classification (NCBI taxonomy): domain Eukaryota; kingdom Viridiplantae; phylum Streptophyta; class Magnoliopsida; order Myrtales; family Combretaceae; genus Laguncularia; species Laguncularia racemosa. The sequence continues at coordinate 1,837,310 of JBBMOL010000103.1, read as the reverse complement.
AGAGAAAACATGCTGAGGTTAGCTAAAAAAAGCATTGTCAACTATCAAACAAGAGCAAAAGACTCGTGGGAGCACATACATGCTTGTTTATGCAAGCTTAACTATATGGTAACAAACATGTTCACATGGAAATTCCATTTAGTTTTCATCATTAGACTTTGATACACATAGGGTATTACTATAACCAAGGTAACATTGAGTATTTTTTAATATACATAAAAGCATCTGTAGATAGGAGGGCTTTCGATGGGAGTAGTCATGTAAGTATCACACGGGTATCGCACTGCACATTACTTCAAAGAAGTGATATGAAGATGGCATGTGATGGGATGACTAGAGAGAGAGTGGTAGGGAGGAGGAATAGACAATTTCAAGAGTTTTGAATGTAGAAGTAACAAACAAGAGAGCTAAAGGTTGAATGTGAATGACTGATCCAATGATCCTTGTTCCGAGTCCTCTAAGCCAATTCTCCCATACTCATCCCAATAATTGGATTAGACTCACTAGGCTCTATTACCTAGCCCAATAAGCTAAGCCAAATAATTAATGGGCTTAGTCCAATATATTTATATAATATTTTTAGCCCTCTATATTTTGCCCCTTCACCAAAATTCTTTGAATGAAGTCAAGGTATTTTGGGCATTAATTATATATTATGAATAGTTAGGTTGCAGCTCGACACATACGCATTATAAAGTAGCAACACTATTGCTAAACATGCTCTCATAGCTTATGAATTTATTTTATAGTTGGATAATAATATATGAGTCTAGTGCCAGTGCTATAAATTTTTTTATCATATATATCTCAATGTTTGAACTCACAACATCGTTTAATTGTGTGTGTCACTTTAGGCTTATAGAAATGATATTATCCCCAAGGTGACATGCTAAAGAAATCTCCTTTGATAGCCAACTCCCTTCTTTTTTTTTTCAAAGAATGGAAGTCACATTCTCATTGCTTTTGTCAGTTTGTAGCAAAGCCAATATTGAAGCCAAACAACTTGCTGGACCCTCCTTCATTATCATACCTTATTATAAGAAGATTTAAATGTTTTTCAAATCTTCTTTCTTAAATCATCAAATTTCATCAAATCTTCTAAATTTTCCATATATCAAGATCAAATCTTTTCCTATTTATCTTTAATTTTCTTCTAGCTGGCTTTATAAATATCTATATGTCATCAATTCTTTTCTTCGTATTTATCAATCATACGGCAAATCCATGCATGTTGAGCCTTCTTTCTTCCCTTTTTTATTTTTGAATTCCTTGGCTTTTTAATTCTTACAAAATTTTTGTTTTTGTTATTGTTTTTTTTTTTTTAATTCTTATTCGCTCACACTCTGGTCGTCTAACAACGAGCAAGTAATCAAGTTACTGAGCGTGGCTATAAGTTCTCCTGGAGAACTGAGGCATTAAGAATCAAGAGTCTCAACACGTTACACTCTGAATGGAGATAAACGTAACGCCTCAAGATCAAGAAAAACAAGAAGCTTAAAACGCTACACTCGAAACGAAAATAAGCATTGAGCATTTCCTTCTTGGCGTTTGACAAATCTGATTCAATACAATAGTTGATCAATTCACCATCTCTTGTCATTTCTTTTCTTTTTTGTTTTTTCTAAATTGCCCGTCTTACATCTTGCATCTCCTTTTTTTTTTCTTCAATTCTGACTCTTTTCTTTCTTTTTTTTTTTTTTTAGTCAAAAGGAAGACAATGGCTTTGAGCAAACAATAGCAATAGCAACAAGTCTTGACAACAAATCCAGCAACAATAAATCTAGCGGTCACAATTCATAGAAGAGCTTCGGACGAATGGCAGCTCTCAAGGATAAGTACCAATCTTAAGGGTCATACTTTCTTTTCCTCCGCATGTTTACTAAATGTCACAAATCCTATTTTATACTTTTGTTTCTTCATATGCAAAGGGAACACATTGTCCAATTTCAACTCCACAAGCATTCCTTAAAGCACGTATTACTTCTTATAATCAACTTTTTTTTTTTTTAATGGTAGGTAATGACATGAGCCAGCACATTATCAGACCTCCATTGTGAGATACGCACACGGAAACAAAGATTGCCTTGGATAAGCTTGCGGTTTCCTGGATTGAATCGCATGCTACTTCTTCCTTCCACTTTACTTTTATAAGGGACTTTCTTCTTGAATTCATCCCTTACGTTATCGAGTAAATGTGCGGAATTGCTCCTGTCGATATTTTTTCTTCTGTCTTTCTTCTTCTTCAACCGTCCCCACCCCCTTTTCTTTTTTCTTTTTTTAGCTATAACAATTAATAGAAGCACCAGCAACAACTACAATAACCACCATTAGGCAAACAATATTTGTTAGCAAACCCTTTTATCTACTCCTTTCCATGATATCAAACATGGTGACAATCAGTACCAAGAGCTTATCAAGTTCTCATCTTTTCCTTGGCTATTTTATTGCTCTGTTCCATGCATGGCTCCATGCATGTTATCTATCTACAACTCAAGAATTTAATTCAATCTCAATTAATGAACATGCTTGATCAGAATGATATTTTTCCCTTGCAATTTTAGGTGATATATGGGCTTGATTCGTCGACAACTCGACATAGGAATGAAGTGTATCTAAGTTTAATGATAGTGGACATTCTCATTGCAATCTTGATTGCAAGTTTTCTTGGAGAGAAAATAGTAACTCCATTCCACTAAGTTTGCTTCAATTATAATCAACAACTTTACCAAGTTTGACAAACGATAGGGACTTCGTCCCTCTTCTTCCTTTGATCATGAGTGTGATAAGAACTTCATTCATTTTCTTCAATAGAAGCATTCTTATCACAATTAAATTGGAGTAGATTTGCTTTTCTCAAGAAGTTGCTACCATTAGGATGGAGTTCTTGGGTGGACTGTACCACCATAGAGTCAAAACACGTTGCTTTCTTAAAGAAGGCCACGGTTCTTCATACCATTACCACTTCCACTTGATAATGGTTCCCACACAAAAGCGAGATGGAAGTGTAGCTATGGCTTAAGATCTTTCATGCCACCACTACATTCGCTCAACCATGGTTTCCACATGTGAGTGCGATAGAAGTGTGGTTCCCATGTTTCCTTGAGGATTTGAGGAGAGATATCCCCAAGTTCTAGGTTCAAGCTATAAATGAGAGTAGGTATTCTCATTTTGTGTACTTACATATTCATATGAATAAATCTTATATTGCCAGCTCATGTATTTCTTTCTATCATTGTAGGAGATAGAAGTTGGTTTGTCAATCTAATTGGAGCAAGAATGTCACAAGGTTAAGTATAGTAGGTCTCCAGCAAAGTGAGCCTTGCATGCAGCAAACCCTATTAGGTCTCGAGTGATGTCAGCCTCGATCATGGAATGCATTACACGTAGAAGGACTTGAGCATAGTAGGCTTTCTATGTAGTAAGCCTTTGTAGGTCTCAAGCACCGCCAACCTCAAGCACTGCCGACCTCAAGCAAACTGGAGGGTCACCATCAAAGGTGATTTAGTGTTGCACTTTAGGAATGAAAGAAGAGAGTTTCCTCTGTTTGTTACTGAGACTACACTCTCAAGTAGTCACCTTTCGGGTGAAAGTCTTAGGTAGAGCACATTAGCTTGAAGTCAAAGCAAATGGATCTTTTGAAGAAAGCTGGAAAGATTGTTCTTTACTTCTATGTGTTAATTGGGGATTGCATCCCTTGATTGATTGTTATATTAGGCTAGCATATTTGAAGCTTTTGAAGTTGAGGATGGTGATAACACTGAAGATTTGAATGATCCAATGAAGCTATTTGATAACAAGGTACTAATTGAGGAGTGAGATTGATGCTTATGCTGATGCACTACTTCTTTGTGTGTTGCACTCGGAATATCTCTCCTTTCCAATTGCTAACATGTCTCATCGAGATGGGGTAGCAACTTTAGATTTCAAGTAAAACTTCCTCTCATGATTTTGTTGTGCCATCCCTTCAAATAGTGACACTAGAGGGCTTCTTTGTAGCTTGTATTATTTAAATATGTATAAGTCATTGCACACTTAAGAGGCGATGCCTTCACTTAGCAGCAGTGATGCATAAAAATTGTAATTGAAGTTTGCATGGCCACCTATGGGCCATTAAGCTTATAGCATTATAAGGATATTTAGACTCTTGTGATCTAAAGACCTACTTAGAGGGGTGTTATAGATACAAGACTACTCAGACTCTTAAGATCTAAGAAGCCTCCAAAGTCATCTTGCGCATTAGAGCAAAGTTCTCTCTTGCCAATGATGATTTAGAAGAGATCTACTTTGAGAAAATATTCAATCGCACTTAAACAATGATAATGACATTCATTACTTGAAGTCATGAATTCTCTTTTACTAGTCAAGGGGGTATTTTCCACTACGTAACTATTTATTATGAGTCAATAAGAGGTAAAAAATACTCCATGACAGAAATTTTATGATTGGGCATAATTAGATTGCTTTTCTTACTTAGTGGCACTGGCTTATGATGTGCTTAGGGGACAACACTCTTACTAGTCAACACTGAATATGCTTGACTTTCCATTATGCGCTTAGGAGTCAAAGCTCTTACTAGTTAGCATCGACATGTATATTAGCCCTTATATACTTTGTTTTAGTGAATGATGAATTTTTTGTAGATTCTATAAGGGACATGATGATTCATTGAGGTATAAAAGTGAATTTGCTAAGTGCTGCTCAAGCTAGAAAGTAACTTCATGACTAGCTTTAAGAGAATAAGCAAGTTTCACTCATAATTGGAAGCATTAATGTGAGAACTAAAAGCTAGGGCATTGCTTAGGCTTAAGGTGTAATAGTCGTGATGCTAGGGTATTTCCTAGGCTTAAGGTGTGGGAGTTGTGATGCCAAGGCTTTGCCTAGGCTTAGGACATAGAAGCTAAGATGCTAGAGCTTTTCTTAGGCTTAAGGCATGGAAGCCAAGATGCTAGGCATCACTTGGGCTTAAAGCACAAGTATATAAGACTATGCTACGAAGATTAAAAAAAAAAAATGAAACTTTCATTATTTATGGCGAAATTTGCTATTTATTTACAAAAGTAATGACAAAATTTGACCTTCACTTTAGTGCTTAATAAACCACTAATCACTATCAAACGAGTCATGCTCCAACATGTGGGTATCGTGGGATGGGAGTGTTTTTGCCCTAAGCATCGCTATCTTCAATGATAAGCTTCCCATTTTGAAGTCTCTGATGGAATATCCTTCTTAAGCCTTGATAATCCTTAGTAGAGTGGTCTACTATTATGTGATACTAACAATATTTTGGATCCATTTTCTTCAAATCCCATACACCTTCATAAGTAGTAAACCTTTCACTTATCTTTGCTAATGACACTTACTATTCCCTTTTTCTTTTTTTTTTTTGCTTTTTCTTGCCATTGCAAGAGCCTTGCATTCTCTTCTTTTTCTTGTTCTTTTCTTAAGTCTCTTCCTAAGTGGGTAGTGGTGTGCTAGAGGGTTTTGCAATAGTTTTCTCTCCCTCTTCGGTGTGCTCATCAAAGAATGCAGCTTTGGTGAGGTATGACTCATTGTGCTCGAATAGATTGTTCATAGTGGGAATAAATATGTCTTTTCCTTTCCAATGGCCCTTAATGCACTAATGCTATATTGAGGGCATGATATTATGATCATGTAGCCACTTCCTTCGAACCAATAGATGGTAGGATACGAGTGCGTTAATCACGTGGATCCATGTAGAGCCTTGTATAGGACCTACTTTAAAGTCTACATTGACATACCTTACTATGTTTGTAAACGCATCAATGAAGCTATTTATAGTAATAGATTATCTCACTAGGTTCTGGTTGTCTATTCTTGTATTCTTAATTGTAGACAACAGCATTATATTTATAGAAGAGCCATTGCCTATGATCTTTCTCTTAATGGGATGCCCATTTAGCATGCTTTCTACATAGAGAGGATGGTTGTGGCTTGGATTCTTAGTGCACATGTCTACGTCTATAAAGAGTATTGCATTCTCATGTGCATTAGCCATTCTTTTGTATAGGTTGTGCTAGACTGCACTTCCCATACTACCTCCCAGCTATTTGAGTATGTGCAGTTACTGCTGCTAGCATGCATTCTCGTTAAACCCTAATAAGTAAAAAAATTTCTCAAATTAGCCATCTTCATTAAGGCGGTATCCTCTAGTGGGCATGCACCCTCATCATTCCAAGTTGGAGCCTCCTGCTCATTATGTGTCTTAGTGTGTGACACATTTCCTTCTTTAGTTCCAGGATCATGGTTTAGAGAATTTACAATACCCCATTGATTATTGTGTGCAAGAAGTGGATTATTATGAACATCATTATTTTTTATGACAAGTTCTCTAGTATGGACTTGTCATTAAAAATCTTCTTCAAAGTTTAAACTCTTTTGTAAGGTAGCCTATGGTCTTACGATATCTGCAAAACTCAAGATCAATCATCTCATTTTGCATTGGTAAATGATTCACTCCTAGGAGCTTGATATTCTCATCTCACAACCATTGGCCAAATAAAGCATTTACCTTTCCAAATGGGCATGGAAAAGAAGAAGCTGATGCAAAGCTTCATGACCTATAATTTCTCAGTTTGTTGTTGTCTCTAAAAGTCTCAACTTAGGCTGAACTAGCAAATGTTGCTTATTTCCCAAATCTTCCATTTTCTCCTTATTGCCTTCCAATGGAGTTGTTAATTTTTCTTACGGTCTCAATGAGTGTAGGGAAGGAACATAAGTTAAGATTCTCTAAGTGGACTGCATACTTAGTGAACATCTCTTAGATACAGATCTTCATTAACTCTCTCTCATCACATATATCTTGGATGTCCAAGGTGTGTTCTCTGAAGCACTTTATATAATCCATCAAGTCTTCCTTCAAGTTTTGTTATGTTCTTACCATATATGTTATGGAGACCCATTTTTGGGTGAAGAAGAATTTCTTTAGGAATAGCTTGCACATAGACCTCCATGAATTAATGGACCTTGTAAGGAGACTAACATACCGGGTGTATGCCTTTTCAGTCAACAACTTAGAGAATTCTTTCAGTTTGAAGACATCATCTAGCTTGTATACTTCTAGGGTCTCAATAAAGTTAAGTAAATATTCTTTGACACTCTCTTTCTTACTATTGAAAAAGATGAACTTAGGTTTAATATAGTCCTTAGGATGGAGTTTTTCAGCAATGCGTTAATAATAAGGGAGTCTTAACTTTGGCATTCCCACAATCGATTTTGCTTGTATTTCTTTTAAATATATGTCAATGTCTTCCTTTGTTACGAAGGAGGTCTTTAGAGCAAATGCTATAGAAGTAGGTGTAGGGGTAGCCTAACAGTTAAATCCACCAAAACCAATGGGAGGGGGAATGTGTAGTTGAGGGGTTTGTTCTTAAGGAATGCTCTCCTCATTAATTAGAGGATTAACTAGAGGAACTACTTATGTTGGAGTTACTTGGGCGGTACCCTACTACGCAACAATGCTGGTGTTCGGTGGAGCCACACCTTATTGCGTGGCAGTAGTGGTTGCTAACCTTGTGATGAGCGAAGCAAGCATGGTCATGAGTTCATTCGAAGCCCTTGTGTTCTCCAATATAGTTTGCATCCGCAAGGTTAATAGGAGTTTAAGCTGTGAACTACACTGATTGGTATTTTGGGATATTTGAGATAGGTTTAGCTCCATTAGTTTAGTGTTAGGATCTTATGCTTGAGAAGTATTGTTAAATGATCCTCTCTTCCTAGCAGGCACCATTACTCTTTTATCACTTAGCTTTATCCTCAGCGAAGTCACCAAATGTAGATGGGAGGGGTTTCGGCAGCATTAGTCACGTGAGTATCACGTAGATACTACACTATATATGACTTTAGAGAAGTGATATAAAGATGGCAAGTGATGGGATGACCAGAGAGAGAGTGGCAGGGAGGAGGAACAAGTAATCTCAAAAGTCTTGAATGCACAAGTGATAGACAAGGGAGCTAAGGAGACCTTAAGCATCAACCTTGCAATTCTTGGGTAAAGGAGACCATTCTTTGCTTGAACTTTATTTGATCTTTAAGAGCAGAAAATTCTTAATGGACCACCATTTCTCTAATCTTTAGAATCTAGAAAAATCCCTTTAATGAAAAGGAATGTCTGAGTATTTATAGAATCTTAGGCTTAAAGATATCTGTCATATCACTTTAGTGATCAATAGATGAGATGGAGTTTGCTCATTCTAAGATTATCCTAATGAGCTTGCTATAGGCCTAAGGCTACTAGCATTCCTCATAAGTGCATAAGCTTCCTTAAGAAAGGTTGGATGCGAAAGATCGGTCCAACAATCCTTATTTTGAGCCCATTAAGCCAATTCTCTCTTAGTAATCCCAATAATTGGATTAGACTCACTAAGCCCTATTACTTAGCCTAATGAGTCAAGCCAAAGAATTAATGGCCTAGCCTAATGTATTTATATAAAATTTTTACCCTCTATAATATCTAAGAGAAGCATATTAGTGAAATTATTACATCACGGAGTAAACTGAATTGATTTTTTTTCATCAAGGTACTATAGGCAGGATTTTGATTTGATAAATTAATAGTTTTTTGAAGCAAATTCAAGTTTATTCAAATTTTAGATATCAAACCTTATACTAGTTTAAATTAAAATTTTGATTTCCCTTGTCATTCCTCAATTGGATTCAGATGTATCTTGCACCACTTCATGGTAAAAGTGTTCTTAGATAATTCTAAACAAATTAGGTCAATATGAATAAAGGTTGTACCTAAAACATATCCTAGGTGTTTAGCAAGGTCCACAAACTTGGATATGTTAGGCTTAACACACTAATGTTAGTTAGGCAATGAAATAAAAAGTTAGTGCGCTAAAATCAATTAATGAGGGCCATATAATGCTACTATAGTGGAGTGGTTTCTATTTGGATGTTTTATGCATTCAACCGAACGTAAATAGTGTGGTTCATCCGGGGAGTCGATTTATAGTCCAATCAATTCCTCAATCATTTGAGGAACAAAACGTGAATGGCCCTCCCTCCACCTAAAAGCATCTGTCCTTTGAGCATTGGAGATCTTTGTATATTTTGATATAAAGAAATGTTACATCTAGAAGAAATATAACTCTTCAAAAATATTTTAAAATATATAATTTCATATTAACAGTAAACTGAATAATATAAATGATTGTCACTGTTACATGACAAAATATACATCATGAAAAGTAAATAAAATATATATATCATATAGTACATGCCTAAATCTCTAAAGAAGGGGTCCAACCATGGACCAATAGTATTAAAAAAAAAATAAAGAACTCTCATCTTATCAAAATTTGTGAGAAAGATATCTTAATAAATCTCTCCTCTTCTCTATAGAAAATATTCTTTCCCTTTACTAGATTCATTTCAAAATTTATCTTCTTTTTTGCCTTTTCAATTACCACGACAACTGCAGTGATGATTTTTAATTAGAGAATGAAGGTCAAGTGTTCTGACTGTCCAATAGTAGTGGGATAGAAGTATGTACAGTGATAATTTATAATTGGAGAATCATATTCCTAATTCTATGTTCTTTGTTTAAATTGTTTCTTGAGCTATTTAGTCTATAAAAGTACAATTTACTTGTAATTTTTGGATTACCTTTTTGAAAGTATTAATTGTAGGATTTTTTTCTTTTAAAAGACAATATTAATCTCATATTAATAACAATAAGAGGTAATAGATTTATAAAATCAGGATAAGGAGAGTAATCTCATTACTTCTTTTTTTTTTTTTAGTTGGTAAACCGCAATTCTTTTTTTTTTTTAGTTTTTTAATGATTATTTTTTATTAATCAATGTTGTTTTTATTTATTATTTTTTCTAATTATCTTTACTAGGAGCAAAATGGTTGTATACTGATTGAAAAACACCTTTGTATAAAAAGTATAGTGTAATAGTCTTTCATATATATTGTCCTAAAAATTTTGCATAATTTTGGTGATGGAACATGAGCTAATAATAATAATAATAAAAAGGATAACATAAGTAAAATAAAAAAATAAAATGAAATAGTGGGATTGAGAGGGAAAGAAGACGTCCAACTAAACTTATTAGACATCTAAGATTATAAGATAATATTAAAATCACTATATGATGAGAGTTCAAATATATATTAGATAAATAACATATCAACACTAGGTACAAACTTTTAGGTTAAATAACTCAAAAAGGTTTGATAGTATTTTTTGTCAAGATTATTGACTAACTTAGATTATAGGTGATATACTAGCTATTTAGAGTTTATGATGAGAATAAATAGATAATACAACATTGCATGCAAAAATAAATATCCTCGTTGTCATATATGATGAGCATACAAACACATGTCAGGTGGATAACATATTAAAATTAGTTAGACACTTTTGAGTAAAATGATTAAAAATGATTCATTAATTTTTTTTGTTTAGTTATTTGATTGCTTTTGATCTGAAATGTCACACAACCTAATTGGAGTTACCATGTGGATAAAAGGATAATACAGCATCGTAGGCAAAAAAGTAAATACCTTCGTTGTCGTATGTGATGAGCTTGCAGAGACAGAGCATCGTGAGGTGAGCCGAAGAAAGCGCTAACAACTGTCAAGCGAGAGTGAGATAGACCCGTGGGAGCACAAACATGCCTTTCTAAGCAAGCCTAGCTATCTGGTAATATACGTGTTCACATGGGAAGTCCATTCACTTTTGGGTATCGTGAATTGCGTTTTCAGAGAGGGATATTACGAGCTGGGGCCATTTGGTGAGTGCATTATTGTTTCCCAAAATAGTTGGGAAGGAATATAAATGGTCTGGTTCATCTAGGAGCCGATTTATAGTGATAAGATGATATAACTGCCAAAATAAAGAGGTACAAAGGATAAAATATTGTTAAATTATATATTATAATAGAAGTAATATATGTCGCTAATAAATAAAAATCATTATTCCTTTAAAAAGTTTATATATATAATTTTGAAAGTAATGAGTTTTCTTTATTAGCGACATATATTACTTCAATTATAATATATAATTTTTTAAATTTTTATCATTTATATATATAATAAATTGAATAATACGAATAATTGTTATTGATATGTGATTTGTCACAAATTATTAATAGTAAATAACATATCATATATCATATGGTACATGCCTAAATCTCTATCGAAAGGATCCAACCATGAACCCATGGTTTTAAAAAATAAAGAACTCTCATCCTACCAAGATTTGTGAAGAAGATATCCTATTAACTCTCTTTTTTCCAAAAGAAAATATTATTTCCCTTTGTTAGATTCATTTCAAAATTTGTCGTCATTGTTGCCATTTTACCTTGACAACAATAGAGATAATTTTTTATTAGAGAATGATGGTCAGGTGTTGTAAGTATCTCATGGTAATGGGTTAGAAGTATGAGTAGTGATAATTTGTAATTAGATAATCATGCTCCTAACTCTTTGTTCTTTGTTTAAATTGTTTCTTTAGCTATTGGGTCTATAGAAATACAATCTATCTTTTCAAGCTAATATACATGTATACATATTCATATGTATGTACAAATACATATTATACACAAAGATACATACAAGTAGGGATATATATACATATATGTTTATATATTTTGCCCCATTAGTTCAGTTTTAGGATCTTATGCTTGAGAAGTATTGTTAGATGGTCCTCTCTTCCTGGCAAGCACCATTACTCTTTTATCACTTAGCTTTATCCTCAGCGAAGCCACCAAATGTAGATGGGAGGAGTTTCGGCAGCATTAGTCACATGAGTATCACATAGATACTGCACTATACATGACTTTAGAAAAGTGATATAAAGATGATAAGTGATGGGATGACTAGAGAGAGAGTGGTAGGGAGGAAGAATAAGTAATCTCAAAAAGTCTCGAATGCAAAAGTGATAAACAAGAGAGCTAAGGAGACTTCAAGCATCAACCTTGCAATTCTTGGGCAAGGGAGACTATTCTTCGCCTAAACTCTTATTTAATCTTTAAGAGTAGAAAATTCTCAATGGACTACCATTCTCTTATCTCTAGAATCTAGAAAAATCTCTTTAATGAGAATGAATGTTTGAGTATTTATAGAATCTTGGACTTAATGGCATCTGTCAGATTACCTTAATGATTAATAGACGAGATAGTGTTTGCTCATTCTAGGATTATCCTAATGAGCATTCTATAGGCCCAAGGCCAATAGCTTTCCTCATAAGTGCATGAGCTTGCTGAAGAAAGGTTGGATGCAAATGATTGGTCTAACAATCTTTGTTCTGAGCCTATTAAGCTAATTCTCCCCTAGTCATCCCAATAATTGGATCGGATTAACTAGGCCATATCACTTAGTTTAATTAGTCAAATCAAATAATTAATGGGCCTAGCCTAATGTATTTATATTAAATTTTTAGCCCTCTACAATATCCAAGAGAAGCATATTAGTGAAATTATTACATCACAGAGTAAACCAAATTGATTTTTCTTATCAAGGTACTATAGGTAAGATTTTGATTTGATAAATTAATAGTTTCATGAACCAAATTCATGTTTATTCAAATTTTAGATATCAAACCTTATACTATTTTAAATTAAAATTTTGATTTCCATTGTCATTCCACATTTGGATTTAGATATATCTTGCACCAGTTCATGATAAAAGTATTCTTAGATAATTTTAAACAAATTAGGTCAATATGAATAAAGGTTGCACCTAAAACATATCCTAAGTGTTTAACAAGGTCCACATACATGGATATGTTAGGCTTAACACACTAATGTTAGTTAGGCAATGAAATAAAAGTTAGTGTGCTAAAATCAATTAATGAGGGCCATATAATGCTACTATAGTGGAGTGGTTTCTATTTTGATGTTTTATGCATTCAACCGAATGTAAATGGTCTGGTTCATCCGGGGAATCGATTTATAGTCCAATCAATTCTTCAATCATTTGAGAAACAAAACGTGAATGGCCCTCCCTCCACTTAAAAGCATCTGTCCTTTTCTTTCTCATTCTACTTATTTGGAAACTCGTGACATGCGCAGAATTTTAGTTTAAATAGATTTACTTATGAAAAAAAATACATTTATTTAAAATATTATCATAATTAATATATTATTAATGTATGTTTGTAAATTATTTTAAATTTGATCTATTATTTAATTTAAACTATTAATTCATATGAGCATTGGAGATCTTTGTATATTTTGATATAAAGAAATTTTATATCAAGAAGAAATACAACTCTTCAAAAATATTTAGAACTATATGATTTCATATTAACAGTAAACTAGATAATATAAATGATTGTCATCGATACATGAAAAAACACATATCATGAAAAGTAAATAACATATCATATATCATTTTGTACATGCCTAATTCTCTAAAGAAAGGGTCTAACCATGGACCAATAGTATTAAAAAAAAATAAAGAACTCTCGTCTTATCAAAATTTCTGAGAAAGATATCTAAAACAAGAAATGATTTTAATAGGAATAAATCGCAAAACCTCATACTTGTAAAAAAAACACTTTCTTCATCACTTAATTAAATCCATCTAATAATATAGATTGCTTTTTAAAATATAAATTTGAAACCAATTTTGAGTTTTCTCTAGAAACATTTAATAATTAATTTTTTTTTTCGAGCTTTAGTGGAGAGGAGGGGGTAGGACCCCGCCTAGCTTGGATCTGTCCCTAAGTATAGTGCTATACGTACGTACGTACGTACGTACGTATGTATGTATGTAAGTATGTATGTATGTACATATTATTATTATTATCAAGGTATTTCTTTGTGATATATAGACATAATATATACTTATATCTTTATAAAGCACACATACAAAAAAAAATATATACATATATATATATATCTTTGTGTATAACGCTATAAAATATATAGCACTATGTATGTGTTGATATGTATAAACATATGCATTATTTGCAAAATAAAAATATATAATATTTTAACATGTATACACAGACACAATACATAGATATAATATTTATAATTTTACATATTTGCATATAGCACCATATAGTATATAGCACTATGTATGTGGTGACATGCATAAACATATGTATTATTACATAATAACCATATAATATATTATAATGAATATGTGTACACATGCTTGCACACACAAAGACATAGATACATATGTACATATACAATATTGTGATTTCATACATGCATATAAAATAGGTACATTAAATTGATATTAAATAATTAAATACACAATACATTGTAACATGTATACATATAAGCGTACATGTTATAGGCTTCTCTTGAAGCCCACTTTTCCTCTTTTTACCACATCGAGATCCACTAAGTATAGAACCCATAACCAAAGCTTGTTCAATTTCCTAGAATCATTTAGATGTGCCTTGTGAACTATGGGGTAGTTAGTAGATAAGATTAGATCATAGCTGTTAGATCAAATAAATCTTAGTTTTCCATTAATGGATGTTTAGCGTATATTAGGATGTTTTGCTCTCATTTGTAAATCATCTTAAAAATAAGAATTAATCTTATTCTTGCATGTTTCTCTCTCTAAACTTTCTTCATTGTTGAGTGTGTTTCTTGTGCCTTTTGAAGAAATGGTTAGGTTAGCCTCTTTACGAAGAGTCTAGAAAGTCTAAGTGTCACACATTGGTATTAAGAGAATTCCATACATGATAAATGGTTTTAGAGTGAGCTTTCAAATAGAGATGGAAGGGAACGTTGTTTATGATTCTAGGTCACAACAAGTGAGATGTTGTATTTTTAATTCTATATTATTTGTCTCCCTTGCCAATTTATGTGTTAATTTCTCAATGGACACATAAATATGCTATTAATAAATATATGGTGAAAATGTATAGGGACACATAAAAAGAAGTGGATTTAGACTCCTTCAACTCATTTGTTATGCCTCAAATCCAAGGGTGCTATAGTGTGCTGCATATCCCTACTCCATGTACAAGGCTTGTCCTTATGCTCTCTAGGTTTCTTCTAAGTCCAATTTAGAGTTTAACAAAAAAAAAATTACCCCAAAAGGGGTGAGTAAAACCCAAAAAGCAACAATTGTCATACAAACACACATAATGGAAATGACATAACACATGCACACTTAACTTCTAATGCAACAATCAATTATACAACATAATACTATTTTAATTTAGTATATATTTGATTAATCCAAACGCACACACACAAGCCATTTGGAACTACACCCCATGAGTCTAAGCTTTAAAAGTATGGATCCTTGATGCACCTATGATCCTTTTTTTTTTTTTTTTTGTTGGAAAGTATGAACCTTTTATGCATCAAGTTTGAAGACTAAAATCTCAATATAACAATAGATCCAAAGATCTCAACAACTTATAACAATGATAGATTTGAAAATCCCATGACCTTAATATATTGTGTTGTAGGTTCTAGGAGTCTAGCAGTGTAGGTTTATAGCTATTTCAAACATTTTTCCAAAGCATTTTTCTTTTATTCAAGCATAATCATTGATTAGCAACTTAATATCAATACAATATTAATCAAATTATAAACTAATCATAAGATGCACATGCATCAAGTAGACATAACTCACTCACCTTTATATTTATCATCAAATATCTTTAATCCATATTGTTGATCGAGTCCTATAATAAGATTAAACAATTAAATTATTTATTTTAGCTTGTCTATTTGATAAGTTTTAATCTATTTATTAGTGTAACCTAATACTTCTAGCTATAGGTGCTTAAGGTTCCTCTTTAATTTAACTTAGGATGAATTAACCAGATAGAGAAGGGAAATTAACCAGAGACAAGGCGGTGTGGTTGATCGGGTGGTTGATTCAATGATCAGCCAGAGTCTTGTCTACCCGTTTCTTCATCTATTCTTTCTTACAATTCATCTAGGGTTTCATCATATTTCCATCTTATCCAATTATTTTGATATCATGGATATTTCTACCTTAGTAAAATCATTCTTAGTTGGTTGATTTGTATGAACATAAGCATCTTCATGGCATTGTTGGAGGTAATTTTGTAGATTTATACCTTAAATGAAATTCAAAACGATCCATCATCTACTTACTTGAATATTTTTTGGTGTGAGCAAGACAAAAGTATTGGTTACTTAATCCAGAATTCGTCCATTGTGAAGGATTGATGGATTTTTTCAAATCTCTACATTGATCCAGGATAGCCATGTTAAGACTGGGTTCTAGACGCGTGTCCACCGTTTTAGAAATATAAACGATTAATGACACCAATTAATCGATAATAAGTGCAATTCTCCTTATAGAGCAGTGATGATCATGCCGAGTATTTATGCAAAATACATACGGTTGGATGGGGCCAATTAGCTCAATTTTAAAAAAGTTTCAATATTACTAATATACCATATGGATGAATTAATGATGCATAAGTACAAATAAAATGTCAATATGTGGAAACATCAAAGGTAACTTTTCAAAAGAGGTAAATGTTACATTTGATACTTAACCTAACTTATTTTTGTAATTAGCAATTTGAAGTTTAAAAGTATTAATTTATTAATTATAAAATTTTCAAGGTTATTTATATTACCTAGATTAACTCTATTAAACTGTTAATAGCAAGAAAAGGAAAATTTTATGTATTTAATTGCAAAAAGGGTAAAATTCAAGTGGCTATTTACAAAAATGAATAAAGTTTAGTATCAAATTAATACTTTTAAACTTTTGGTAGTTAATTACAAAAATAAGTAAAGTTTATGTCCTTAATGTAACATTTATCTTTCTAAAAATTCCTACTATCATGCTCACATGATTAAATAGGATTAGTATATGCTACTTTTGTCATCTCAACAGTGCTGCATCGTCCAACAATGAGATTCCTTAATGCAACGGAGCACAGGAAGAAAATAGATGACACTGCAAGCTTTAATCCATGCTATACGGTTTTGTGCTGAGTGATAATCCATGGTGAATGCAGACCTCGTTGAGGGATTCTACTTTTAAATATAGTAATTTAAAAAAAATTACATAAATATTATATTTAAAATAATTATTTCTAAAATAGGTTTTGAAGTTGCGGACGTAGTTTGCGACTTTAGGGGAGGAAAAAAAAATTTAAAACTGAAAACATAGATCAAGTCTATGCTTTCAATTCTGCCACACAAGTTAATCCCATTGTCCGTTTTTTTTTTTTTTCTTTAACATCGATTGTCAATATAAAAAGCAACTCACATGACAACAGTATAGAAAAAAAATATAAATATAGAAATAGATGACATTTATTGTATTTTTCATATCTTCAAACTAGATCTATGTTTTTTTTTTCTCTCGTTCATAGGAAAAAAAAAAAGAAGAAGTGTTTTTGCAAAGAAAAGAGGGATTTGAACTAATACAGCAAGATCTAAGCATTTTTTCAACAATTAATCGATTGTTATAGTTTTTTTAGAGAAATTAAAGTTTATTTTTTTACTATGTTTAACGTTATTATTTGAGGAAAATGTGGCTGTAATATTATATTATATTGAAAATGTTGCTGCAATTTTATATTCTATTCAAAGTATTACTGCTTATTACTAGTTTGTAGTGTATTAGATATGATCCTTGGAGCAAATGATATAGAAGTAGGTGTAAGGGTAGCCTGACAATTAAATCCACCAAGACCATTGGGAGGGGGAATGTGTAGTTGAGGGGTTTGTTCCTAAGGAATGTTCTCCTCATCAATTAGAGGATTAACTCGAAGAACTACTTATGTTGGAGTTGCTTGGGTGGTGCCCTGCTATGCAACAATGCTGGTGTTTGGTGGAGCCACACCTTGTTGCATGGCAGCAGTGGTAGCCAACCCTGTGATGAGTGAAGCAAGCATGGTCATGAGTTCATTCGAAGCCCTTGTGTTCTCCTGTATAATTTGCATCGGCAAGGTCTATGGGATTTTAGGTTGTGAACTGCACTGATTGGTATTTCGCGATATTTGAGATCGGTTTTGCTCCATTATTTTAGTGTTAGGATCTTATGCTTGAGAAGTATTGTTAGATGGTCCTCTCTTCCTAGCAGGCACCATTACTCCTTTATCACCTAACTTTGTCCCCAACGAAGTCACCAAATGTAGATGGGAGGGGTTTTGGCAACATTAGTCACGTGAGTATCACGTAGATACCGCACTATAAATGACTTTAGAGAAGTAATATAAAGATGGCAAGTGATGGGATGACTAGAGAGAGAGTGGCACGGAGGAGGAACAAGTAATCTCAAAAGTCTTGAATGCACAAGTGACAGACAAGGGAGCTAAGGAGACCTTAAGCATCAACCTTGCAATTCTTGGGCAAGGGAGACCATTCTTTGCCTAAACTCTTATTTGATCTTTAAGAGTAGAAAATTCTCAATAGACCACCATTTCTCTAATCTTTAGAATCTAGAAAAAATCCCTTTAATGAAAAGGAATGATCGAGTATTTATAGAATCTTGAGCTTAATGATATCCGTTAAATCACTTTAGTGATCAATAGACGAGATGGAGTTTGCTCATTCTAGGATTATCCTAATGAGCTTGCTATAGGCCTAAGGCTAATAGCTTTCCTCATAAGTGCATGAGCTTGCTTAAGAAAGGTTGGATGCGAACGATCGGTCCAACAATCCTTGTTTTGAGCCCAATAAGCCAATTCTCTCTTAATCATCCCAATAATTGGATTAGACTCACTAAGCCCTATTACCTAGCCTAACGAGCCAAGTCAAATAATTAATGGGCTTAGCCTAATGTATTTATATAAAATTTTTACCCTCTACAATATCCAAGAGAAGCATATTAGTGAAATTATTACATCACGGAGTAAATTGAATTGATTTTTCTCATCAAGGTACGATAGGCAGGATTTTGATTTGATAAATTAATAGTTTCGTGAAGCAAGTTCAAGTTTATTTAAGTTTTAGATTTCAAACCTTATATTATTTTAAATTAAAATTTTGATTTCCCTTGTTATTCCACATTTGGATTCAAATGTATCTTGCACCACTTCATGGTAAAAGTGTTCTTAGATAATTCTAAACTAATTAGGTCAATATGAATAAAGGTTGTACCTAAAACATATCCTAGGTGTTTAACAAGGTCCACATACTTGGATATGTTAGGCTTAACACACTAATGTTAGTTAGGCTTAACACACTAATGTTAGTTAGGCAATGAAATAAAAAGTTAGTGTGTTAAAATCAATTAATGAGGGCCATATAATGCTACTATAGTGGAGTGGTTTCTATTTGGATGTTTTATGCATTCAACCGAACATAAATAGTGTGGTTCATCCGGGGAGTCAATTTATAGTCTAATCAATTCCTCAATCATTTGAGGAACAAAACGTGAATGGCCCTCCCTCCACCTAAAAGCATCTGTCCTTTGAGCATTGGAGATCTTTGTATATTTTGATATAAAGAAATGTTACATCTAGAAGAAATATAACTCTTCAAAAATATTTTAAAATATATAATTTCATATTAACAGTAAACTGAATAATATAAATGATTGTCACTGTTACATGACAAAATATACATCATGAAAAGTAAATAAAATATATATATCATATAGTACATGCCTAAATCTCTAAAGAAGGGGTCCAACCATGGACCAATAGTATTAAAAAAAAATAAAGAACTCTCATCTTATCAAAATTTGTGAGAAAGATATCTTAATAAATCTCTCCTCTTCTCTATAGAAAATATTCTTTCCCTTTACTAGATTCATTTCAAAATTTATCTTCTTTTTTGCCTTTTCAATTACCACGACAACTGCAGTGATGATTTTTAATTAGAGAATGAAGGTCAAGTGTTCTGACTGTCCAATAGTAGTGGGATAGAAGTATGTACAGTGATAATTTATAATTGGAGAATCATATTCCTAATTCTATGTTCTTTGTTTAAATTGTTTCTTGAGCTATTTAGTCTATAAAAGTACAATTTACTTGTAATTTTTGGATTACCTTTTTGAAAGTATTAATTGTAGGATTTTTTTCTTTTAAAAGACAATATTAATCTCATATTAATAACAATAAGAGGTAATAGATTTATAAAATCAGGATAAGGAGAGTAATCTCATTACTTCTTTTTTTTTTTTTAGTTGGTAAACCGCAATTCTTTTTTTTTTTTAGTTTTTTAATGATTATTTTTTATTAATCAATGTTGTTTTTATTTATTATTTTTTCTAATTATCTTTACTAGGAGCAAAATGGTTGTATACTGATTGAAAAACACCTTTGTATAAAAAGTATAGTGTAATAGTCTTTCATATATATTGTCCTAAAAATTTTGCATAATTTTGGTGATGGAACATGAGCTAATAATAATAATAATAAAAAGGATAACATAAGTAAAATAAAAAAATAAAATGAAATAGTGGGATTGAGAGGGAAAGAAGACGTCCAACTAAACTTATTAGACATCTAAGATTATAAGATAATATTAAAATCACTATATGATGAGAGTTCAAATATATATTAGATAAATAACATATCAACACTAGGTACAAACTTTTAGGTTAAATAACTCAAAAAGGTTTGATAGTATTTTTTGTCAAGATTATTGACTAACTTAGATTATAGGTGATATACTAGCTATTTAGAGTTTATGATGAGAATAAATAGATAATACAACATTGCATGCAAAAATAAATATCCTCGTTGTCATATATGATGAGCATACAAACACATGTCAGGTGGATAACATATTAAAATTAGTTAGACACTTTTGAGTAAAATGATTAAAAATGATTCATTAATTTTTTTTGTTTAGTTATTTGATTGCTTTTGATCTGAAATGTCACACAACCTAATTGGAGTTACCATGTGGATAAAAGGATAATACAGCATCGTAGGCAAAAAAGTAAATACCTTCGTTGTCGTATGTGATGAGCTTGCAGAGACAGAGCATCGTGAGGTGAGCCGAAGAAAGCGCTAACAACTGTCAAGCGAGAGTGAGATAGACCCGTGGGAGCACAAACATGCCTTTCTAAGCAAGCCTAGCTATCTGGTAATATACGTGTTCACATGGGAAGTCCATTCACTTTTGGGTATCGTGAATTGCGTTTTCAGAGAGGGATATTACGAGCTGGGGCCATTTGGTGAGTGCATTATTGTTTCCCAAAATAGTTGGGAAGGAATATAAATGGTCTGGTTCATCTAGGAGCCGATTTATAGTGATAAGATGATATAACTGCCAAAATAAAGAGGTACAAAGGATAAAATATTGTTAAATTATATATTATAATAGAAGTAATATATGTCGCTAATAAATAAAAATCATTATTCCTTTAAAAAGTTTATATATATAATTTTGAAAGTAATGAGTTTTCTTTATTAGCGACATATATTACTTCAATTATAATATATAATTTTTTAAATTTTTATCATTTATATATATAATAAATTGAATAATACGAATAATTGTTATTGATATGTGATTTGTCACAAATTATTAATAGTAAATAACATATCATATATCATATGGTACATGCCTAAATCTCTATCGAAAGGATCCAACCATGAACCCATGGTTTTAAAAAATAAAGAACTCTCATCCTACCAAGATTTGTGAAGAAGATATCCTATTAACTCTCTTTTTTCCAAAAGAAAATATTATTTCCCTTTGTTAGATTCATTTCAAAATTTGTCGTCATTGTTGCCATTTTACCTTGACAACAATAGAGATAATTTTTTATTAGAGAATGATGGTCAGGTGTTGTAAGTATCTCATGGTAATGGGTTAGAAGTATGAGTAGTGATAATTTGTAATTAGATAATCATGCTCCTAACTCTTTGTTCTTTGTTTAAATTGTTTCTTTAGCTATTGGGTCTATAGAAATACAATCTATCTTTTCAAGCTAATATACATGTATACATATTCATATGTATGTACAAATACATATTATACACAAAGATACATACAAGTAGGGATATATATACATATATGTTTATATATTTTGCCCCATTAGTTCAGTTTTAGGATCTTATGCTTGAGAAGTATTGTTAGATGGTCCTCTCTTCCTGGCAAGCACCATTACTCTTTTATCACTTAGCTTTATCCTCAGCGAAGCCACCAAATGTAGATGGGAGGAGTTTCGGCAGCATTAGTCACATGAGTATCACATAGATACTGCACTATACATGACTTTAGAAAAGTGATATAAAGATGATAAGTGATGGGATGACTAGAGAGAGAGTGGTAGGGAGGAAGAATAAGTAATCTCAAAAAGTCTCGAATGCAAAAGTGATAAACAAGAGAGCTAAGGAGACTTCAAGCATCAACCTTGCAATTCTTGGGCAAGGGAGACTATTCTTCGCCTAAACTCTTATTTAATCTTTAAGAGTAGAAAATTCTCAATGGACTACCATTCTCTTATCTCTAGAATCTAGAAAAATCTCTTTAATGAGAATGAATGTTTGAGTATTTATAGAATCTTGGACTTAATGGCATCTGTCAGATTACCTTAATGATTAATAGACGAGATAGTGTTTGCTCATTCTAGGATTATCCTAATGAGCATTCTATAGGCCCAAGGCCAATAGCTTTCCTCATAAGTGCATGAGCTTGCTGAAGAAAGGTTGGATGCAAATGATTGGTCTAACAATCTTTGTTCTGAGCCTATTAAGCTAATTCTCCCCTAGTCATCCCAATAATTGGATCGGATTAACTAGGCCATATCACTTAGTTTAATTAGTCAAATCAAATAATTAATGGGCCTAGCCTAATGTATTTATATTAAATTTTTAGCCCTCTACAATATCCAAGAGAAGCATATTAGTGAAATTATTACATCACAGAGTAAACCAAATTGATTTTTCTTATCAAGGTACTATAGGTAAGATTTTGATTTGATAAATTAATAGTTTCATGAACCAAATTCATGTTTATTCAAATTTTAGATATCAAACCTTATACTATTTTAAATTAAAATTTTGATTTCCATTGTCATTCCACATTTGGATTTAGATATATCTTGCACCAGTTCATGATAAAAGTATTCTTAGATAATTTTAAACAAATTAGGTCAATATGAATAAAGGTTGCACCTAAAACATATCCTAAGTGTTTAACAAGGTCCACATACATGGATATGTTAGGCTTAACACACTAATGTTAGTTAGGCAATGAAATAAAAAGTTAGTGTGCTAAAATCAATTAATGAGGGCCATATAATGCTACTATAGTGGAGTGGTTTCTATTTTGATGTTTTATGCATTCAACCGAATGTAAATGGTCTGGTTCATCCGGGGAATCGATTTATAGTCCAATCAATTCTTCAATCATTTGAGAAACAAAACGTGAATGGCCCTCCCTCCACTTAAAAGCATCTGTCCTTTTCTTTCTCATTCTACTTATTTGGAAACTCGTGACATGCGCAGAATTTTAGTTTAAATAGATTTACTTATGAAAAAAAATACATTTATTTAAAATATTATCATAATTAATATATTATTAATGTATGTTTGTAAATTATTTTAAATTTGATCTATTATTTAATTTAAACTATTAATTCATATGAGCATTGGAGATCTTTGTATATTTTGATATAAAGAAATTTTATATCAAGAAGAAATACAACTCTTCAAAAATATTTAGAACTATATGATTTCATATTAACAGTAAACTAGATAATATAAATGATTGTCATCGATACATGAAAAAACACATATCATGAAAAGTAAATAACATATCATATATCATTTTGTACATGCCTAATTCTCTAAAGAAAGGGTCTAACCATGGACCAATAGTATTAAAAAAAAATAAAGAACTCTCGTCTTATCAAAATTTCTGAGAAAGATATCTAAAACAAGAAATGATTTTAATAGGAATAAATCGCAAAACCTCATACTTGTAAAAAAAACACTTTCTTCATCACTTAATTAAATCCATCTAATAATATAGATTGCTTTTTAAAATATAAATTTGAAACCAATTTTGAGTTTTCTCTAGAAACATTTAATAATTAATTTTTTTTTTCGAGCTTTAGTGGAGAGGAGGGGGTAGGACCCCGCTTAGCTTGGATCTGTCCCTAAGTATAGTGCTATACGTACGTACGTACGTACGTATGTATGTATGTATGTATATATGTAAGTATGTATGTATGTACATATTATTATTATTATCAAGGTATTTCTTTGTGATATATAGACATAATATATACTTATATCTTTATAAAGCACACATACAAAAAAAAATATATACATATATATGGGAAGTCCATTCACTTTTGGGTATCGTGAATTGCGTTTTCAGAGAGGGATATTACGAGCTGGGGCCATTTGGTGAGTGCATTATTGTTTCCCAAAATAGTTGGGAAGGAATATAAATGGTCTGGTTCATCTAGGAGCCGATTTATAGTGATAAGATGATATAACTGCTAAATAAAGAGGTACAAAGGATAATTTTTTTTTAAAATTATATATTATAATAGAAGTAATATATGTTGCTAATAAATAAAAATCATTATTCCTTTAAAAAGTTTATATATATATATAATTTTGAAAGTAATGAGTTTTATTTATTAGCAACATATATTACTTTGATTATAATATATAATTTTTAAAATTTTTATCATTTACATATATAATAAATTGGATAATACGAATGATTGTTATTGATACATGATTTGTCACAAATTATTAATAGCAAACAACATATCATATATCATATTGTACATGCCTAAATCTCTATTGAAAGGGTCCAACGATGAACCCATGGTTTTAAAAAATAAAGAGCTCTCATCCTACCAAAATTTGTGAGGAAGATATCCTAATAACTCTCCTTTGTCCGAAAGAAAATATTATTTCACTTTGTTAGATTCATGTCAAAATTTATCGTCATTGTTGCCATTTTACCTTGACAACAATAGAGATAATTTTTAATTAGAGGATGGAGGTTAGGTGTTGTAAGTATCCCATGATAATGGGTTAGAAGTATGAGCAGTGATAATTTGTAATTAGATAATCATGCTCCTAACTCTTTGTTCTTTGTTTAAATTGTTTCTTCAGCTATTGGGTCTATAGAAATACAATCTATCTTTTCAAGCTAATATACATGTATACATATTCATATGTATGTATAAATACATATTATACACAAAGATACATACAAGTAGGTATATATATATATATGTATATGTATTTTGCTCCATTAGTTCAGTTTTAGGATCTTACGCTTGAGAAGTATTGTTAGATGGTCCTCTCTTCCTGGCAGGCACCATTACTCTTTTATCACTAAGCTTTGTCCCCAGCGAAGTCACTAAATGTAGATGGGAGGAGTTTCGGTAGCATTAGTCATGTGAGTATCACGTAGATACCGCACTACACTTGACTTTAGAGAGGTGATATAAAGATAACAAGTGATGGGATGACTAGAGAGAGAGTGGCAGGGAGGAGGATTAAGTAATCTCAAAATGTCTCGAATGCACAAGTGATGGACAAGAGAGCTAGGGAGACTTCAAGTATCAACCTTGCAATTCTTGGGCAAGGGAGACCATTCTTCGCCTAAACTCTTATTTGATCTTTAAGAAAAGAAAATTCTCAATGGACTACCATTTCTCTTATCTCTAGAATCTAGAAAAATCTCTTTAATGAGTAGGAATGTTTGAGTATTTATAGGATCTTGAACTTAATGACATTTGTCAGATTACCTTAATGATCAATAGGCCAGATAGTGTTTGCTCATTCTAGGATTATCCTAATGAGCATTCTATAGGCCCAAGGCCAATAGCTTTCCTCATACATGCATGAGCTTGCTTAAGAAAGGTTGGATGCAAATGATTGGTCTAACAATTTTTGTTTTGAGCCCATTAAGCCAATTCTCCCTTAGTCATCCCAATAATTGGATCAGACTCACTAGGCCATATCACTTAGCCTAATGAGTCAAGCCAAATAATTAATGAGTCTTGCTCAATATATTTATATAAAATTTTTAGCCCTTTACAATATCCAAGGGAAGCATATTAGTGAAATTATTACATCACAAAGTAAACTAAATTGATTTTTCTTATCAAGGTACTATAGGTAAGATTTTGATTTGATAAATTAATAGTTTCATGAACCAAATTCATGTTTAGTCAAATTTTAGATATCAAACCTTATACTATTTTAAATTAAAATTTTGATTTCCCTTGTCATTCCACATTTGGATTCAGATGTATCTTGCACCAGTTCATGGTAAAAGTATTCTTAGATAATTCTAAACTAATTAGGTCAATATGAATAAAGGTTGTACCTAAAACATATCCTAGGTGTTTAACAAGGTCCACATACTTGGATATGTTAGGCTTAACACACTAATGTTAGTTAGGCGATGAAATAAAAAGTTAGTGTGCTAAAATCAATTAATGAGGGCCATATAATGCTACTATAGTGGAGTGGTTTCTATTTGGATGTTTTATGCTTTCAACCGAACGTAAATGGTCTGGTTCGTCCAGGGAGTCGATTTATAGTCCAATCAATTCCCCAATCATTCGAGAAACATAATGTGAATGGCCCTCCCTCCACTTAAAAGCGTCTCTCCTTTTCTTTCTCATTCTAGTTGTTTGGAAGCTTGTGACATGTGCAGAATTTTAATTTAAATAGATATACTTATGAAAAACAATACATTTTATTTAAAGTATTATCGTAATTAATATATTATTAATGTATGTTTGTAAATTATTTTAAATCTGATCTATTATTTAATTTAAACTATTATTTCATATGAGCATTAGAGATCTTTGTATATTTTGATATAAAGAAATTTTATATCTAGAAGAAATAAAACTCTTCAAAAATATTTAGAAGTATATGATTTTATATTAACAGTAAACTGGATAATAAAAATGATTATCATCGATACATGACAAAACACATATCTTAAAAAGTGAATAACATATCATATCATTTAGTACATGCCTAAATCTCTAAAGAAGGGATCCAACCGTGGACCAATAGTATTTTTAATAAAGAACTCTCATCTTATCGAAATTTGTGAGAAAGATATCTAAAACAAGAAATGATTTTAATAGGAATAAATCCCAAAACCTCATATTTGTAAAAAACACACTTCATCATTTAATTAAATCCATCTAATAATATAGATTTCGTTTTAAAATATAAATGTGAAACCAATTTTGATTTTTCTTTAGAAACATTTAATAATTAATTTTTTTTTCGAGCTTTAGTGGAGAGGAGGGGGTAAGACCCTGCCTAGCTTAGATCTATCCCTAAATATAGTGCTATACGTATGTATGTATGTATGTATGTATGTATGTATGTATTATTATTATTATTATTATTATTATCAAGGTATTTCTTTGTGATATATAGATATAATATATAATTATATCCTTATAGAGCACACGTACAATATATATATATATATATATATATCATTGTGTATAACACTATAAAATATATAGCACTATGTATGTGTTGATATGTATAAACATATGTATTATTTGCAAAATAAAAATATAATATATTTTAACATGTATACATAGACAAGCACAAACATAAAGACATATATATATATATATATACACACATCATATATTGTGTTTTCTTATTGTAAAATATGTAGTATGATGTATATTTTTTTATATTGAAATAGAATATATTGCTATATATACCTATGTATTATCAAGGTACTTACATGTAATACATAGATATAATATTTATAATTTTACATATTTGCATATAGCGCCATATAGTATATAGCACTATGTATGTGGTGATATGCATAAACATATGTATTATTACATAATAATCATATAATATATTATAATGAATGTGTGTACACATGCATGCACAACACAGAGACATAGATACATATGTACATATACAATATTGTGATTTCATACATGCAAATAAAACAAGTACATTAAATTGATAATAAATAATTAAATACACAATACATTGTAACATCTTTACATATAAGCACGCATGTCATAGGCTTCTCTCGAAGCCCACTTTTCCTCTTTTTACCACATTGAGATCCACTAAGTGTAGAACCTATAACCAAAGCTTGATCGATTTCCTATAATCATTTAGATGTGCCTTGTAAACTATGGGGTAGTTAGTAGATAAGATTAGATCATGGCTGTTAGATTGAATAAATCTTAGTTGTCCATTAATAGATGCTTATCGTATATTAGGATCTTTTGCTCTCATTTGTAAATCATCTTAAAAATAAGAATTAATCTTGTTCTTACATGTTTCTCTCTCTAAACTTTCTTCATTGGTGAGTGTGTTTCTTGTGTCTTTTGAAGGAATGGTTGGGTTAGCCTCTTTACAAAGAGTCTAGAGAGTTTAAGTGTCACACATTGGTATTAAGAGCGTTCCACACATGATAAATGGTTTTAGAGTGAACTTTCAATTAGAGATGGAAGGGAACGTTGTTTATGATTCCAAGTCACAACTAGTGAGATGTTGTATTTTTAATTCTATATTATTTGTCTCCCTTGCCAATTTATGTGTTAATTTCTCAATGGACACATAAATAAGCTATTAATAAATATATGGTGAAAATGTATAGAAACTCATAAAAAGAAGTGGATTTAGACTCCTTCAACTCATTTGTTATGCCTCAAATCCAAGGGTGCTATAGTGTGCCGCATATCCCTACTACACGCACAAGGCTTGTCCTTATGCTCTTTAGTTTTCTTCTAAGTCCAATTTAGAGTTTAACCAAAATAAATTTCCCCGAAAGGGGTGAGTAAAACCCAAAAAGCAACAATTATCATACAAACACATATAATGTAAATAACATAACACATGCACACTTAACTTCTAATGCAACAATCAATTATACAACATAATACTATTTTAATTTAGTATATATTTGATTAATCCAAACACACACACAAGCCATTTGGAACTACACCCCATGAGTCTAAGCTTTAAAAGTATGGATCCTTGATGCACCTATGATCCTTTTTTTTTTCTTTTTTTTTTTTGTTGGAAGTATGAACCTTTTATGCATCAAGTTTAAAGACTAAAATCTCAATATAACAATAGATCTAAAGATCTCAACAACTTATAACAATGATGGATTTGAAAATCCCATGACCTTAATATATTGTGTTGTAGGTTCTAGGAGTCTAGCAGTGTAGGTTTATAGCTATTTCAAAGATTTTTCCAAAGCATTTTTCTTTTATTCAAGCACAATCATTGATTAGCAACTTAATATCAATGCAATATTAATCAAATTATAAACTAATCATAAGACGCACATGCATCAAGTAGACAAAACTCACTCACCTTTATATTTATCATGAAATATCTTTATTCCATATTGTTGATCGAGTTCTATAATAAGATTAAACAATTAAATTATTTATTTTGGCTTGTTTATTTGATTTGTTTTAATCTATTTATTAGTGTAACCTAATACTTCTAGCTATAGGTGCTTAAGGTTCCTCTTTAATTTAACTTAGGATGGATTAACCAGATAGAGAAGGGAAATTAACCAGAGACAAGGTGGTGTGGTTGATCAGGTGGTTAATTCAGCGATCAGCCAGAGTCTTGTCCACCTGTTTCTTCATCTATTCTTTCTTACAATTCATCAAGGGTTTCAACATATTTCCATCTTATCCAATTATTTTGATATTATGGATATTTCTACTTTAGTAAACTCATTCTTAGTTGGATGATTTGTATGAACATAAGCATCTTCATGGCATTGTTGGAGGTAATTTTGTAGATTTATACCTTAAATGAAATTCAAAACGATCCATCATCTACTTACTTGAATATTTTTTGGTGTGAGCGAGACAGAAGTATTGGTTACTTAATCCACAATTTGTCCATTGTCAAGGATTGATGGATTTTTCAAATCTGTACATTGATCCAGGATAGCCATGTTAAGACTGGGTTCTAGACGCATGTCCACCGTTTTAGAAATATAAACGATTAATGACACCAATTAATTGATAATAAGTGCAATTCTCCTTATAGAGCAGTGATGATCATTCCGATTATTTATTCAAAATACATACTGTTTGATGGTTAGCTCAATTTTAAAAAAGTTTCAATATTACTAATATACCATATGGATGAATTAATGATGCATAAGTACAAATAAAATGTCAATATGTGGAAACATCAAAGGTAACTTTTTAAAAGAGAGTAAATGTTACATTTGATACTTAACCTAACTTATTTTTGTAATTAGCAATTTGAAGTTTAAAAGTATTAATTTATTTATTATAAATTTTTCAAGGTTATTTATAGTCCCCAGATTAACTCTATTAAACTGTTAATAGCAAGAAAAGGAAAATTTTATGCATTTAATTGAAAAAAGGGTAAAATTCAAGTAGTTAATTATAAAAATGAGTAAAGTTTAGTATTAAATTTATACTTTTAAATTTTAGATAGTTAATTACAAAAATAAGTAAAGTTTATATCCTTAATGTAACATTTATCTTTCTAAAAATTCCTACTATCATGCTCACATGATTAAATAGGATTAGTAATTGCTTACCTCTCTTTCAAAGATACGGTGTGTATTAGTACTAATAAATCTTTTCCATTTAAAACATTGTTGACTTATTGCCATTTATTGGGTGCCTAGGGGTGAAGCCAAATTTATGCAATTAAGGAGCTTACTTACTTTCATATTTATAGATTCTTATTTGGTATCTTTACATTTATTCTATATTCTGGAGGATCTTTAAAAAGCTTAAGTAACATTTAATTGATATTCAAACTAGCTTGAGAATAAATAATGAACAAACGTTCTCTAATTGACTTTATAGCTTGTAATCGTTGATTATTAATCTGTGAAGCACACGTTCTCTCCAAGTCAATATAAGCCAAATTCTTTGTGTAAATGACGATGGATGTGTGGAATGAATATTAAGTATCGTGAAAACTAATCGGATATAATCTATTTGTGTGATACGTTTTCAGTTAAAAAAAATTTAAATTTCATAGTTCTTTTATTACATAATAATCATAATCTTCCTTTTATATATAATTATATATTTGATAAAACATCCTAACTAAGAGCATGTTTATTAGGATGCTTGGCACATATTTTCATCCTAAGCACCCTAACATCTTTGATAAATCTCATGAACTCCAAGATACTTAGAGGTACTTGAATACTTAATAAGAATTGATGCATAGCACATATTTTGATATTTATTTGAGGGTTTTTTTTAATTATATATATATTTTTAAGTCTGACTTTTATCTTGGAAAGTATCAAAATTTTAGTTTTAAATAATTCTCTAAGCATTTCATTGATAAAATGAAGAATTGCATTAAAAAAAATTACTTATTAAGATACTAATATAACACTCTAGGCAATTCTCCAAGCATTTCATAGATAATCATATTCTAGTTTTGATTCTCTGGTTAAATTATTTATGATGATTTCCTTTCTATAGACAAAATTTCAACACGCATTGTACCTCAAACCTAGCAAAGTCCATTCCAGACAATATGCACAATAAACATAACAAAGTATAAAACGACATGAGGAAACAGAAATAACAGAAGCAAACATGTTTCGTTGATGAGTATCCTTAAAGCAATTATTAAGAATGTAAGAAGAAAATTTTATTGTACTAATTATGAACTTAACGAAAAAGGTGAATATATGTAAAAGTAAAAAATCTTTTTATTCACTCTTTTAATAAAAAAAGAAAAAGAAAAAAGAAACCCAAAAGCTCATTAACATTTTTCATACAAATAACCCCAATGCATAATGAAACGAAATTAAAAAACGTGAGTTCCAGAATGAGGACGGCGTGGAGACAATATTAGGACATATTTTTCTCATTCGACATTAATTTTTTTGGTCGGGCTAAAGTTTCAACCTATGACCATGGCTAGGGAAACGCGTGTCTTAGATGAATCATGAATGCCATATGCTACTTTTGTCATCTCAACAGTGTTGCATCATCCGACAACGAGATTCCTTAATGCAACGGAGCACAGGAAGAAAACAGATGACACTGCAAGCTTCAATCCACGCTATACGGTTTCGTGCTGAGTGATAATCCATGGTGAATGCAGACCTCGTCGAGGGATTCCACTTTGAAATATAGTAATTTAAAAAAAATTACATAAATATTATATTTAAATAATTATTTTTAAATTAGATTTTGAAATCGTAGATGTAGTTTGCGACTTTAAGAGAGGAAAAAAAATTAAAATTAAAAACCCAGATCGGATTTATGCTATCAATTCAGTCACACAAGGTAATCCCATCATCCTTTTTTTTTTTTTTTACTTTAACATTCATCATTAATATAAAAAGCAACTCACACATAACAGTATAGAAAAAAAATATAAATATAGAAACAAAAGACATTTATTGTATTTTCCATATCTTCAAACTAGATTTATGTTTTTTTTTTCTCTTGTTCATAGAAAAAAAAAAAAAGAAGAAGTGTTTTTGCAAAGAAAGGAGGGATTTGAACTAATATAGCAAGATATAAGCATTTCTTAAACAATTAATCGATTGTGATATATATTTTTTAGAGAAATTAAAGTTTATTCTTTTACTATGTTTGACGTTATAATTTGAGGAAAATGTTGCTGTAATATTATATTATGTTGAAAATGTTGTTGCGATGTTATATTCTATTCAAAACATTACTGCTTATTACTAGTTTGTAATGTGTTAGATATGATTTGTGTAGATCATGTAATACGTATTATGTAATATTAACTTTTGCATTAGTATGCATTATATATTATTTATAAGTATTAAATTGAAAATATTAACTATGTTGTTATAAAAAAAATATTGTGATGGAAATTTGTAATATCTGGTATGGTATGCAAAATAATTTTTATAGTGTTGTTTATTAAATTTGCAAATTTTTATTTGGAAATAATGGGAAAAAAAACAAAAAAGAAAAATGATATGGAATTTGTTTATTTCTTTGTGCAAATTTTTACAATGTTGTTATTAGAAATTGTCATATTTTTTTTAAAAGCTCATAATTTATGCATGCTGTAGATAAGGAAACAATGACTAACTATGTTAAATTGATGATATATGCGATTGGAAATATTATCGTAGGTAATTGGGGGCCGAAATATGATAGAGATATGGTAAAAAAGTTGAAAATGAAGAAAAATGTGAATTACAACAAATTCTTATATAGAATATGCCTCAACATCGAAGTCAATCCAATCGAAGTGAGGGTTGAGATAATTCACAAGCATTTTGTGTTCCATGGGGGCAGTACATGTTATATGTTAATGGCAATTAGAGATAACAAAGACATTGAAAATTTCATTAAAACGGCTGAATCATATGGTGACTGTGGCATTCAACAATTGTACATCAAAATTTCTAACGATTTAGGGGGGGCCTCCATAAGACAAATGCTTGATACAAGCAATCAGCCACATTCGTCACATGACATTGCAAAAATGCAGCTCGAGCCATTGACATTTCAACCCTCAACTTCAACCTCAATGGAAGTGAATGATGAAGATGAAATAGATAGAGCAATTACTTTAGTATTACAACGACTAGAGACACGAGATTCGTACATGATTTGTTTGGGAGCAAAGGTTATAATTGACATCGATGTAGGAATGGGTGTTGCAGAGGAGAGTACCAATAATGAGGAGAGTTCAGATGAGGATAATGAGGAAAATGAAAATGATAGGGATGAAATACTTGAAGAAGTCTCTCCAACCATACATACATACTCCAGATAGGCAATATATCAATCACAATAAGCTGAACCACCAAGCATAGCAGTTAGAGATCCTATTTCGTACTACAACATTGGTGGTGGTGATGGTTACATTGATTTCAAGCAAGAGCAAACTAATATTTGGAATGGTTCAAGCAATAGTGATAATTTCTACAGAGGCATGAGATTTAGAACAAAAGCATATGTGATTTAAGTAGTAAAAGCTTATCATGTGAAGAACCATTGTAACTTCATTGTTGTAAAGTCTAGTCCATTGTTATGGCCTATTTATTGTTTGAGAAGAGACGATGGCTATAAATGGAGGCTTCAAGCTTGAAAGAAGTTGGAAAGCATGTTCATAGTGATGAGATTGGAGGGTCCACACACATGCAATAACTTGCTAATTAGTTAGGATCACCTACAGATGGATTACAATCTCCTTGCTAGCTGATTTGTAAATCTTGTTAGGGACTATCCTAATATGAAGGTAGTTAAGCTAACTTCCATTGTCAAATAGAAATTTGGCTATAGGATCAATAAGAGACCAGTTTGGGATGGGAAGAAATGGGCTATTGAGCATGTGTATGGGAACTCGATAAAGTCTTACAATGAACTACCTAAACTTCTTAATGCAATAGAAAATATAAATCCTGAAACACTAAATGATTGAGGGTGGAGCAGATCAACCACCCCTGTGTGTTTACTTTGAAGTGGGTATTTTGGGCATTTAGGCCATGTATTGCAATGTGGAAATTCTTTAGACCAGTTATTACCATTGACGCCACTTTTTTGTATGGTAAGTACACTCACAAGTTGTTAGTTGCTTATGGTGTTGATGGCAATAACCATATACTTTTACTAGTATTTACTTTAGTTGATTAGGAAATGGCTGAGACATAGGGCTAGTTTTTGAGGAAATTGAAGGAATATGTTGTTGGCGACTATGCAGGTCGTGAAACCATTTGCCTCATATTGGATAAACACTTGGGCATTAGGTTAGTTATTGAAGAAGAAGCAAATGGATGGCATCTACCATTTGCAGTGTGGTGGTTCTATCTTCGACACCTTGCAAGCAACTTCAATTTAGCACATAAAAACATGCAATGTAAGAAGTTGTTCACATATGCCGAGTTGCAAGCACAATCTTATAAGTTGAACTATGTGATAGAGCAAGTGAGGATTATTAAGCCTAATGCATTTGACTAGTTTAACAACGTAGCATTGGATATGTAGACGCTAGCTCATGACAACTGCTATTGGTTTGGGTATATGACATCTAATGTTGTTAAAAGCTATAATTCCGTGTTAAAAGGGGCTCGAGGGTTACTTGTGACTGTTTTGGTGAAGAAGACATTCTACAACTTCGTAGGGTACTTTGTCCAGAAGCATATGAGGGCATTAAAAAAAATGGCGAATGGTAAAATTTTCACCAAATATGTAACCTAAAAATTCAATAGATGGGCTTCACAAGCTAGCAACCATAGGGTCATTGACTATAGTAGGTAGAACAAGTTTTTGAAGTCTTCACTAGTGGTCATCGCGTCACAAGCTTGTTAAGGGGAGGGGGTTGTATGTACATTGTTGACTTTGCCCACAACATATGCAGTTACCAAAAGTAGCAAATATATAGAATTTCATGCTCTCACACTTATGTAGTAGTTGCCTCACTTATGCTCAATATGATGCACTCTATACCTTATTAGTACAGATGGATGCATCAAAAGTACAAATATAAGGTGCACTTCATGCCTATAGGCGACGAGTTGGATTGGAGTCAACACACTTCTCGTCACTCTGCCCAAAGGAAAACCTTACACGGAAGAAGGGAAACTCAAGGCGGAAAAGATACTACATAGAGATGGACATTAGAGAGCATTCAAATCAAATCACATGTAGACTTTGCCAAGCGTACTATGGCCACAATAGAAGAACGTGCCCATGTCGATGCGATAATGGTAAATGATTGATACCAATACACATTTTATCACATTCGACATTGCATTTGTGATGTTAACATTATCTTTTTCTCTTTTGCAACTTAGGTGAATCTTTAACCATTTCATTGACTTTGTTTTGACGTACTAGAAGGGGAATGCTTAATCTCTTGCATATATATTTACAATTTTGTAATTTATTGAGAAATTATATTAAATATTAATTTATTTAGACATTTGTTAATTTGTTTCATATATTGGAAGTTGTAAAATTGCATATGTATACATTACATGTGTAAAGGGCAAGTGCTAACATTATCATTTGCAAATGCTAACATTATTGTTTTAATGGAACATATACATATGAAATGAGTAACAAATTATTAGTTCCTATCCCATGTTATCTCTTTCCCCTAGTGAATTGTCTAGCTAGCCGAGCAAAGGCATTGGTGGGCCTTGGACATGGAGCTAGAGGAGCTTTAGATTGCTATGTTAGAAGCTGTTAGGGAGTATCGTCGGATGCTCACCGAGGCACGAGACTCCACTTTGTAGGTTGAGTTGATGATTTACCCTTGTAGATAGGTTGTTTTTTTAGAGCATTTCTTTTATGGAGCCGGTGGTGTTAGGATAGAACTACTAATAGAATGTTGATGTGGTGTCTCGTATTAGCTGAAAATTGGCTCTAAGCTAGCATACATTACATTGGAATTGATAGGCATCTGTTGGTCCTATATTGGATTTTGCTATGCCTCAACCTGGTTTTGGGGTCGTCGTTGTCGTCCTGCCGTTAGTTACTGTGCAGGAATTGGTTGTAGCTCCACCTCCACCTCCTAGGTATTCTATTGTTGCAATTGTGGGTTCAACATTACCCCCTCATAGAGATGCATGAAATGAAGACCCTGAGTAGCTATTCTCATGGCCATCTCCAGATCCGACAATAAGTAGATTTGTCGCAACATGTCACCCTATAAGCATGAACAAAACGTAAATTAAATAAGAAATGGTCATGTAATTATTCACTTATGGAGTGTTGATGTAAATCGTACTTACTAGAAATCCAAGAACAGCCCCATATGACCTATAGATTGCTGGCTGATCAAACCATACCACTACATGTAATTGTTATGTACACCACTAAGGCCCTTTATGTAAACCACTTGACTGACCTGCTATTCCTACATGTGTATATACATTGCATGCAGGATCAGCCAATCAACATCAATCCTCCTAAGTAAGTCGATTTGATAAAGCTTCAGCTGTATATTGACCGACTGTGGGATATATTAGAATCTACCAAATTGCCTAACCACTCGATTTGGGAAATGCCACTCAATAATGTGGAAACATATTAGTGGCACCCGAGTCGTCCAAATATGCATGTCACCTTTGTAGAAATCAGGTAAGAGATTAATTACATTCTCATCGTACGACTACCATTCCACCTAAAGGATATGAAATTATATTCACTATAAATAATGAATATGATGAATTGGAAGAAAAATGAAAAATAGATTACTGAAATACTTATAACATGTTCTGCCTGTCCAATGCATCTCGATATATGCTAACAACATGAGTTGGGTGATATTGAGTATCCCTCCTTGTGTTCCAATGTACCGCCAATAGACAATCAACTTCTATATATAGTCCATGTTGGCTAAGAGGTGCTATGTGGGGAAATCTATCCTAGGCTCACACTTGTAGGAGAATGGCTACCCTTCCAATCTCATGTACCAACGACGA